>VXBU01014528.1:136273-282775 GCA_013400315.1 Bombycilla garrulus
GACCGTGAGGGCGGGGCAGGGCCGGAGGGGGCGGGACCGAGACAGAGGCGGGGCCAGGAGCGCCCTCACGGCAGGCGTGGAAAATAAACAGCGCGGCAGTAAAAGCAGCGAGAGGGACGGCCCTGGGAAAGGGCGTTTTTCACACAATCATGGGGTCGGGTGGGACTGGACCCCGAAGAGATCGCGTTCCCACCCCTCTGCCATGGACACGGACTCTTTCCACCAGGCCAGGTTGCTCAGAGCTCCATCCAGTCTGGCCTTGAGCACCTTCAGGGATGGGGCATCCACACCTTCCCTGGACAACCTGTGCCAGAGCCTCACCACCCTCACAGTAAAGAATATTTATTCCCAATATGTAACCTAAAACTACTCTCAATTTGAACCCCTTCCCCCTTGTCCTATATGCCCTTGCAAATAATCTTGCCCTATCTTTCCTGTGCGTTTCCTTCAGGTACTGGAAGGGGAAAGCTTTGTGAAATGAGCCACCGTTCCTGTGAGGAGTGGCGGGCAGGGAGCACGGGACACACAGCCCCACGTTTGCGCTGCTGCCTGAGGGGCGGTTTTCCTCCCAGCTGTGGTTCCTGTGGTCCTCGCTAAAGTCCACGAGTTGTTGCTCTCTCCAAAGCCAGGGAAACCCCACACTCTGTCCCGACGCTGCCTTGAGCCAGCACTAGAGCCCTGGGTCTCTGCACCCACAAACAGCCAAAGAATGCTTGTCCTGACGCCCGGCTCAGGGCACTGTGCTTTGAGAAAGTGCCGCCCAAACTCTGCCTCACGGGCACGGAGGGGAGCACAGGGCAGCAGGGTGACTGAACAAGAGCAGTGTCACTGCTCTCTTATTCAGGCCCTGTGTCCAAGGCAGAATGTAATTCACCATCCACCAAATGTTATATTCCAGTCTTTGACAGCAAAGCTGACGCTGCTAATTTTTCGAGAAATTAAGGTCTATAAGATAGTGTAGATTAACACAAAGCAAAAATAAGCTCTTGTTTGAAAAATTAATCAAGTCTATCAGCATAAATGTTAACATTTCAGGAAGGGCTGCATCACTTATGTGAAAACACTTCTGTTCTAATCTCACAGATGATAGAAGCACTGTGAGTGGTAATGAGATCGTGCCTACATGGGCAATTAATTTGTGATTCCTCACCAAACAGCAAATAATTCCACTGCTAGGAAAGTGAGGAAATGACACCAAGATAATTGGAAAAGGAGGAAAAAGCAGAGCTGTGTCGAGATCTAATAGACATTGTCCCTTGTGGTGTCCCCTGAGCTCAAGCCATATATAATACACCATTCTTAAATGTGCTTAAAAATCTACCGACAGCAGGGCTGGCTTGGTAGCGTGTTCACAAGCAGCAGTCTGTGTGTGCTGGGCAGCTGTGGGTTTGAGCAGATTCACAAAGCTCAAGTGACTGCTACAGCAGTCACAATAATCAGTGGTAATACACAGCCTGGTTTTTATCAGGTGTACCCCTACTGAGCACAGACTGAAAGGGATGTATTCCTGTGAAAACCTCTCTAGCGGGGCCATTGTCCACTTTCTTCACTATAATGAGCTTTCCAGAGGTCTGGTGTACATACACAGGGTGAGGATGTATAATAAGCATATGCAATACTATGATTTTTTTTCTAAATTTTCTTTTTTTTTTCCCCTAATATAGGATCATGATTCTAATTTAGCCCCATAGAAAAGCTCCTGCTAATTTGAGAAGACAAGTGTTTGCAAAGAACAGAACAGGGGTACTCCCATTAAATTTTGCAACTCTGTAAACACATGTCCAGCAATGTGAGTTGTTTGTACATTTTGTGTATCCCACACAGGATATTCTGCCTAACACCCCAGCTTTGGAAATCACACTCAGAGGCAATGAATGCACTCTGCAGTGTTTTTTAATACCACCTCTAAAAGTGAGAGGGTACTCTGGCTTCAGTGAGGGCTGTCTCTAACTGTTCTAAGTACTTCAGATCCAGGAATCAACCTTCAGAGCCTGTTCTCAGAGTATGACATTCATCCTGGTGACACTCAAGTAGCACACTGCTGAAGGACAGCCGGGGCATGTCTATATTTGTGCCATTGCTCATTGCTGGCATGCCCCTGTCTGAGCAAAGAGGCAGGGTAAGGTTACTGCAATAAGTCTTCCAACTGCAGTTATAGGAAAGTGGCAAGGAATTGCTTTCGTGTGAATTAATTTTTACTAGGGGGAATAGAAGTTAACTTTGATGCCATCTGAGCTATCAGAAGAATTTATGACGTCTTAAGATAGAAGGCAAGTTTTTAGGTAGTAACATTCTTTGTTATGTATTTACGATAACTGACGGTCATGGCTCTAAACGTGCTTCATGTAATTTTATCTGTGCCTGCAAAGCAAGCAAACACTGAGCAATCATCTGAAAATCTTATTTAGGCAGCAGGATTGCAGACAAGCTTAATTATGCTTATTTTAATTTATTTCATTTCATTTTGGTAGGAAAAATAAATGTTAATTCACTTTTCTAATTAGTAGTAGCTTCTAAAGCAAGCCTTATTGTTTTAATTATGGGGAAAAAAGCTTTTGCGGGAGCCAGACAACATTTTCTGGTATGTGTTAAGACCTTTTCTCTGTTTAAAATGCTAGAATTTGCATGATTTATTTTATTGCCTTTAGCATAAATAGTATTTCTGCCTAAATTCAGTGGTTTTGACTACAGTAGGATATTGTTAGCTGTAGAATCCACACCCATGTCTGCAGTGCCAGAAGACAAATGATGAACTTCTGTGTGGGTTTTCTTACAGATCTGTAGGGCTGGACTCAGCCAGGTATATAAAACCCGAGAGTGCAAAATGTCTCAGTATTTTTCACTGGTTCAGGAAGTTGCTTTCTACTAAGTCACTGATTGTGTTGATTCTGCTAGCTAAGTGTTTCTCAGGAAAATTATTGATGAAATAAATTTGAGGTAATAGCAGCTACTCAAAACCTAAAAAGACCATAAATAGTAGTTTGAAAGCAAACTTATGTAAAAGCTTAAGTGAAGCTCTGATAACATTGATGTCTCACCGATATTTTGGCTTTTTTTCTTCTGTGAGAAAGTGATTTTAAAGCTTTCATATGCTTCACTTACCAGGACTAGATTAAGTACAGATTAATTGATATTCTGCTGAAATCTTTCCATGAAGTCTTTTGCTTGTGGTACTAAACTGCTAATAAAATTGATCTGAGTAGTTTTGTAGCTATGATTCCATTCATGCTGGTGAGCAGTGGAGGGCTGTAGAGAAGTTTCAGCTTAGAGAGGGCTCTCACTCTCTGCTGGCATTATTTCACTGCTCTTAATACAGGCTAATTGGAAAGAGTGGGCCTGGGGAATAAGCATTAAAATTGCCTTTGCACTTTTAATGTTGTCCCACGTGCATCTGCTTTAACAAACGGCTTTGCATGTCACCTGCACATGCTCTTCTCACAGCTCCCTCCTTACACAGAATAGACAAACTGTGCAAGGTTTGGGTCAGAGCAGGCATCTCTCAGTCTAGAAGTGAATGGCCTGCCTTGCTCCCTAGTTACTGTATGCTTTATATGTTAAAATATGTATATTAGAAGCCCCAAAAGGCAGTATGTATACCACTTTCTCTGTGGTATTTTTTAGAAAGGACCCAAGACCTGGACTCAAGTTTCAGTATTAAGAATGGCAAGTTGAAAAATACAGAGCGGGACTTTTCAGGGCATTTACTACTGTGTTCTGTGGCATCAGTGGTCACAACAGAGGACATTCTACATTATGCCTGACTGACATGAAAACATGCTTGACAGCAGCTGAAGGGTGAGCAGGCTTCAAACCAGGCCATTTCCAATTGCACAGAACATCATTGACTGTGCCTGAAGCACAGTCACAGTGTTTATCTGAGGACAGGACTACCCCACAGTTTGGATATCAGGCATCAGGTTCAAAGATGAGATACTCAGAAAAGAGGATGCACACCAGAGACAGCTCTCTGCTGAGCTTTGCATTGAGGTGAGAAGAAAACAAACTTTCTGCGGCTTCCCTTCAGAAGCTTCACTTAGGGAGGGAAGCTACTGACTTTGGTCTTTCCCATGCCTACCTACAGGACCTGAGCAGTCCTCAGCCAAATCTATTCTATCTATATAGTTTTAAGCAAGAAAAGCTCAATCCTGATGTCTAAGTATGTAGCTAAAGATCTTTCTTGTCTTTTACAAGCTTGAGACTCATCATCTCAAAAGCCTCCCTGAGGATACCAATGTCATCCAGATCTGGCAGCACAAGAGACTATGAGACTAGCGGCCAGTCACGTGATCATTCAGCTTCCCCACCAGTCCCAGAGTCCAGTGACACTGAGACTGAAGGTTTGATATTTTATCACATGGATCTTTATGGATCAAAGGAGAGGTTTGATATCTTTCCTGAAGAGCTCTCTGCTCGAGGAGACAGATCTCTGGGTGATACAAGAAGGGAATCTGCATTGAGTAGTGAAAAAGTTCAGCGCCCACAGGAAGTTGGCTATGACTTGGAAAAGGAGGTTGCAGAGTTGGCTAGGATGTATGGACTTGATGAAGATAGGGAAAAAGAGCTTGAGCTTCTTGGAGGACATCTGGAAAAGGTGGAGAGCAGATGGCCACCTGCTCGCACAGAAAAAGCAAGATCACCAGGCTCCATAAATAACACATCAAAAAGCAGCTCTTCAGTGAAAGATCCAAGTCAAAGAACAAAGCAACAAGGACTTCCTGATGAGGCTTCTCAAGGTGAAAATCAGAGCAAAGCCAGAGCAGATGATGAGGGTGAGAACAACATATGGTCCAGAGTGGGGCTAAGCAGTGGTGGCATGTCAGACGAGTGGAACAGTCAGGCTGTTAGTGAGGAGGAGGAGGAGGAGGAGGAACAGGAACAAGAGGAAGAAGCAGCAGATGTTTTTTGTTCTACCTGCAAGATACCAATCCGAGCTTTTGACAAACTATTTGGTGAACACAAGGATCACGAGGTTGCTCAGCTCCCCAGTGCCCTGGAAAGTGAAAAGGTGAGAGTAACACAGGTGTACTGTGGTGCATCTAAAACAGTCTTCAGATATAGTAAGAATCACACTGGGTGTTTTGTAGGAGGAGATCCATAAAAAAATGTGCAAGTTGGAAGAACAGATTGCTCAGATGGAAAATGTTGCCAGCCATTTGGAGGAAATCTTCATCACTGTAGAGGTAAGGCATTTTCTCTTGGGCTAACTTTATGGTCATGGGGTTAAACAGTTTTGGCAGTCATACTGACATTCATAGTGTTCAATTGTTAATGAGGTGAGTACTTACAGTAACAGAGCAGAGTTATCTTGGGGTTTGTATAGGCTGAAGTACTCAGGAAAACTCATCCAAAAGGTTGTGGGTTTTTTTAAGCAGGCTAGTAAAAGCACATTTATAATTTGCACAGAAATCTACATTGAGAAATAAAGTGACCCCCATCAGGTCATCCTAGTTTTATATGGCCAAAGAGCTGTGATCTAACTAGTCTGTCCAGAAAGCAGCCCTTGTGTTCCCTTGGCTTCATTCACAGAAGTGTCAGATCCAGGCAAATCCTTGGACCAGCTGCTTCAAGCTGATGACTTCAAGAGTTGTGCTCCCACTCGGCTGTGTCAGCTTGGCCCCAGGGGAAGGAGGTCAGCTGGCAGCAAGTTCAAACTGAAGCAATAACTCAAGGCACTGCAGTCTTTTCTCTGCTGCATGTGGCACAGGAGGACATCGGTGCCTGAACAGTGGGCAGCTGCTGGCAGTAAAGACTTGCCTGCTCCTTAAATCTTCCTTCATAATGCTTTCTCCAGCTGTGAGTGAGGATACCAGCATTAGTTGCCCAGCTCCCTCAGCACAAATCCAGGGATCCCACTGAGTTGCCATGGTTTCTCTCATGGAAGGATGTGCTTGACTGTGTTGGTGGAAGTGCTTGTGAGATTATGGCTAGGATATATCCTAGTTGTGCTCCCTGGGTTTAGGTTGCCTTACATCATTGTTCCTGTTGTAATTTCTTTTGCTCTTATGTCTGGAAAAAAATCCAACACTTTTGTGCTTTGGCGGGGGTGAATGATCAGAGTAAACACCTAAAAATGCACACAAGTCAAATTACAGCTTCTGTGTATTGGTGCTGTGTCCTAGTTTTGGGAATTAAATCATGACAGATTACCTCTGTGATAAGGAGAAGTTTAGGCAGACCAGACTAAGATTTTCCTCTGCATGACCTGTGGATCAGGCTTGATGTCAAGGTACAAACCTTCAAACACCTTGCAGGAAAATTTTGGGAGGCAGGAGCAGAACTTTGAGGTGCATTACAACGATGCAGTGCAAGTGCTTGCTCAGAAGTATGAAGAGCAGCTGGAAGCACTGGGAGAGGAGAAGAGGCAGAAGCTGGAAGCCCTGTATGAGCAGCTGGTCAGTTGTGGGAAACATCTTGACACCTGCAAGGAGCTGACAGATGAAACCCAGGAGCTTTTCCTGGAAAATGACAAAGCTGAATTTATGAAGGTAAAGAGCTTTAACTGTCAAAGTGCTTTTTTGCTGCTTGCAAGTAGTCCCCATCTGAGAAGTCCCAAGCAGCCTTATTGCTAGGGGGAATTTGGGATGCTCAGTCCATGGTGCTGTCACTGCTCCAGGTGCATTGACTTAGTCGGGCAACACAATGAGAGCAAAATGGAGAAATAGAAGTTTGTAATTTGGATGCTCATTGATTTGAGAGTCACGCTGGGTTTCAGAGAGAAGATATCTTGCTGAAATGCTTATCTGGGGAAACTCTGGAAGTACTTAGTGTTCCTTGCCTTGTGCAGGCTCAGCTCTCGCTCTATTCTGGTCTCACAGCAGGCAGGCTGATGTAATCACTTAGGAAGATGTTTCCTTTTCTTGCTCATTTTGGAGGAAAGTTCAGCTGAAATATATCAAGAGCTCCTACAAAGTGATGGATGAAATCCCACTCTTGAGGTGTTGTCAAGAAGGTATTTTTCTTTGACAGGTAGAAAAATAATTGGGAAAAAAAGTCAGAATTTTTACTGATGAGGAGTGTTTGGTCTCACCCGAGCTGTCCTGTGACTAAGGTGGGTGGGAGCATTTCTGTAGCACAATGACAGTAACTTCTGAACTGGACAACAAACAGAGATCTCATAACACTTCCAGTCTACTCCAGTGGGTCAGCTTGCTGTGATTCCAACCTGCTGCATTCTTCACATGAGCTGACTTTTCCCATCCCTCTGCATCTCTGGAATAAACTTATTTTCTCCTTAGCTTGTAAACAGTTTTACACTGCCACTGAGAACCATTATTCATCAAGAAGTGAACATTGGTCATGAGCTCTCAGCTGCTTAGGTTTCTCCTGGGACTGTACCTCTGTCTTCCAGTTATATGCACTGCTCAGACTCCCTCCAGCACAGATCATTTTACTGAGTTCTTTTGCCCAGCTGATTTTGGGTTCTGTTTGTGAGGGATATGTTGGCACTTTGGACAACCAAGGGAGGAATCATTCTAAAGTCTAGATGGGCAGACATTGATGACTACCTGATATTGCTCATTGTCTTACTGTAAATTCAGCCAAGAACTGTCCATTTGTATAGAAAGGGCTGGCTTTGTTCTCAGACTTGGGTGAGAGCAAATCACTTCACGGGCTACATTTGGGGCAATTTGTGTAAGACAGGTCAGCAGCATGATGTAGTCTGACTCTGGACTTTTCTACCTCTAACACTGTCTCTTTTTTTCCCAACAGGCAGCAGTAACCATGGTTGACAGGTAGTATCACAGTCTGGGATTTTGTGTCACATTTCTTCTTCTGATAATTGGACAGGTTATTTGAGATGCTCGCATGTTCTGGACTTTGTTCAGGCACACAAATGTTGTCTAAGCCACTAGAGCTATAGAAATATTTAGTATTTTTGTTTTAAAGTGCACCAAGTGCATCAGAAAAAGTTGTTTTAAGAAACTTAGCCCTCAACACCTGTTTGGATCCAATTTCAAGAAATCTGAAAGGAGAGTTAGAGCCTGAATAAATCAGTGTTTTCAGCTTAGTCATAAGGAAGTAATTTCAGTGAGAAACAGGATTGCTAAAGCTCTTGAAAGAAACACTGGATCCAAATGAAACTATAACTGAGCTCCCTAAGTATACTGCAACAGGCTTATTTATGCATTAATACGGTGGGGTAGAAAGTCAAGCTGTGAGAGCTCAAAACAGATATGAAAAATCTTGGAGCAATTGGAAAAAGTCTTAGGGCACACTAAACCATATGCAAAAAATACCCTCTTAATTGATTGTTATTGTTCATGAAAACATAAAGGAAAGATACCCCTGTTTTTCAAATTTACAACACCTAGAGCCACGATATCTCCAACACCATGGTACTTCCAATGAGACATTTTTTTTTCCCCTTACAATTACAGGCTGGAAGAATTCTTAAAGAAAGAAGTGGATTTAGAGCTTTCAACGCTGCCAGACTTTAAAGAGCGTGTCATAGATGTCTCTGAAGTTGAACAACTAATGAACTCCATTAATACTATTCCAGGTACTCTACCTAACTGATCATTATTTCACACATATTTACATTTAAGTAAGAATATGTTGTAAACATTACTTCTTTAAAAAGAGATCTGCAAAGGCAGAATTAACTTCTCCCTAGTTTTCCTCCTATTTTTTTGTAAATTTGCCTATATATAGAGAGACACTAGAAGATATTTTTGGATTTTTTCCCCATTTCTTTTCAATATAAAATTACCAGAATTACTGCTAAATTGGGACTTCCTTGCTTTTGCTTGACGATTTCCTAGAAGACTCATCAAGATTACCCCTTCTGTTGAGAGGTCAGGCATTCTTAGTCGGTGATAACTTGTCTTACCTTGTAGTTGCTTGAACAAAATAGAGAGGAATCCCAGACTGGTTTAAATAACTTACACAGCTTCTCTTGATAAACAGATTTCAGTGACTTATTTTTCTGCTATTTAGCAAGCATTTTTTCCCCATAATCCACAGGAAACAGCACAACATAAACAAATTTTGAATAACTAAAAAACCGCCTAAAATAGTAATTATTTTTTGGTGCATCACTAATAGTCAGAGAGAACATTATTCTTTTTTTACACCCAATACTGTGTTTTCTTAACATAAAACAACATTTGGTGCTTGTTTGCTTGTGCTGATGTCCTCCTGTTGTACAGCTTTTCCCTGATCCCCGGGGTGGCTGGCAGCAGTGCTGGCATGGCAGATGTTGGGCTCACTGGAACAGCCTTCAGAGGAGGGGAGGCTGAGTTTACAGAGAAGGGGTAGCTGAGGCTTATTTATTTTGTTTTGACTTTGATTTGAAGCAAGATTAGTTCTCACACACCAGTGACCTGATTACTATCTGCAGCTGTTTACAGAGTCAGCTCCTGACTTTTCTCCATGTGGGAGGAATGGAGGAATATGACCCTGTTCAGTGCCAAGGCTTTGTGCAAACACCTTTGTAAGAGGTACAACAAACCATGATTATACATTCAAAAACGGACCTGTTATTGCCTCTGCAGCTCCTTGTGCTCCTGTGATCAATCCCCAGGCTCCCAATGCAGCAACTGGCACTTCACTGAGAGTTTGCTGGGGCCTCTTCTCGGATGACACTGTGGAGTGCTACCAGCTGTGCTACAAACCAGTGAGCAACGAGAGGCATAGTGATGGGCAAGCAGGTAAAGAGGCCTGGGCCCAACGGGACACCTCAGCCCTCCACTGGCAAAACCAGCTGATGCCAAAGTGTCTCTGCATGCCTTGTGCACTCTGTCTGCCACCAAAATTGTCATATCTGCTTTGTCCCTCTTCCCCTGCCAGATCTGCCATGCTGCCAGCTGCAGTAGGATCCATCACAGGAGCAAAGGCAGGACATGGCAGCAGCAGGGGTAGCAGGAATGGGAAGGGGACAGTAGATGGAGTCATGAGGATTTCTGGAGGGTGGGCACTGCATTAGAACACATGTGTTGCATCCATGGCAAAGCATTAAAGAGCAGATCATCATATCAGTATTCCCACTGAAACTCCCAGATGATTTTACAGCTTATCTTAGTGGCAGTAATAGGTCGCAACTCCCTAAGATGCACAGGCACACAAAGAACCACAGAACCAAAACGTCCCAGCCATGTGACAAAACTGCCTTTACTAATACTGTTCTTGCAGAACCTTCAAAAGTGAAGCCAGTAGAGTGCCACTGGCCAGTTGAGAAAGAAAAGCAGTAACTATCCAAATTTTATAAGATGAAGAATGAGAAATGAACAGTAAAATAGCTTCAGCTCTTGTCTCATCTGATTTATGCTGCTTTAGAGGAAGGCATTGTGAAACTGCCTGACAGCATCAAAGGGTGTGGAGCTCAAGGATCTCTCTTGAACTCAGCACCCAAAGCAATGCATCCCAGCTCCACTGTGTGATGTAGCATTTTAGAAGAGTGGGCAACTATGTAAAGGCACTGTAAATGCTTTGTTGTTGTCATTTCAGAGCATACCCTGAAGGTCAAAGAAACATACTGCACCATTACTGGTCTGTTGCCAAATACACAGTACGAATTTTGGGTCAGTGCTTTAAATGCCTCTGGTATCAGTCCACCAAGTGAAAGAGCAGTTTATGTAACAGGTAAAAATATTTTATTCATACAACTTTGTAACCTTCATAGTGAAATTCAAAATAATCTCTGAATTTTATGCCAGTAATGTTTTCTGGGCACTTTCTTTCTTCTGAGGTAAGCCTACTAACTACATGGGAATTCCCTACTTTTATTTGGAGAGCCTATCATGCCAACTGTCCCTGTTTTTGAGTGTAAGAAACAGAAGCAGAGAGACAGAATAGCTTATTTAAATGCAAGCATGTAGTCCAGCTGTGAGTAGGGTTCAAGTTTCCTGGTTCTACCAGATGAATCCCAGATCCCCTTTTATTGACCTATAGGTATTTTGTGAATTCACCTCTTATGCTGTTCTTTTTAAATGCCTAAGTTCAGCCTAGGACATTGTGTGAAATCCTGACATCAGACTGAGCAAGTCAGTGTGAGACCTTTGAGTGCTTGTTCCAGATGTCTTTGACATCTCAGAGCAGAGAAGAGATGCACCTCTATGACAAAGATAAAACTGATGATAGAAAACAGTTGTGTAATCAGTCTTTATGTTGCTTCTCTGTTTAACTCTCTTGGGACCTTTATTATAGTCTGAATAAAGTCTTTAAATAGTATGGTTAATCACTCTACCTGCTGTTAATTGTCCATTGGGAAAGCGAGTTTCTTTAACTCTGTTTTTTTGTCTTCAAAGCATGTTGTTTGCAAACATCTTTAAGCAACATCTTAGAATTGTTCTTTTGCCTACTTTTTAGCTCCTTCACCACCTACCATAAAGAATAAAAAGATCAGAAGCTGTGAAAATGCAGCACTGGTGTGCTGGGAATCCAGAGACATTAACCCTGTTGATTCCTACACGGTTGAATTGTCCAAGCTGACAGATGAAGAAAATGATGATATTATTACTGAGTGAGTTACTCTTCTACTGAGCCCTTGACCTGTAGAGATGAAACCATTTCAATCATGTGGCATCAGACAGGACTAAGAAAGGACCCATGACCTTCTGGTGAATTTATATTTACAAACAATCCTCTTAGTAAAATTAGTTTGCAAAATGCAAATAAAAAAATACTGTACGAGAATTACAGGTATGGGAAAAGGGTAGAAGCAAATGTAAAAATCTGCAGTCTGTCACAGACTCTTTCTTGCCCTGCTACTGACAACTGTACAAGGTAAAATGTTGATTGGTTACAAGACAAGTTGAAGTGTAATTTCTTCTTTGTTGCACAGAAAAATAATTTCAAAGGCCTACCCTATCATTTTTCATGGATTTGTTTTCTGTAGGTCTATCGTTGGGATTCCTAACTGTGAAGTCCTAATTCACCTCCAGCCAACACAAAAGTATCGCATCTGTGTCAGAGCCCAAAACCTGGGTGGCTCCAGTGAAAGAAGTGAACCTGTCCTGATACACACCACAGGTACTCTACAGCCTGGAACAACTCCAGCAGCCTATTGTAGCATCTATTGCCTTAACAGAAAGATTCCTGCTGGTTTCAATGGCCTCTGGACCACGTCCTAATCTCTTTTACATCTAATTACACACCTGGTAACCTTTTAGAAATGAAGAAAAACCAACATCTAGTAACAATAAGTGCATTGCTTTATCTCTGTAATTTATATTATTCCTGTCTGGTACATTTGATAATTGAAAGTTAACAATTTCTAAACACTTTAAAAGACAGTGTTAACTCAATGCCCATATATTGCCAGCCTGCAAAGTACTGACACACCAGTGAGGAAAATTACATTACCATGTAATAAAGCTGGAAATTATGGCTGAGACAGCACTTTCCAAAGCCCTTCAGCAGACATCAGTGCTCACTTTCATCACTGTTGCAAGGATACGACACTCACGTGTTCATACCTTAGCCTTGTCTCTTCTGCCCTTACCTACTGTGAGACATTTGAAAATTGTATTTATTCAGTAAGATGACCACACAAAGTTATGTTTCAGTAAGAAAACTGTCTGCCACACAGCAGTGACACCACAGAAAAGAAATGCTCATCCTTAAATCCCTGGAGAGGAAGACTGTCATTGTGTTACCATCGTTTGTGTGTAATCCAACTGCTTAAATCAAACTCAATATTTAAAATTGCCCATTCTGTTTGCACAGCATGTGTTTGTTTTCAGCTGCACATGCCTGTAATTGCCCTGTCATTGTTTGTATTGTATTTGCAATGAAGTAACTTGCAGTTTGATTATAATGATTTCATTTGGGATTACCATGGAGAGATTTATCTTCTTTGAGTCTACATTATGCAAACACCTGATGCAAATTGATCTTTCAGCTGCAAGAACTCACCTTCAACATTGTGAATGGCCTTTGATCCTTTCCGGGGTGGATAAACAAGCACCAACTACAAACAGCAGCTGTGCCAATTGTGGCTGCTCCTCAGGCCTCAGTGTGTCAGACCTGCTCTGTGAAGTCTCAGCAGGAAAAAAGGCAGAAGCACTTTTATCCTGGGCTGGACTTGCGTCTCTGAGGGCTGGTCTGATAAGGGAGGTGCTGAAGCATGAGGGATCCTTTCTTTTCAAACTGTGTCCAGCATTTATGTGGACAAGTGAGGCCATGGAGAGTCCTTTAAGGCCCCTTTCTCATTTCAGTGACTAAAAATAGATTACTTGAAACCAGACAGTCCATTGCAGGAAGGACCCCATATCTCTGAATAGCTACTTCCTACATAATGCTTGCAGCTTTGAGTCCTGGTAGGTTTCAAAACCAGGCTAAGTCCCCTGCTTTTCTCAAGGCTGAAACTAAACAGTGTTAAGCTGTAAAACAGCTATTTATTAGAAAAACTTTAAAAATATTATCTTGTCCTCCTAATGTCAGCCACAGATTCTTTCGAGAGTATTGGTGAATCTTTTTGTGGATCCAAACAACATTTAATTGCAGCCTTGCTGCAATTCTAATGTTATAAGGAGCTACTGGAGTTATCCTCAGGCATTTTCTCTTGCAGGCACCTGCTTCTACCTTAATGAGGACACAGCCCATCCTTTACTGGCAATTCTAGATGATGGATTTACCATTTCATGTGATGAACTGGAAAACCCAGAGTGTGATCTGCCTGTCTATGATAACAGCTTTACAAGGTATACAGGGGCTTTTCAGTTTCTTTGGTTCTTTTAACAGATGCCAGGAAATGTGTAATGGGGCTTTCAGCAGCTCTGATTAATTTTTTGAGTTGAAATCTCTCTCTCCAGCTGCTCTTTGGAACTTGGAAATTAATGCAAGTTCTTAAATAGGATTACAGATGCAGCAGCCACAATTATGTACAAGCCTACTTACACGTCTGGCATACTGAGCTAAATTTGAACAGGTATTTAGGTGCCATAACAAATGCTAAGGAAAGGAGAGGGATCTGAAAACTTACCTCTTGCTGAAAGATATAACTGATATTATTTGGACCAACAAGTATTACTTTCAAAAAAGAATTAGGCCCTTTGCCATTGAAGTGAGAGACTAAGCTTGCCAAATATGCATATTTCCAGTTAAAACCACAGAAACACCATATAAGCAGGGCAGGCATCTGCAGATGCAGGATAATACAAGCGTACAATTTATTCCCTCCATGGAAATGCAGTGCTACTAGAGGGCTTGGTAGAAAAGAGTTGGGACACTGGTGATCACTTTCATTAAAGCCATCATGGTAATCTTAAATGGGATTTCATCCCACTTCTATGGGATGCTTTTATGTTTCACATAAATAGCCAGAGCTGGCAATCATCTCATTCAAAGGCTGAGGTTTTGGTACCACTATGAACTTTCACAGATCTCCTTCAAACCAAAATACTCAAAAAAGGAAAAAAAAAAAAAAAAAAAGCTCCCAAAGAAATTACATTAGAAACTCTTAATTCTTCTTTCTGAAATTCATGTGCTCTCCTAAGTTTGTGTGGCTGATGTATTTCATAAGTGCTTCTTCAGCGTGGCTCAGGTTTGCCTTGGTGGCGTTGCAGCTCTCATTACTGCGATCATGTTTTGCTCACAGATTTTACCCATTCATTTTGCATCATTCCTTTTCCTTCTCAAGCTGTAGCAACACAGCCCCTGTGAGTTCTGATTTCAGCAGCCTTTAAGTTCCCAGGACATTTCCATGCACTTGCACTGAACTCCGTGCTCTAAGCAAGTGCAGCTGCAGAGCCAGAGTACAGCTATTGTGCTGTGGGTGCCCAGCCTCACACAACAGGCCCTCCAATTGATGAGTGAGCTCTCTCTCAGCATTGTCTAGAAGAGTTCAGTGTCTGCCAGCAACGTCCTTTTCCTTTGTAACTTACAACTTTAGACACTACATAGAAACATAAAAGTTGCATGTGTTTGAAACCTGCTGTCTGCCTTGACAATGACAGCTAATACACTACGTGCTTTTCCTGAGAAAAAGCTAATGTGTAAGCTTACAGGACTCATGTTGCCCTCCTAAGAGCGTTTCAGAAGCATTTGGAGTGGGTCATTTTGCTCAATTTTTGTGCTTTAGAACGTGTGTTTTTGGAGACTTGCATCTTCAAAGCACCCAGTTCCTTTGACTCCAAGACTGCCAAGAAAAATCAAGCTGAAGGGTCTCTTTGTAGTACATTGTCTTTGTCTGTCTCCATTACTCAACTTTCAAAAGAGTTATTTTCTGCATGGTTCCTACCATATCATGGCCCAGGTAACCAGCACGTTACAAGTTCTCCTACCATGTTCAATTCTTCCTAATCTCTCCACACAGTGTAGACAGGTTCCCTCCTCCCCAGCTGTCCCAGGAATTTCATGCTGTTACAGTGCACAGTTCTTAATGGAGAGTGACGTTCAAAACCCTGGGCTGTTTGGAAAGAAAATGCAAAATCTGTAGACTTTTTTTCCCCTGCTATGCTGTGGTTCACCAGAGCACTCTCTTTTCTAACAAGCATTAACTTTCTCAGAAAACCCATGCACTATGGGATGTTGTTCTCCATCTTCTGGGAAGCACCCAGGGCACCCATTTTTACAAAGCTACCCTCAAGTAAAAACAGGGCAGGTGTCACAAAGAAACCTACAGGCTGGGTGTCAGCTCCTCAGTGTGGGGATTTCACAGAGTCAAAAATCCACACTGCACTGCTAGGGAGACAGCAGAAGTGGCTTTTGTTTATTGCTATGTAATGTCCAGGTATATACATAACTGAAAATATCTTAACACTGTAAAGAGCATTATAGAGAGGCCCTGCCAAAACACATATTCCTGTCTGTCTCCCACAGATGTATTGCCATCCTGGGCAGTCTGATCCCATTTCCAGGAAAGCATTACTGGGAGGTGGAAGTTGAGGAAGACACAGAGTACAGAACTGGTGTGGCTTTTGAGAACACCCCAAGACACGGTCACCTGGGGGCAAACAACTCATCCTGGTGCATGAGGCACATCATCACACCCTCAAGGTAAGGGCTGTGGAGGACACAGGAACATCTCTTACACCTGTAGGCAGGGCAGCAGAGAAGCCAGAGATTTTATATCAGCTCAGACCAGGCACCTGATATTCTACCACTGTCACTCTAAACTGGTGTTGGAAGGACGCTAGAATGCTGAAGCAAATCCTTCTGCTTTTTTAGGGTGGTTCAGAAGCACTTGGCATGGGTTATTTTACCCAACGTCCTTGCTCCAGAACTGTGGTTTTGCAGATTTGCATCTTCAAAGCACCCAGTTCTGTTGACTCTGAGAGGGTGCTAGTGAATCAAGCTGAAGGGTCTCTCTGTGGTACACTGTCTCATTGAAATGAGATGTCACACTGAAACAAGCAGTTGCAGGAAGAAATCTAAATAAAATCAGAGTTGCAGAATATAGCTGTAAACATTACCAAAACCTCAGTGGGAAGACAGAGAGAAATAGATCTATGTAATCCAGAAACTACGTATCTGGCTAAACCCAACTGGTTTTGATCTCTGTGCTACCTATGGAAGTATGTGATACCTGCCTGCAGAAATGCCAGCTTCCTCCTGCCTCAGCTGCACTGCTGGCTCTCCCCTGGACACTGCTACATTAACATCGCTGCCTTTGATTCTCATGAGCAACCTGAGCACCTGTGTGCACAAAGTGCTTCTCTTGGAGAGCAGCCAGCCAGGGTGCCTTCAGCTCTTTTGTTTTTCTTGCCTGCAGGCACAAGTATGAATTCCTGCACTGTGGGATGACACCTGACATCAGAATTACCATTCCCCCCAGAAGGATTGGCATCCTGCTGGACTACAAGAACTGCAGACTGTCATTTTTCAATGCAGATATTGCCCAGCACCTTCACACATTCAACTCACAATTCCAGCATTATGTCCACCCCTGCTTTGCACTGGAAACACCGGGTATCTTAAGGATACATACTGGAATTACAACACCCCCATGGACTGCCCTGCCATAACCTGTGCTCTGCAGCTACCACACCTACGTGTAACCTGCCCTGAGCAACGCCCTTTCAGCATTAACTGCCCCATCATACTCCCTATAAACCAACTGCTTCACCCTAGAAAGAGCAAAGCAACCCCGACCCAAACCAGCTGCCAAGCCTGAGCCTTTAGTTTACATCCTCTTGGGAAGCATGTTAGCAAAAACCCACTGTAGTCACAAGATCCATCAGCATCCCAGAATTCTCATTAGAAATGGATACCATCCTTCTCAGAGGTGACACTGTCACCACACGGCAGTGGCAGCTGGATCACAGGTTTCCCCAACACCCACCTGAAGCCTAGGGAACTCCCCAGTTCTAAAGCAATCATTAATTCTACTCAAGAGCTAAAAACTCGATGAAAAACAAAAATAGAAAAAGGCATAATCAGTGTACAGCTGCTGGAGCTGAAAACACTCCAGCCATGAAGCTGGATCTCCCAATCAAGTGTTCTAGTTGCTGCATGAAGTCTGTGACACAAGACAATCAAATACACCTCCCCAGTGTGTGAACCGTTAATGCCTACATACCCAGTGAGCCTTTCTGGAATAGCCAAGCCTGACTCCAGTATCAAATACAAGCCATTTATACAGAATGCTTCTCATTCATTCATCCAGGGGAAAAAAAGATAGATAGGCTTTTTGCAATGTTTGATTGTCCTTGAAGAAAAACCTAAAGCAACATCTTCAGCTGCTTCTTTTTAACTATGCTCACCTCCACTTGAGAGTATCCTCCTTCCACACTCACAGATCTGTTCTCCTTCTCAGCACTGAAGAATTCCACTCCAATGCTGTGCCCTTGAAGCTTTGTGTGTCCAGTGAGGCTGGAAGGACTCTGGCCAGCATGCAGTTCAGACATCCTTGTTTGGGTTTCATTTCCAGACACCAATCAAGACAGGCTCTGCCTGTCAAGCAGGCTTGGCCAGCTCTGAACAGCCTCATCCATATACATTCAAAACTACCTGAACTCAATCAAGAGTCATTAACAGAGATTTATTGCACATTCATTACAAAAATCATTGGTTCAAGTTTCCATTCGAGGGAAATCAGCAGGAACAAACAGTGGCTTCTACAATATGCAGGGTCCCTACAAATAAACTCCGTTGCCAAAACTGAGATTTTACATAGAACTGTGTGTCAAAAGCTTGTCTGTTCTTTCTCAAATAGCTTTTACAAAGTCTTGCCAAAACAGGCCTTTAGAAACCACAAAAACAGGAGCCGAGTATGTCACTACACCAGTGATTAGTACCATCTGCTCTTGGATATCTGTTTCAAAAGCCTCAGAAGAAGATGGGTTTAGCAACACTGAGCTATACCAGCACAGGGTCATTTCTTAAACTACCAGGAATTAAGATATTTTCAGGGCAGAAAAGGTGGTTATGGTCACTTTGTGAGACCTGCTGTAAGCAGGCCAGAGACTTTCGGTTCCTTTGTCTGTAGGTGAGCAGAGCAGCTTGTGGCCATGTGTGCCCTGCTGATGCTGGCATGGCCATCCCAGGGAACAGCAGCTCTAGGATACAGCTCCTGTGCAGGGGATTGAAGTGGTGAGAAAGCACCATTCTTTGCTTAAAAATGCACTCTTGTGTCTGGGTCCAACCCAGAGGGAGGCGGTAGAACCACTGGAACATGTTTTACCCCTATCAGCCAAAACCTGAGAGCCCCACTCTTACTTTCAAGTAGATACCTGAAGGAGTGTAACACACAGGTATCAGAGCAGAGGTATGAGGGCATCTAAACCTCCAAAGAGAGCCCCTCATGCACAAAGGCTGCTGGTGAGCCCATGATTCAACTCCCCACCACCAGCTTTCACCTCAAATGTTTAAACTATGGCTGTAACCTGGCTTTCCAACTAGTGAACTGAACTGGCAAGTCCCCAGGACTTCAGAACCCTCTTGCTGGACTGTGCAAGGGCAGACTTTCTGAGCCAAATTCAAGGTGCTCAGACACTTTTGCAGTGAGACTCCACAGGTACCAAAGGGCTCTGTTGTTATGCTGCCAGCTTGGTGAATCTACTGGAGAACGCAGGCCGGGTGGCTGAGTACAGACAGTCTGCTCAGGAGAATGACCCCATGGTCATCACCAGGCATGGACAGGACAGCTAAGGCAGTGACAGAACTACCTGAAAGAAAGAACAAATATGCAATCATTGGCTTCTAGGTTAAAAACAGTAAGGGAAGTGCTATTTATTCTGCTTAATAAAAGCTTCACCTGCTGGCACTAGCCCAAGCTTTTCCTCCCTTAGGAATCCAAATCATCACTTAAATATTTATACAGCAAAGGAAATTGAAAATGTGTGTTTCTTAGAACCAGCTGTTCCTCTGAACAATCTCTATATAAATCCTTTACAAGGAGGCCACCACTTCCACTGCAGAGGTCTACTAAAGTGTAAGTTCACATCAACCCTGCATCTCTCTGTTGAGCTGCTGATCTGAGATCTATTCCTCTACATTGATGGGTATTTCAGACGAAGCAAAACCAGTTCTTACCTCTGGCCTGTATGCAGGAACTCTGGCTGAACTACATCACGTGGTAGGGCAACAGTCAGTTAAAAATGAGTTGTCCTTGTCTCTAACATTATGTGCTGCAAGCTGCATTTTTCCTTGTTGGGTCTTTTTCTTCCTGTTCCTTTTTCTTATGGGCATTTACTGGCACACAGCAAAATCCATCCTCTGCAAAGGATAGCAGTTCACACCTAAAGCTCTGGTTTTGGCCAGCTGAAGGCCACAGGCAGTCCTCATGTGCAGCAATGATCCATGCATCCCTTGCATGGACTTGCAGCACCAGGAACTGCCAAAAGACAAGACACTCCCAACCATGCCTCCCCCAGCAGCTAAGTGGGGACCTTGCCAGGGCTGCCCAAACCCCTTCAGGGCAGGCCAGAAGGATCCCTTTTTCCAATTCCCTGTGATTTCAAATTCACGTTGTTGCCACAGGAGGGCATCACGTGAAGCCCTTTCAGAAGGCCACACTGGTCTCACACAGTTGGAAGGCTGAAAGTAGTTTTCAAACTGGTTACCGTAGTAGAAGGCATGTCCAGCGTCCCTCCTCACCCAGCACGGGAGCCGGGAACAAAGGGCCTGTGAGTAATTACACAGGTGAGACATGTCAAAAGCACAAATACAAGAGGCAACACAATAACCCTGAAATACAGTTCAATGTAGATTTAAAACAAACACACCCAACCTTTTACTACATAAACACATTACTTTTAACTTCCTCTCTCTCACTGCCATTAAAACATTGTAGGTAGATCAAGTAGGTCCTGACTTTTATCTCACAGGCAGGCCCTGTTCTTCTGCCATTTAATTTAGGAGGATAGTATCAGTGGAGTCAATATAGTGCCACTGACTCCACTTTCTTAGTCCTCCAGATAAATCTCCGCAAGAAATTCCTGAAAAGTTTCAGAACAGACTGAGCACTCATAAAGTAGACTGGACAGCCTAACTACTCAGCCAGGAAGGCAATTCCCTATTCTCGTCTTCAAACTCAGTTGAATCTTTTTACTGCCCAGCTGTTTCTTGACAGTAACCAACATCACTCATTAACAGCACACAGCAAAGCAACCAGGCACCATGCAAAGGTGAGGCTTTGCTTCCTGTTCAGACTCTGCTGTAGTCCTGGGCCAGCCCAAAACACAACACTGCCTTTTTATTTAATTTTCTCTCCTTCGCATTTATGGTGATGTGCTCAGTTGCCAGTATATACCGGGACTCAGCTGTCCTAGCCGACCTTACTTAAACCTTTTCTAAATAGGCTTATTTTCAAAATTTTAATTCCTCTGATGGAAGCGATACTGAGACTTAAACTGCTTCACAAAATGGCTGTAAGGGGCTGCGCCCTCTGCAAAAAGGGTGCTCATCCTAAGGCTGGAGCTAAATAAAATCCAGACGCAGAGCTGTGGCTCAAACAGCCCCAGAATGGCTACAGTAGCGT
Organism: Bombycilla garrulus; assembly: GCA_013400315.1. Classification (NCBI taxonomy): domain Eukaryota; kingdom Metazoa; phylum Chordata; class Aves; order Passeriformes; family Bombycillidae; genus Bombycilla; species Bombycilla garrulus. The sequence continues at coordinate 157,137 of VXBU01014528.1, forward strand.
GTCCTGGGCTACCTCACAAAACCAACACCACGAGCAGACGCTCCCGGGCGGCAGCGGGCCGGGAGAGCAGCGCTTACCTGGGCCCCGGGAGCAGGGCTGCGGGCGGGAGCGCCTCTTCACGGGCCCGGTGACGGCCGTGGGGCTCCCACGTGGGACGCGCATCCCGGCGGCAGCTCCTGCAAGGGACAGGGGGCTCAGGGGCACAGCCGCGGGCAGGCCGGGCCTCGGCGGCACCGCACGGGAACCACTCCGGCCGCACGGCGACGGGGCCTTCCCGTGTGCGAGCGACCGCGGGAGGCCGGGCCCGAGCTCCGCTGCTCTCCCGCTGCCGGCCGGCCGCCCGCGGGCACCTCTGCCTGCCGCGGGAGGAGCGGGACCAGAGCTGCGGGACCGGAGCTCCGCCACCGTGAGCTCCGCCACCTTCCCTCGTGGTGCCGCCATTTCCCGCGGCGAGTAGAGCTCTCTCCCATGCACCCTGCCAGAGGGCGGAGAGAGGGCGGGCGCTGCCTGCCTGCCTTCCTTCCTGCCCGCCTTCCTTCCTTCCCTCCCCGTGCCGGGACAGCGCCTCGGGCGGGGCGAGAGCGCTACAGCATCCCTCGGCGTTGAACGCTGTTCCCGCAGCGGTTTCCCGAGATATTACGGACCAAGCCGAGCTCACCACGCTCGGCACCCACTTGAGCCCTACCTGCCCTCTGCTGGGCCATGGTGCGGCTTCCCCAGTGATGGCTCCATCCATACACAGCTGAATTGTTGCCTCCAGCAGCCACCATGCTGTGCAGCACCTGCTGTGCTTGTCCATCTCCATTTCTTCCCGTAACGTGCCCTTGATCCTGCAGACCGAAGCACGAGAATAACACCCGCTGCTAGCACAGCCCTGGCAAGGCTGAGGGAGAGCCACGAGCTCTCAGCAGCTCCTGGGTCTCCACCAGCTTGATGGGGGCCGGACAGAGCTGCTGTTTCTCACCGCTGAGATGGCTCCACAGCTCTGGAATCACCTTCACATCAGCCCTCATCCAGGCTGGGCTGGGCCAAAAGTAGCATGGTAACTCTCTTGCCTTGGAGGTATTTTGCAGCCAGTTGAATACACTCAAGTTTTCCCTCAATCTCTAAACAAAATTCATTTACATTCCCTCTCTGATATTGGAAAGCAAATCATCGGGTGATGCCTGGGGCTACCCCAACACCTCCTGCCTTGTGCCCTTGTGCTGAGGTGAAAGGTGCAGCCAGGCTGTTGTCATATGTAATGTGCCTGTGCAGTGAGAGTCAGAGAGATTGCATGGTCTGTGTAATAAAATGCTTGATGAAATAAACATTTTGCCTCCCACACATGGAAGCATGTAGTTTCCAGTGAGAATTTATTAAGCCCAAAATTTTGGTCTGACTTCCTTACAGCCTGTCCAAAAAAGCCTTTGTTTCCGGTGCAGAATTTTAAATTCAGCATCGTCAATGTTACAACCTGTTCTCTTGCTTTGCATCCCTCTGTGCACTAACCTTAGAGTTCATATCTGGTTCTTAAAAAGTTAAACCAAAAGGTCAAAGGATAGACAAAAATACCTATATAAATAGCTGTTTAAATTAGAAACTGATGGTGGTTTGTTTTGTTTTTTGTTTTGCTGCAAATGGAAAAGCAGTCGTTGGCTTTTGGGCCACGTGGTGCTTTCTCAGTCCCTCTGTGGAATTTTGCACATTGCAAGTATCTCATGACTGGGTCAGCACAGTGGCAAAGCAGTGAGAGCAGGCCTATGTGGGGCTCTCTGGCTCTCTCTGCTTGCAGCACTAGAAGAAAATCTGAGCTCAGGGTGCATCTGATCAAAAGAGGTGGAAGTAGGTCTGAACTTTGCTCAGCCACAGCACTGTGGCATTTCAGGTACACACTATAATAATGTGACTGAATATTTGCAACCAGACTTAGGACAGATTTCCTTCAGAAAGACAAAATTCTCTGAGAAGTGGATCCATAGGTAAGAAGTAATACTCATGAGGTGGATTATGAACAGAGCTAAGCCAATGGAAGTAAGTATAACTTCACCAAATTCAATGCATTGGGAAAGACTTAGTTTTAAGTTCCAAAGTGGGGATACAGGTAGGCAGATGGAAGAAATCCAAGGTCCCTTTTTTCAGACCACCTTCTACAAACACGATTGACTCTTGTTACAACAAAAGCAACACAAATATCACTTTGCTAATACCTACCAAGCCAGACTTAAACGTGTCACTGATATTTACTTAACAAACATTGTTACGTATGTACTCTGCTGTGGTTCAAAGAACACTTGTTTATTTAAAACAGCTTACTTTAAGGCAAGGCTTTGAATTGTTTGTTTTGTTGTTGTTGTTGGGGTTTCTGTGTGGTTTTTAGTTGGTCAGTTAGTTGGTATTTTGTTTTTTGGGGGTTTTTTTGGTTTTTTTTTTTGTTCCTGGAATGATAAACAGCTAAAACTTCGTGCTTTCTGACCTTGCCTTGTCAGAGATCTGTCATAACAGATCAACACATTGGCACTGAGTCTGCACGTGGATTTTGGGGGGCTGGGAGAGGCTGCTCGCTTTTAGGGCTTGGTTGTCAGGTGAGGAATATTTCACTCTGCTCTCACAATGTCCTGAAAACTATCTGTATTCAAGCAACTGGAGTCTTTCTCCCTCATAACCCCGAGAGCCGTGTCTGATGTCATGCATGCCATTCCCAGCCCAGTCCCAGAGGGGTGCTGGGCGTCGTGCGTGCATGTTCCTGAGCACTCACATTCCTGCTGTATCCTTGCAGTCTGCCCTACTTACAATAAGCAGGGTCTGAAACAGCCGGCACCGCCCAGCATGGGGACAGTGCTGGGGCTCTGCGCCCACCAATGGCATTCGGCTCTCCCGGGAGTCTCACCAAGCCTGGCACACAGCGGGATGGGAGGACAGAGCACTGGCATCTCAGGAGCTCTGAGAGTATTTCTGAAAAACACCAGAGACAAACCCTTATGAAAGCACCTGCTTTCTACATTTCTCTTCCCATTTTTTCGCAGCCATCAGGATCCTTGTCAGAGCCCTGAGCAGCAGCCAGGCAGCCCCAGGACTAGGCCAGGGTTTGCCACAGTGTGGATGCCCACAAGGCCCTGTGCTTCCCTGCAGCTATCTTCACCTGCCTGTGAAAGGGCTTTGTGGGTCTGCTTGTAAAGCTTAGGAATCTGTAAAGGAAAAAAATTTGGGTTTTGTGTAGAATATTACAAGAAAAGTAAATTTTTTTATCTTAGGCAAAAAGGGACAGTTCGTGCTGGAGGTAAAAAGCAATATTCCTCACACATTTTAAACTGCAAATACCAAGACAATCTTATCAAACGTATTCCATTTCATCTTTAGGCTGAAGACAAAGCCATACCTCCTCCCCGGAGCTGGGGAGCTGCAGGATCACCAGGTTGACGTCATTCTCCTTGGTGATAAAACATGTTGCATGCTGAACTTGGCACTCAGCATGCTCAGGCTGAGCTAAGAGCTAATGTAATGAACTCTGGGGAAGGATTCACATCAAATTCCACTCTGGAATATTAAATACAGACCAGACCAACTTCTCACTTGAATAATTACACACTGGCTAAATTCCTTCTTTTGTTTCAAAGACAGGAATTACCTCTCTCGCTTCCTCTTGAAAATTGTATGCATTGGTTCACTATTTCACTACCTATGTACTAAAAGGATGAAGTGATTTCTGTTAATTACTGTGGGCTGAACTAAGATGAGTTTCAGCTCTAGCAATGACTCTTGCCACTCGACGGGGGGAGCAAGCAAACCAAGAAAAGGAAGATTCAAGTTTCAACAAGTGTCCCCTGCTGCTTGTGCTGCTAACATAACCTCAAAGGCAGAGGTGCCTGGGAACATTCGTAAACTTCATTTTGCATGTGGGAGTACAGTACCAAAGACCTTGCACACAAATTCCCACTGCCCCAGCAACACTGCAGTGCTCACAAGCTATTTCAGTTAACTGCATTTGTATTCTCCTTCTGCCTGTGGATACCAATGTAAGCCATTATAAGATATTTCTCCAGGCTCACTTTGAGTCAGAAAGAAAAAGATTTTCTTGTGGGAAAAGCTGTAGTAAACAGCAAGAGTCAGTTTGAAAGGCAGGGTTTAGTCCCAGCATTATGGCTGTGCATTTGAGGGAGATGTTTAGCCAGTGGAAGTTAAAGAAAAGACTCCTAGCAAATGAGCTAAGAAGAAAAATGGAAGCAGAGAAGCTGGAAGAGAGGAGGAAAAGTGGAACATCAGAAGACCAGAAGACTGTTTCCTGGCATAGCACTTACTGTTAAACCACAGTAAGGGCTTAAAAATCCAGGAATTCGAAGATATTTAGAAACCTCAAGGCTACTTTGCTTAGTGGCTCTGGGTTCCATGGCTCTGGGTTCCCTGGGTTTCCTAACTCAGTTGCCTTGCTTGCTAAAGAGGCAACTGCTATTGCTTCACAGGGTTTGCAGAGCTGAGCCCACTGAGGTTTGCATGGGAAGTGTGGGAAGAGAGTCTTAAAGATGTTGAACAAGTGGAATAAAAGGAAAACACGAGACACTTTGCGCGAGTAACATTCAAAGCAGGCACCAAGAGAAAGCGTTCAATAGAGTTAAGCCACAGCCCTTTGCCCACAGCACCTAAGCTTCAGCAAAAACCAGCTGAAAAACCTGGACATCCCCTCTGTTCAGAACCAGCAGCACAGGCTGCACAGGGACATGGCAGCAATTTGAAAGCTTGTTTTCTGCATCTAAACATCATGGCAGGACAAACTGCACTCCATCCTGCTATCATTTAACAGCACCCCTGGGACCCCTGTACCTTGGAGGCATGATGTCACACATCAGCAGAGAGATTATTTGTTTTGAAGCTTGTGAATAGCTCTGAGACTTCATTTCAAAGCACTCCTTCCAGAGTCATGACTCAAACCCTTCTGGTCTCACTGAAGGGCACAACCGACTACTGTTTGCCTGTGCTATTTCTCTGCACCCAGCAAGTAATTATTAGATATCTATTATCTTTTCTTCTCTTTTATGCAGGAATAGCTTTGCCATTGCTCAATTTCTTCATATTCAAGACACATTTTCTTAAATGTTTTATCAATGATTCCTCTACTGAGACAAGCAGAAATACCCAGACAAAAAGGCACTGCAACAAAAAACAAGGCAGTCATTCCATTTCAGGTGATTTTTAATTTATATATAGCCATTGGGTAAACAGCAGTATGAAAGCCATCTTCAGACCTGTGGTAAGGTAGCTGTGCATTCAACCTGTCTGGTTTCTCCTTTTGTCAGAATAAGCAATTATTACTCTGAATTTTATACAAGGGTAAAAAATATTCATCTAGGATAATTTGCTGAGAAGCCAACATTTTTTTTTTAATAGATCATAATAGTTCAGATTCACTTGGATGCACCTACAGTGATACCCAGGTTTAGAAGCAGGATTACTTGATAGAAAATATGCAGCATGGAAAATAGAGCCAGTCATTCTGTCATTTAATGCTGAATTGTTGAACCTTATTAAGTTTTAAAACACAAAGATCTATACTAAAGCCTTGAAGATGCATAAAGGACATCTCCTTCATCATGGCTACATTGGAATTTACTCTTGTATTAGCATTAAAGCAAGAACAAATGAAAAGTGCAGACACTGCCTAAGACTGCCAGCCTAACTGAAATTGGGAACACTCCAGTCACACTCAGTTTATTCCGGTGTTCTCCCTACCATGGTGAAGGACCATCAGTAAAGCTGTTTTTGTCCCCAGGAAGTTCCATCACTGAGTGACAGCTCAAAAAGATGCTGGAAAGAGTTCAGAGCACAGAGCATGTGATGGTGCTGTGTAATCTTGGAGAATAAAGGAAGGGGATCTGGAATGGCTGAAGGATTTGCATTGGGATCCAAAGAATCTGCACCCTGGAGCAGTGAATATCAGGCGAGATCTGTTACTGCTCCACAGCAAGGCCCTTCACACTGCATGGGGAGCAGCCTGGAATCACCCCCACAGAATGGGCACAGCCTCACAGTGCACAGAAGGCTTCAGAGGTCTGGCTTGGAGAGAGAAGCTCAGTGGGAAGAAAGTAAAGAGCAGGCATCATGGTTCCAGATTTTAATTAGAATCTGTCCTTGGCAAATTCAGATGGACAAAGAGAGTGAACAAAGCTGCAGTGGCTGAAAATCAGTGTTTTATATTAAGTGAAATGATTGTACACCAATATGGACATAAATCTGGCTTATAGAGAAGGTTAATTAGCACAGTTCTACAGTCCAAGTAATAGAAATAAAAATGCAGTGTGAATTTCAGGGAATTAATCATATTGATCACATCTTTTCAATGATGATGCACGAGGCATTTTTATAGCAGATGAAATTAACTGCTTTTTAGCATATGTTAATATAACCTAGAATATTATCTACGCTTATGAAGAAATATTTTTCTGGACTGTTCTGTTTAATATCTTTATTGAGGATCTGGATGAGGGAACCAAGTACACCCTCAGCCGGTTTGCAGACAACACCAAGTTGGATGGGAGTGTTGCTCTGCTGCAGACACAGTAGCCAGGTGGGAGTCAGTCTCTTCTCCTAAGAAGCAAGCGATAGGACAAGAGCAAGTGGCCTCAAGTTGTACCAGGGGAAGTTTACGTTGGATATTAGGAAAAAGTTTTTCATTTGAAAGGTTGTCAAGCATTGGAGCAGGCTGCCCAGGGCAGTGGTGGAGTCATCGTCCCTGAAGGGATTTAAACGTGTAGATGTGGCACTTGGGGACATGGTTTAGTGGTGGATTTGGCAGTGCTGGAGGAACAGTTGGAGTCCATAATCTTAAAGGTATTTTCCAGCCTAAATGATTCCATGATTTTTACCTGCAGACAAATCTCTGGGCCCACATTTCCTCTCCCATCCTCATTGCAGCAGATAAGCAGAGGAGATACTGATGGTGTGAGGCAGTTTTCCTCTAATGGAGACACAGGAGTCTACAAGGAACAGAAGTGATTAATACCAGGTAGCAAAATACAGCTGTTTACAACAGATGCAGCATAAGGAAATACAATAGGATATTGCCAGGAAAACAGGATACTTGTTTTATTGAGCCTTCGATGAAAATTTATCCACTCCTTCAGCATTGAGTGCAGAACTTCTAGAAGACTGACCAGAGAAGCTTTTGTCCTACTACTGTCAGTGAGACAGTGGCACAGTCCAGCACAGGTTCTGAGCCCCATGGCAATATGCACACAACAATGAACTAAATAAAATTATGAAACATAATTCCCTGGCCCAACAGCATATAACTGAATTCTGGGTAGGTAAAGAGAATACACCAGCAGGGTAAGGGCAGAAAGGCATGACACTAACAGGAACAAATGGTGGTAGCCCATCAGTCTCATGGCTTGGAGAGGAAGGAGAAACCACAGAAGCAGGTAAGACCCTGACCCAGAGAAGTCACCTCTTCCTTTCTTACCTTAAGGCTGCTACTGATGCAGTCCCTGAACTGCTCCATTATCCACTTCTCCCTGGCTTCTGCTTCTTCATGAATGGTTCAAAATGTCTCTAAAGTCAATTGCCTCTGCAGTAATGACAGTCAGCAACTCTTTCAGTGCCTTTGGATGCCTTTCTGTTGACTGGGAAGGCTGACAGGATACTCCTCGAGTCCTTCAGTGGAACACAGCGTGACACTGTGTAGCTGTGAAGAGGCTTGTCCAAGGGTACACAAGGGCCTGGTGGGTTTGCCAAGAGCAGGCCACAAGCACAGGGGCTTGCCAGCTACATATCACCTTTCATCACCCTTAGGCCAGTTCAATCCCCTCAACTTTTCCCTTCCTCACACAAGTATCTTAGTTATCTTTAAAAGAATTGCATGTGGTTGTTAGTCTGCAAACTACATTTCAAATTAAATGGGTAGGACTTGACACCTCTTAAAATATACATTTTATTATTTTCTGGTAGTTGCTATGAAGATTTCATTCAAATTGTGAAGGTACACAGCCTTTACAAACTTCTTGAGTTAAAGATTTTTGTTGGTGGTTTTATGTTCTTTTTCTTTTACGGCAGAGGAAAATACATTGGCTATAAAATGTTGAAATTCATTAGATGCTTAATATCACCTCTTCATATATGCAGTGGAATGCTCTGTAGAAATACTATATAAAATAAGGCAGACTTTAACAGGGAATTCAGTCATAAAATGTCATGGGAGAAAACAAAAGAGTTCCAACACATTATTATTTTTGTAGCCAAGAGAAGATCACGTGGTTCTCACTGGTTTGTGGGAGAACTACTGCAGTTCTGGTGCTCAGACAATATACAGTTCTTGTTTATTCTACTATTCTCAAGTGAGACCTTTTTAATAAAACTTATTTTAATTAACATAAATCAGACAATATTTAAACATACACATCTATCCTTACAGTGCAATAAAAATGTATCATTGTATAGTATTTCGTATTTGCATTATGAAAATAAAAGGTCTGTACATCAATTAAATGTATATTAATGAGTATGAATCATGTAAATTTATAATGCATCTAAAGTTGGCTTTGGCTTTTAAGTATTTATAAATTCATAGAAAATATTGAACATCTAACAAAATAAATAAAACATAACATTTTAATCATAGATGCTAACGATCAACCTCAAAAATTCTTGTCTTATTTTTTACATTTGCTACTAAATTTCTTAAGGAGAACTCACTTTCAGTAGTGCTCAGAAGTGAATGATTGCACCTTCTGTGATGTGAAAAAATACAGTACATCTATTTTTCATAGATCAAAAATTCTTTCATAGACAGTTGCATTTTAAATGTCTGATTTTTCTACATAACTGTCTTAAGTGCTTATAAAAAGCATGTAGCTTTCCCATAAAAGGTGTGAGTCTCTATTAATAGATAAACTTCTAGTGAATGTCCTTTTTATGAGGATTCTCTTCAAGGTCTTCCAGCTTCACGTGCTGGTATGAAGATATGGCAGAAGTATGTTCATAATAAACCCTCTTCAGTACAAGTACTGCAGCAATCCAGTGTAATTCCACTTGGTGGGCTTATTTCATCCGAGTCCACACATGGTACTTTGTGGAAGTCAACTGCTGACCTCATGTTCTCTTGAATGTGAAAGTTCCCCAAGTGCTTGGGCTAGCTTTACTGTAATACTGAAGAGACCAAAACAAATCTGAATTCACACAGATAAAAGTGAGCTTGAATAAATATGCATCTGGCTAGTGAATGACACACCATGGTCTAACTGCTATTCTGGTGGTGGTCGAAGGACTCGCAGGTTCCTTCCATCCAGTCCTTTCCAGTATTTAATGTTATTATTCAGATGCTCCATCAGATTTGGCAGATCTGCAAACGCTAGGGAAGAAAGGGCAGAAAGTATTAAGTTTGCAGAATTGAGACAGTCACAGATTCTGTCTGCTTAAGTATCACTTGAAATGTCCAGGCAACTGTGTTAAGTAGAAAAGCTTAAATCTGTCACACTGATGCTCGAAATAGTTTTGGCTGTACAGCTCTCGTGTAGCACTTGGGCCACTGAGAGCTGTTCTGTAAATCTACTTAATACTGGTATTGCAAGTCCCAGCAAAGGAACACAGTTTTCCAGGAGGGGCATAGATAATTATGGCTGTAATTATCCTGCCCCATCAAACCTCAGTCACATGTCATGATCTGGCATTCAGGAGAGTCACATTTCTGACCACGTTTACCACGGAGGCAGCACTTGGAAGGAAACGGCTGCTCCCCCAAGCAGTTCCCAGACTGTAGAAATTTGCCTTGAAGAGTAACCAGTATTAACATGGACAAAATGACTGTGCTCAAAGAGCTATGAAAGAGAATGTGTTCTGTTCTCTTTACAGAGAAGCAAGTTTAAAAAGTTAAAGATTGCCTGAATCTAGTATATTAAAGACAAGCCATGAGAATTGCTTGTAGCAATACTTATAAGCAATAATGAAGTTATTAATCTTACTTGAACTGCAGGAATCTTTCCTTTTCTCTCCCTTTATTTAGGAGCCATAAAAAAAAAATTTGTATCACAGCAGTTTCAAATGTTCACATCAGGAAACAGCAGAGTTTGCTTACCATCCCAGGCATCAAACATATCAATAATGAAGTAATCAATGAATGATAATTGGGATTTGGGGATGCTGCAAGTATTTCTGTCAAAAACTGGCATCACAACAGGTAAACCTTGCCTCCTTTCTTCATCAGTCTGCAAAAAATATTAGTGATTATTCATCTAAGACTCATTTTGTTAATGGGCTTCTTTTAGCAGCAGATTGTTTGGCACTGACTAGAGCATGCATCTGCTAAATCAGAGGAGGAAACTGAAAAAATCTGAAACTGAAGCAGCAGCAACTTAATCTTAAGCACCTAGTTGTTCAGTTTCAGCAAAACAGCAGACAAATAGTGCCTTCCAGCTTTTCCCACAAAGGGATATATTTACCTTCTGTATCTGCACACAAGCTGACCCTAAGTAACTTCACATATTACCAAGTTATGACTGCTTTGGACCTAAGAGCTGCTCAACCATTTTCAGTCTCTGATGGAAGCAGTGATCTGTCCTACTCAGACATGGCCAAGTATCTTTTTTATTCCCTTGCCCCTTGCTTGGGGCACCAAGTTCCAACTTCAGTGTTTGGTCTATTATCTGTAATGATGACTGTCCTCCCCTTTTCCACATCTTCCTAAAACCTTTCCTCAGCACAGTGTGCTAAGGGCTTACAGCATTTTTTGGAGTGAGTGCTGCTCCCATCCAAACACTAGAACCTGATGATCCTATTCCCGAGGCAAAGCCAGCATATGGGTACAGAAGGCATCCTTGCTCTCTCATGTGATGGGAGCGCATTTGAAGACAAGGCTCAAAAAGCCCAGTTCCATACAGAACAACTTGAATGCTTAAATTTTTTTAAAAACCGCATGATAGAGGTTGTCAGCTTCCATTTCTCTGAAGGCATCTAATTATGTATCGGCATGAGTAATACCCATTGTTTAAAATAGAAAGGTTATTATTTTTAATGTTACATAATGCAGCCTGAGATATTCTGTGACACTGGTGCCCTATTCCTCCCTTTGTAAGAGATGCTCACCTGCAGTTTCAGCAGCCTGCTTTAGCTGCCTTACCTGTGCAAAGTACTCCTCAGAGATGCGTCCAGCCCATTCTATGCACTGCTCTCTGGGTCGGCACGGGTTGGAAATGTCGGCACACTTTATCAACATGCGTTTGATAAGGATACGGTTTTCAGGAGATCTGAGAACAGTTTTGATTGACTCTCCATCACCATTATTCTGTAACATTTAAGAATTTAAAACAATCCATTAGCAAGGTCTCCAGCACTAACTCAAAAGCTTGTGTGCTTTGGGAATGCTTTCAGCACATCCTAAAGGGATCAGTCCTGCTACTGGCTACCAGATTTGATGTCTAACTAAATTTATAGGTGGATTATGAAAGTTAGCCACAGCTCTGAGCTAGCACTGAACTCCACTTTCTGGATTCAGTCACTCTCTTTGTGACAGATCTCTTGGGCATCTTTGAGCAAGTCATTTAATCCCTCTATTCCTTATCTGCCTTCTCCAATGCGTGGAGAGGATCAGTTCATCACTATACACATAGTGGTGACCATGTAGGTAGAAAAATGTAACTCTGTTGAAACCCAAGGACTAATGGACTTGCACATTAAGAGTGGAATAGTTGGTTTGAAAAGAGGGACTGACCCAAGATGCAGAGTCACCCTTGGCACACAAACCCCATCAGTATATCAATCATTCTGACAACGCTGCTGCTATTCAGAGAGTCAGATCCCACATTGCCTCCCACATTGTTCCTCATTCCTTTTCCTTGTTGCTAAACTCTTTAAGGGTGGATAGGTACAGGAGTTTACAACACTGTCTACCCAGAATAGAAACTCTTTGAAGCAAGGAACATACAAGATTTCTCTGGCACCTAACAAGGTCTTGCTCTACAGTCAGAACAGGGAAGAAGTAACGAACAATAATGACAATAATAACGTGCTACCAGTTCCTGCAGTGTTTTGTACAGAGATACAAAGCAGCAGAAACATTCTGACCTTTTATTAGATCAGAATAACCATGACATTTTTCAGAAGAAAATCCTTGTGGGGAAGAAAGTTCTTCCTAAAGCAAGAAACTGACGGTAATAAAAAAAATTATTTGATAGTATAGAAATGGCTCAGAAATACCAGCTCCGCAGTTCTCACCAAAATGAGATGCCCAAAGGGATTATTTTCCCTCATTTCCAGGTATGTGGAAGGGCAAACAGAAGAAACAAATTGAGATGCATACACCTCCAAACATGGAAAAATTATATATGAGAAAGCCAACATAAAATGAAGGAAGCTCCAGAAAGACAAGTATGGAAATTAGGTATGGAAAACTAAAGCTTGTTCAGTTATGGATAGTAGAGAATATCCTACCAGGCAAACCAACAGGAATCAAGAAAGGATGTTCACATCTGAGATCTGTTCAAACCAAAGGCACAGTTCTACTTGCTGGATGCAGATGTCTTAGGAATAAGATGTGTTAACTGTGCTTAGTCCCAGCATCCTGCTCAGAGTGCAGAGGTGTCTCTGCATGTCAGATGTTGGCTTCCTGTCATAGCTTAGGTGACATCATGAGGGGAAATGGGAGGATAAAGGATGCTGGAGCTGAAAAGGATTTTTTTCAGTTTATGAAACAAAAGCAGAAAGGAAACAAACAGCAGCTTCTCAGCATGGCTCTTTGAACAAATTTGTATAAAAATAATAAATTAAAGAAAAAAAAGAAGTGGAACTGTCCCATTTGGAACAGGCAGTTGGCAGCTCAGCCTGCAAACACCACACTGAGTCACCACCATGACTGGAAAGCAGGCCAGAAAACACATACTGCTGCTGCAGCCAGAGGGACAACAGACTTGAAAGAGGGGCTGACAGCGTTGTTCTCCTCAGCACAGTAAATAATTTGCTTTACCCACTCACACATTACAGGCCTTTTAACAAGGACATGCCAAACTGAAACTCCCAGCCAAAAGAAAGGAAACATTTTGCTTCTTGTTTTCAGTAGAAATTATATGTTCTTTGTCTTTCTTCCCATCCTTGGGCACAATTTGCTGTGAATCACAAATGCCTTGTGGGGCAGATAATTTCCCTGCAGTCTCTGGGGCTTAAGGGTAGAATTAAACTTTTGTTTCATTTTTCTATGTCTCTATTTGTGTTTTTACTCTGATTGTCCAGGTCCAAGCCCTGTTCTTCAGCAGCACCAGCTGCTCAGCTCTCTGTAATAGGCAAGAAGAGGAGTTTGGCTCTTTGGATGGATGCTGCTGCTCAAACAACTGCTGCATCCCAAAGCTTGTGGCTGGGAGGAGGGGCTCTGCACACCAAGCCAGGCCCGTGCAGAGCCTTTCAGCAGGACCAGGGGCACTACAGTCACGCACTCCACAGGGCAGTGCAGGGCACTACACCCAGCAGCAGCAGCTCCCATGTTCTCCTCCTGCACCGATGCTGCTATGCTCATCCAGAGAGGCTGTCCAGCTGGGAACTCCACAGCCTTTCCTCTTATTTATTCAGTACAAGCAGCATCCTACTGGGACTTTGGCTTCACATTCACAGAGTTCCCATTAGCATCGCCAGGTGCCAAGAACAAAGCTAATTCTAGCCTATACTCCTGTGGACAAAGGTACAATTCTCCAATTAAGCTCTAGTCTGCTTCTCATGGGTGAAGGAACAAGACCTATTTCTCTCCCACTCTCAGATAATAAAAAGACTGCCTTTGCCCATTACACACAACAGTCATAAATGTGGCTTTCTAAAAAACATGGTAAGAAAATACAGAAAACCATTACAGCTCCTACATGACATTGCCACCAATGCAAACTTTATCATAACCATTTCTGCAAGTCTTCTCTTTGCAAAAAATCATTCCAACCAAATTATACGCTGCTCTTACTGGCAACAAAACTGCTGGTTGAAGCTGTTATTGAAACTGGTGTGGTTTTTCAGAAGGAGTTCTTAACAGGCAATTTCTTTGTGTCCATGGGGTTCCAGATGGCTATTGATTATGTCTATATGATACATAATGTCACCATCATCTATTTTGAAGATTAAATAAGAAAGCAGACAGAAACCCCATGAATGCTGCCAGGCAGCACTGGAAGCTGAGGGCCCTTATTCCCAGAGAATGCATCACATGCCAGCCCACAGACCTGCCCTTATGCTGCACCCCCAGCACGTCCCCTTGGGAGGGATGCACTTCAGCCTCTGCTTTGAAGCAAACCTGGTCTCCTTTGCAGAAATGGCCAACAATGACCCAGTATTGCCACTCTGTCCATGGAAGTGACAGGGTTAATCAAAATGGCAATTTCACATGAAAACATACAGCCCAGGGCCCTTGTTCCAAGTACAACATCACAACACTGTAATATTAATAGCATCCAAGCGAGTTCCACTTACCCTCAAAATGAGTGACAACCATGTTAAGCAGAAGGGGATTCAAACCCAGAGGTTAAAGATAAATCTCCAGCCTCTCTTTCTCCACATTTCTGATAAACTTTCTCAGAACACCATGTGGGAATTTCCTACTGCCAAGGTTTCCCAGTCCCTGCCTAGGCATTTTAAGGAGGACTTGCAGTATTGCTTACCCCATTTTCTTCTAGCGCTGCCAAGGGTTTATTAATGCTGTTGACAAACTTGTTGACATGCTCAAAGTGCTTTGTCATTTCTGTTGCTAAGACCATGTCAATAATGACTTGGCGAAGGGTTCGATACTCATTCCTGTTTAAAGAAGGAAACAATTAAGAATGCTGGCTGGGTCACAAAGGGCTGGTTGCTAAAACAAGTCTAACAAAATTTCAACAGACCATTCCTGTTTAAGAGAGGTGCTAGGGAAAGAAAGAACAGTAATAAAGGCTTGGGCAGCTGCATCTCTGTTGGATGGAATACCTTTGGTGTGTAGAGACATATGTGCTCCAGGCATGAGTGGATCTCTAGGAAAAACAGTACCAGAGCTGGGCAGAAGCAGAGGCACCAGTTGCTTAGGAGGCTGCTAGGACATGCCACACCTGCATGTTCCCAAGGCTTTTAGCACAGACACTCAGCAGTGGCCCACTCCCCAATCAAATTTTCAGCAATATTTTTCTGCTGTATCTTGTGAGAATCAAGGCAATGGTCACATCCTTGCCCTAAATGCTTCTCTGAGGCTGCAAGAGCAACAGGTCCTTCATTATCCTTCACACTGCCACAAGGTATTTTATTTTTGACTGATGCCCTGTGGCTCTTTCTCTCTTTGTTCTCTACCACCCAGCCATAGCTTGTTCTCTACATTCAATGACACAAAATAACTCTTCTAGACTTCCTCACATTTAGATCAACACCAAGTTCCTTAGATAGGCTCTGCCTTTGTATGGACGGGAGAAACTGACAGTGGGGAATTACTTAGAAGTCTTCTGCAGGAGAGACAGAAGCATTCTACTCTCTTACAAGCAAATTTCCAAAGGGTCGTGGACAGATATCCCCCAGGCACTGCCCTCCTCTAGGATGCTTGTTTGCTTTATGTTACACAAAGGGCAGTGAGAGATGTTAGTGGGCAGACAAGGACCCTGGGGGTTAAGCTTACCTCTCCATGTTTTTAAATATATTGCATTTGCCATCCCGGGTGGTGAGCTGGAAGGCCAGGGCAGCATGGTGGCTCTCCAGCACGGCCGTGTCATTGTAGAGAATTGCGAGCTCGCTGCCAGCATTGCACAGGAAAGAATTTGTTCTTCCTGGGTGATCCACATCATGGACTGTGGCAGCAATGAGTGCGGCAACCTCATCAATTGGATCCAGAGTTTGCTGAAAATAGAAAGGTGCTTAGTTTTCCTGGCAGACTCATTACAAACCCTATTCTGTCCATAAGATTAAGCCAAGTTACTGAGGAATAAAAGCCAAAACTCTGGAGATCAGTATGGGTCAGATGCTCTACCCAGAGCAATGGAAAATTCATTATAAGCTTCATTGAACATTGCGTGACTTTTTTTACTATTTTGTACCTCTTAAATTTTGCCTTAACCACACCTTTGTCACAGCACATCAAATTAAACAAATGTAAAGTAATAAATTAGTTTGTGTTTTCTAGCAACACTGAAACCATGTTCACTTGGAGTTAAGGTACTTGGCTTGAAAAAAGACCAATGCTGCTAAAAATTATTCTATTACCACCAGACCCCTTAATTTCCTTTGGCAATTTAATGTGTCCTAATCATGTTCCACTTACGTGCTGGCTAGGTTTAGAATTCAAAAAGAATTTTATCCATACATCCAATTCTTTAATAACAGTGTCCTGGAGCTAATGCATATTCTATGGAGACTATTTGATGTTCTGCATCCATGGATAAATTTCATGACATATATTCTGTATGTTCTGTACCCCATTCTGATTCTGGTAGCATGCTGCACTCCGTGCTTTATGTCTACTTGCAATGGGCATTGCTTTATGTCTATTTTTATCTACCCTGTCATGAAATACAAAACTATTTGACTCTTAAGATTTTATACTTAAGTATTAATAATTAACTAAGCATCTCAGAAATATTTCATATACATTTGGAAACTAGCCTTTGTGCTGTGTTTATACTGGCATTCGTGAAGATCTATAAATACAAAACAATTATTTATAAGTTTTAATAAAATGAAAGAGACACAAGAGCAGAAATATTAGCATTTTAATCTGGGAGCAGGGCAGATAATTTTCATTCCAATTTGCTTTAATTTGAGGTCCAAATTCTCTATGGGCTCTCTACTACCATTCAGAATAGTTACACTTGATAGGTGAAAAGGACAAATCCTACCTTTCTTTATGCCTCCTGAAATTATGCAATGACTTGACTGTGCAGGAGCAGGGATATTATGCATTGAGGACTATCAAGAGAGTAGCATGGAGAACAAGAGAAGGCAAATAATTCTTTCTGCCCTAGTTCATAGTTAGCACTGCCTGAAATACTCTCTGCTGTGTATTAATTTCTTCCTTCTTTCTTTCAGTTGCTGCTCACAGGATTCTATTTTTGTGGTATGAAGTTAGGAGAGAGGGATTTGAGAATAGGCCCTCCTCAGAGGGACACACTGACCAGCATTCAGTCTGCTGAGAAAGACCTGTGCAGATGGGAAATTGCCAGAAACATGAGACTACCTGACCTGGAGGACCACAGCTGTCTACCTGACGCTTATTTCACAGGGATTTACAGCAGTTTTACACCCAACATCAAGTCAAGGATTCTAACTTTGTTGTCTTAACTCCCATGGCACAGAAATGGAAATGATTCTGAGAATATGGCTTCAATTTGGGAGCCAGAAAATTTTCCTAAGTTGAACTGAGTTCAAATTACATAAAAAACATATTCTCAGCATGAATTTCAGTGGCAGAGTTGGGCTTTCTATGTTTAGACTAAGCTGAACTCTG
This sequence comes from Bombycilla garrulus, assembly GCA_013400315.1. Classification (NCBI taxonomy): domain Eukaryota; kingdom Metazoa; phylum Chordata; class Aves; order Passeriformes; family Bombycillidae; genus Bombycilla; species Bombycilla garrulus. The sequence continues at coordinate 174,520 of VXBU01014528.1, forward strand.
GGCAACACAAAAGCAGCTGGGCTTTAACTTTGAAAAGATAAAGAGAGAATTCTGAACTTTGATTCTGCTCCTTCTGCTGCTGCAACATTTTTTTATCTTCCTATGCCTACAGAGGAATGAAAATAACATTCTGGAAAAAGAGGAGGCAGTCATGCTTCTGTGGCATTGAAATGGATCCAAATCTTGTCTGTTTTTCATAGATATTCTTGGGAAGACCAGCTAAATCTCTGGCAAATCAGGGGCTGAAAAAATCCAGTGATGTTCTAGTGCCACTTGGTATATAGTATTTGTAAATCAGCCTCTGGAGAGCACACTAATGAGCTGCAGCTCCAAGTTTGTGGAGCTACTACAGTTTAATGAGCTGTCAGAAGCTTGTTTACAGTCACAAATTTCTCAGCCAGGTGTCCATCACTGGCACTGTCCTTACGCAGGCCAGTTCAGAATTTCTACCCAAGAGTGTGACTCAGAAACATGTCCCACCACTCTACTGCGCACACACCAAGCACTGCTTTATTCCCCTTCTCCAGTCAGGGCATGTGAGAGCAAAAGTCACTCTGATTTATTCTGGTTGTCAGTGGCTCTAATACCCCAGTGAGTATTATGGTACTGACAAGTAAATTTTTTTCAACACTCTCCTCCGATGCAGTCTCTATAAGCCATAGGGCATCTTCTCCAGTGGGTGATATGGCCTCTATTGTCCTGGGAGTCTTTTGCAAAATGACCATCACAAGGCATAAGAGATGGTAATTTATCACATTAAATCTGTATTTGGTATGTACCATCACAAAAGTAGGTATGTCATTAGCTCACCTATCTGAGAAGGTTTAACTATACTATGAAGTTTTACTTGAAAAGAACGTTTTCTTATTCTCCCATCAAGAATCATTCCATTCTGTAATATTAGTATCCATCCTTCTACACATACTGTAAGAGAGATCCTAGAATTCATGTAAAGGCCCAGTTCTTTGACCTCAGAGTTACCAAACTGGTTGGCACTAGGCAGACATTTGGCTTTTGAATCTGTTTTTGAGAGATCCTTCTTTGATAGCATCTGTATTTCCTACCTACACTGTTTCTCATAAATGTGGACTCACCTTTACTCTTTCTTTAGACAAGAAGTAAGCAGTAGCATGTAGTACATCTGCTGAATGAGTGGAATTATGGTAGGAGTTGGAGGAATGGTAGTTAGCCTCAATAACTTGTAACCATGACCTCAGAGTTGATTCTGAACAGTTTAGGAATTCACAGATTCCAAAGCGAGCAAATATTTTGAGACCCAGATAAACCAAAGGCCTGTGGAGAAAAATAAACAGGAAGTTTTAAAATGAATGCAGCTGAAAAAGTATTATATAGCATAAAGAGTATGAATCCACACAGCATTTTTAGCTAATGACATATGAAATGATGTATAAGGATTCGTTACAGAATTACTGTATCATATACTAGAATTGTAACATACATAAAGTCAAATTTCCTTTTATCCCCCCAGTGTCACACAAAGGTGTCTCTAGGTTTCTCTGTCAGGGAATTGTAGTGCACCAAGATTTAATTAATTATCCTGGCATTATTACCATATGTCTGCTTGGACTTAAGGCAATACTAGTAATATATTTGTACTTGTGAGTCATTGAAAATCACTTTGCTTCTCTTAACTAATGAACCACCGTTATTTAAACGCAGTAGGAAGCAATCATAATTATACTACCTTTAATAAGAGTACAGGCAACAAAGTACCTCTTTTGTCCCTTTGTGGTCTCTCCAGAACATAAGAACAGAGAAACCTACCTGGTGATCTCAGGCATGTTGGCTGGGATAATTAATTAAGTTACTGCAATGTACTCATTAAATGTTGTAAATCACACAGATGGACTGTATTTTTACATTTTTCTTTTTAATTACTTACCTGTATTGCTTCATTAGAAATCAAAATGCAGCAAAGAAAGAAAACCTAAAGGAAGTGGATGTAAATACCTTCATTTAAAATAAAATAATTTTAAAGAAGAATAAAACACTAGGGGGTTTTGCACCTTTTTGGCTCATAAAACCACAGGATAAAAATTAAGTGCATATTTGTTAACTAAGTGCCTGATATCTTTCTTAGACTTTTGTTCTGCGTAACTTTCAAAGCTCTTCCAGGTCGGGGATTTTGACAAAGGGTTTAAGTCAGTTCATTGCAGGATCTGGCCTCCAAATTAGTGTCTCACAAAAATTTTTACCTAAGACTAAGTTTGATACATGAAACTTGACCCAAAAGTGGAACTTTTGATTAGCATCAGGAAATAAAACCAAAGATTTAAACAGAAAGAACAATTTACAGTCACAGGTGGAGCCTTTGCTACTGATGAAGTACAGTCTGTCAAAGCTGCTGATCTGCGTTTGAAAACTTCTATGATGGAAATTGGTATGCTCTGCTTTTTACCAGTAAATGCTCTTCAGTTGAGCTTATACATAAAATGTAACCAGCCAAGATTTTTGAATAAAGACCTTCCTCTAAACCCAGAGAAAGGTAATGGGAATTCTGCTGAAAAAGTGTATTGGAACTGTTCAAGAATAGAACCTACTTAATCAAATGGAAAGAAAATAAAATCTGATCCATATCAACTGATCAAATCAAGATCAGCATGTTGACTCTGTGTATAGTTTGCCATAAGAATTATCTTCTATACCCAGAAGAAAATAATTTGATTTGTATAAGGTTTCTATTACTGAATAAAGGAAGGCTTTAAAAATTATGCTGTGTTGTTATTATACCATACCAAAGATATATAATTTTCACTTATATCCACCGGGAATTTGCAGGAAATAGTACATGATGAAATAGATGATATTTAAGATGCATACACAACTAGAAATGACAATGAGAAAAATTCAAACATCTGACATTGAAAATAAAATTAATTCAGTTCTAAAAACACAGGTAGAGAACTTAAGGATCTATTACAGGATGACATTTAAGTCACTTTTCAACAACTTCAGTTTATGAGCTCTTGCATTTACTGACCTTTTATGGGTGGCAGCCTCAAGTTCAAAGATATCAAAATCCCACTGTTCCTCATTTTCCATTGCCTGTGTTATCCGTGGGGGTATGTCATTGAGGGAGATTGGAGAGCTCAGACTGCCAGCGACCTGATGAGTTTCTTTTGAGGAATACAGTTATTACTATATGTACTTACTAACAGTATATTAAGTAGTATATTTAATAGTGAGATACAATTTTACTGAATGAGCATGCTTTCTCTTCTGTAGTAACACCCCACTCAGTAAAGCTGCAGAAAAACGCTTATAGATAAAAAAAAAACCCAAACAAAATAAAATGCTCATAAAAAAAGACATCTAATCACATTTCCCCTGTTTCTTAAACTTCTGAACATCTTTTAGTATCTCAGTAGCTGCCAAATTAAAACTTACGTTTTGCTGACAATATGTATTCGTTCCCTGATAATCTTCGCAAACCGTCCTGTTAAAGAAAAGTTGCAAGTTAAATGGAGGGTATTGCACAATAGGTCTAGGAGATGATGACACCAAGTAGTAGCACAACAGCTTCAGAGAAGCCTGACTGCAGCCTGTCAGAGTCATCAGAGCTGCCTCTCCCTTTGTTTGTACTGTTCAGGTTCACCTGGTTTACATACAGCTCGCAACAGATGAGGAACTGCAGGCTAGGGGATACAACATGGACTCAGATAGGTAAAAACTCAACTTTCTCAGCTGCAGATGGAGGTCTAGAATTGCAGCCTCACATCTGTCTTTGGCCAACATGCACACCAGTTGTGGGTCTGTGCCTCAAAGCAGACACGGTGGGTGCACACACTTCCCACCAACAAGCAAAGGTGGACAGTGGGATGGGGCGGATGGAGACATTCCCCTGCTCTCCTGCCCTGGAATTGGCAGATCCAGTCACCTCAGCAGCATAAGAATCTCATGACTGCAGAAGAACAAATTACTCTGAGGCTTCCTTTCTAGCACACAGAATGTATGCTTGTTTATTCTTCAGGTCAGTGCCTCCTAGGCTTAATTCTGGCACGATGCCTGGATGTGAACACTGAGATGATGGATTAAAACTAACAGAATTATGTATTTAATATTTACTTTTCATTTTATAATTCTAAATGCTGTGGCCCAAATCCTGCTTGCTCTTTTGAGGTTACAGTTGTTAGCTCATGTTTAGCCCACGATGTAAAAAACGCCAGTGTTTAAAAAAAATATTTATGAATGCACCTCACTAAAAATGTTATTCACACCAAGTATAGCAGAAGTAAATGTGGATGCTGTATCTCAGCATGGAATATCTGCTCTTAAAAGAACTGTCATATCTAATTTTTATTTTCACATTTGTAAGTAAATGAGTCTGGAGTTTTGTGATTTAAAAGGAAAGGGAGTACAATAGTGGCTGTTCAATAGAACTGCTATGACACAAATATTTAGGTCACCAGATGCTGCCTAACATTTAGAATCAAAGATTAGTTTTTAAGAGTTGAAATAGCAGGTGTAATTGTATCTGGTAAATCTATCTTTGAACTCCAAACGCCCTTCCTGCTTGAGAGTTCAAATCCAATAACATATTACTTGTTTCCTTCTCAGACATAACTTCTGAATGCAAATGGAAAAATATAATTCTGTTTTCAGCAGACTCTTTGATGGAAAAATGTTTCTCTCCAATAACTTTAAAACTCATACCATGCCATATGCTCTGAAATTAATATGCTCAACTTTTCCTACTGCTCCATAAAAGAGGTTTATTGGGTTTATTTTTAGTAGGATTTTATATTTTGCAATATTGTTATCTTCATGTTCATGGACCAAATACACTCAGAATACAAATGCATGTAAGAATCAACAATCCACCAAAAGGAGAAAACAGTCGAGTTTATGGACTCTTATGTATTCAGCAGGAGGAAAGATTCACTTCAAGACTAATGATTATATGTATCAATATTCTTCCTATACTTTTATAGTTAAGGTAATAATAAATACATAAACTACTTGAAGATTCTGATAGATACTGCAAAGGCATTGTGATAGTTCCAACATGAAATTATAATAGCCCAGAGACATCTCTGAAAAGCTCACATTTTGTGAGTCTTTTTGCATCCAACACACTGTAAACTTTTTTCCTGATGTAGCCTTTCATATGCAACCTACAGACTAACGAGAACACATATCCTTAGGGCACAGATAACATTCATCTAAACTCATCTTGTTACCATCAGGAGAGTCAGACTCCAGGCTCTGAAGGTTTGGGTTCAGTTCTTGCTTTGCTATGTGCCCTTTGTTCATCTTTGGGTACTATGCTACAGGTACAAATATAATCCAAGAAACAGCAACAAAAATATGTATTTTGCATTCTTTTGAAAATACATTCTTTTCATAGACTGAAAACCCCCCAAAACCATGTCATTCTAATCCTCATTAATAAAAAGTATATGGTTTTCTTCTTTCTTCCTCTCCCATCTACACCTTACTCAAACGAATCACATTGAAAAAAAAATGCTTTTACTTTACATTTTTAGATAAACGAATGTTTTAAAGGGGCTGGTCAATTTTTTTTTCCCATTTTCAGAGCTACATTATTCAAGTAGGAGGAGAAAGTCCACAAAAAGACATGTGCAATTTTTCCTGAAAATTTGGCATTGTAGAGGCAGAGCACATGGCAGGTGATAAAGATCAAGTAACTGGAAAAATCAGGCAGCGAACATTACTCAAGAGCTGTTTGTGGCAGTAAGTACTTACCGTCATTAACCCTCCAACAAGGTCACTTGTATGGGGATCCTCATCTTTTGTCCCCAGTTGTGGAGAGTACAATTCAGTGGTTCTTAAAATCTCCAAAGCCCGGTCTAAAGCTTCTGCAACTGGCATGGGACTGCTCTCTTGTGCAGCATTGATGATGTTTATTACCTAATGTAGCATCAGACATATTGTGAACTTAGAAGTGATTTTAAACAAACAGAGACACTCATTAATTACTATGGAAAACTCAGGAAAATAACAAGATCTAAAACTTTAATCTGCATGGGGGAAAATCAAAATGAAAGGAATGTTACTGAAACGCTGATGTTTGCTATGACTGGGAATAAGATTGTGGCCTTAAAGACAGCAATCTTATTAATGACTTTCCCCTCCAAGTCACAGCCTCAAAATGTCTCTGAATGGACTTAATGTAACTTTCTCCCACTTGCCTCTTGCAATTTGTTAAAGAGTTGATTTGTGACAAATCCTTGAATGCTTTCAGAAAGTTGACAATGCATAAGTAAGAAGTAGGAACCCCAGTCCCTCCTCCTTAAAAAGGATCATGTGATGACAGACCCCATGGATGACACTCTACCAAGCAGGCTTGGGAGATCTTTGTTTGGAGTATCTGTCTTTTTGAAGCTGCAGCAGTGGCAGGTGGAACAGGAGAAGGAGCTGCACCAGAGGCCGGTGCTGTCCTGGAGCCTCATGCCCCAGTGCTGCAGCACAGCACAGCTGAGCCATTACCTTGGTGATGGGAGCCTCGATAGTCATGGAATGGACCCTGGCCATGGAGGAGCGGCGCCGCTGGGAGCTGCCTGTGTGCAAAACAGAGCAGAATTTGTACCCTGGGTGCAGAGACAAGGCCCAGCAGCAGGATCAGCCAGAAGCTCCTGAGGCCTTTTCTGCACTGCTTACCCTGCTGTGTCGTTCAGAGGCAATTTACTGCAGAGTGCACAAGTGCAAAGAGATGCTGGCTGTACCACTGATGTCTCTGACTAAAGAAAAGTGGCTGTAACAGCCTGGCAAAATAATGGCTTTGCTTTATTATAACTAATTAAAATATTCAGTTACAAACTCAGTTAAAAGGCTGTACAGGTGTATGTGTATAAACTAGCGAGCACAGGTAGGTAACCACTGAATTTAGATTACTACAAGATGTATCTACTCTTGCTGCTTGATGCAATATGACAAGTCATAATGAGTCAGCTTCCAAGCTGAGGTAAATCACTGAAGCTCTTTTGAAGTGGGTACCTATGCCAAATAAAAACAGCAGAGATTTTGGCCTGTTATTAATTGGAAATTTAAAACCAATTTTTTTATATTGGTTCTGTAGAGAAAAGGTCAGGATGAGATTTTTCTGGATATTGTACTACCTATAAAATGCAGACACATCTCTGTTATACTCATTGTACTGAGCAGTTCTTAAGAAGAAGAGTCAATGCTATTTTTGCTGTAGTGGAACAGGACTGTATTCTCACTGCCACAGACATGCTTCAATAGTGAATGCTGCCTAGACTGTGATGAGGTATGATTTAACAAAAGTGTCAGCAACAGCTTTGAGTATGACACTCATCTATCAAGTCTGGGGTGATCTAACAGAGCAACATACAACACAGTGAAAGAAAACAAAATTAAGAAAAAAAAAATCTTCATATCTTTATCAAGGGAAGACGTAAGAATGTAATAATTTGTGTATTGGGTTTGCATGACAACTCCAACTCAGCCAGACCCAATACATGAGTTGTTTCACCTACCATCACTCCCACGTGATGTTGTGGATCTGACATCCAGGGATCCTTTCCTCATGTCTTTGTGTCTGCAAGTCTGAGTATCTGTGAAGAAAATGATATTGCATAGTGACACAAAGTTTTGCCTAACGTGTATGTTAAAGGAACTGAAGCTCAGAAAAGCCTGGCAGCGGCTGAGTTACATTGATCTCAATGCTTCATTGCAGATGAGAGCTGATCAAAGTGCCTTTTAAAGCTCTTGAACAATGTCCTGAACCCAGTCAAGTTCTCAGGCAGAGCATGCCTAAATGTCTGTGCAGAAGGAAACAGTGTGGGCAGAAAAGCTCCTCTCTTGCCCCTGTGACACAATTGCAGTTGTGAACACAAAATGTGCACTGAGCTCACTCAAGCAACCACTGCCACCAGGAACCGGTGGGCCAAAGCAGATCACATGTGAGCAAACAGGGCAATGTATCCCAGGCTCCTTATGGACTCCAGGATTCAGCCTGTGCTAAGACTACAGTTAACAAGTGCCTGCAGTTAACAAGTGCCTACAGCAGGGATGCCAGGATGTCCTAACTGAAGTGCTGATATGTGGGATGAGGGTGAATGATCCTCATTTCCACTCACATGCAAATTCCCCACAACGGAGCTCAAGGCAATGCAGACACAGGTGCCATGTGCTACAGAGCAGCCACAGCAACACGATGGCATGACAGCATCCTTCTCATTTCTAATTCTGTCACAGGGATCCACCACCTACAGTTGGATTGTGGCACTACCACAATACCAACTTGGGGCCCTGTGACAGTGTTTTCAAAGGCGGGTTGCTTTATGTCACCTCTAAAGTAAGTGAGGCAGGTAAAGAGGGGACTTGTATTTATTTTCCTGGAGCCTTTTGACTTGGATTACCAGGTTATAACTAGGTAAATGGGACTGTTCTGTGAAACTATGTTTTCTGTCAAATCACTAGCAATGGCCTTCACTTGCTCCCCAGGTATCTTCTCCACCTCTTGGGACAGAAGAGACATGTCATACCTGTCTGAGATTCAGCCTGAATACATTCACATGTCTTCTCCACCTACAATTCAGCATGAGAAATCCAGTTAGTCAGAAGTTTGCCATTATTCTCTTATACTTAGGGCTCAAACTAAAGTGAGCATAGCACTATTTCCACTTACCTTATTGTTGTCATTGCACAGTCTACTAATTGACACATAGTGTCTAATCTTTCTGTAGGCAAAAAACAGTGTGTTAATTCGAGTTCCAATCTCCTCAGCTCTGATCCAGTGCTGATACTCAGGTGCTATAAAGGCTCAATTTGGGGACCAAGTGGAAGTTGCATAAAAATCTAGACATGCTTGAATCTTGCCCATGATCAAAGCACACAGTGACCTCATCCCATAACAACCCTTTGCAACAGTCATGAAAGGAGCACAGAAAAGTGAGCATGGGAGAACACAGCACAGGCGCCCAGAGAAACAGCATGTAGGTGTTGGTGACACCAACACGAAGCACAGAAAGACGGGAGGGTGCACTCGCACCTCAGGGAGAATTAAAAGAGTCAGAGTAACAAGTGAGCCCATCTGTAACTTTTCTCCTTTTAGGGGAGAATTAGGAGAATTTCACTTTCCCTGCATACAGCACGTAAAGCTGATTTTGCCCAAGGAATTAAGCGCAGAGGTCTGAGGCACCCTTCCTTGCATAAGCTTCCATTATACTCAGTAGCAGGATAATCCAATATCTGCTGAAGGCTCTAAACTGAGCCTTCATTCAGACACAAATCATGACTTGAGCTTTCACACTTACCCTCCCTGTCCAATGACAGGTAGTATCTTCACATTTTGTTGTATGCTATCTCCATTTTTCTTTTTCGCATAGTACATTCCTTGCCATTCCTGAAAAAATAATTCAAGTGGAAGGAAGTTCAGATAAAACATGAAGAGAAGCTGTAGCTTCATACCTTCTTTCACTGAAAGCTGTCTCACACTACAAAACCAGGCAGGACTGGTTAAACTGTGCTCAAACCCTCAAATTTCTCTCCTGTAAGTAACCTGTAGGTCATTGTGTTGCTGCCAGTGAATGGATTGCTTCCAGAGGAGCAGTCTGGGAATGCTCTGATGACAACAGCTGGACCCCAGGAGCTGTGGGAATTAGCTGCCTTCTCTTCTCCATCCTACCTCGATGGTGTTGCAGGTCATTCTGGGGAGAGCTGGCAAAGAGCCCCGTGAGAGCAGGAGCTCAGACCAGCCTCTGCCTGGAGCAATCCCCTCAGGGCTGCAGGTGTGGGTCCCCCCAGAGAGCCAGGACAGGAAGGTCACTGCAAAGCTGTTACATTGCTCTGATCACCTTCCCTGCTGGTTACACCATCTCTTCTGCACATCTGGGATGTTCTTATCACTGGTTAACATTAAATGTATCTGTGACTAAATGTACTTTGGTATCCCGGCACATTTACTTTCCATACTGTCAGTTTACCATCAAATGTAGCAGAGATTTATTCTGTTTCTTTTAAAGCAGAAGAGAGCCCAATAGAAGAGCTTCTGGATTGTGCCTCCCCTCTAAAGGCACTCTGGTTTTAGGATTACCCATGTGTTTCCATTCCTAGAATAGCTGTTGGTGGGCTTTTTTAACATATTTTTGTATGTTTTGAACTGGGAATTTACTAAATACCAAGTGATTAACAAATAATTGAATCCATCTTGCATGTTCACTTAACATAAATTGCTCAGGCCAATTGCTATATTTCAGTTGAGTTCAACAAACTATAGATCAGATCTTATGTATGTGAAAACATCCTCATGAAAATACATACACAATATGTATTTATTTATGTGAGACTGACAGATTTCACAGAAAAGCAGCCACAAACACAGGTATAGAGAGAATAGTTTTAAAGTTCTGTTGATGGAGGCAGCAAATAAAGACTGCAGCCCACAGAGAACTGCATGGTGACAGGCTGTACAGAAGAAAATATGAAGGATCTGTCAGAGAAGAGAACTGTGCATAACAAACTGTGTAGTGAGCATAATGTCTTCTGTGAGCTGCTTGAGGAATACAAATGAAGATAAAGCAAGCACCACAAAATTCAATGCTCTCATAATTAAAAGTATGCACATCAATAGTTTCCTGACAACCAGGATGAGGTAGAGATGAGTAATTGATCTCTAACCCAGGTAATAAACCCAGGATGTGCACAAAGGGGTGAAGTCATAAACTACAGATTGGATAATTCCCTCACTGAAAGCACATCCTTTTCAAGGCAGGTTATTCACTAATGTGTCCTTCTCAGTCAACAGATTGATTTTTCAACTTGCGAATTTCTAAAACCTGTGAAACTGTGGCAGGAAATGTGTGAAGGAAAAGGTCAGTGCAATTCTGAGAAACAGGAGGTCCGAACCAAACTCCTGCTGGTAGGTGAAGTTCTCCCAGGGATGTCACTTAAACGTATTTTAAGAACACCATATGCTCTCTCCTCGAGCCTCTGTCAGCAATCCAACAGACAAGAGCTATTCCTGAGACGTGCTGTCAGTCATGCCCATGGTTATGTCTGCACTGGAGCCACACAAGCACTGTGACCAGTTCCTGTTGCAGGGAGTGCTGGGATCAAACAAGAGCAAACACCACACGCAGCAAACCCCACAGTGCCACACCTTACAGAGACAATCGATGCTGAGGTTTCAAGCTCAAGCGAGAAGGCTAAGGCACACATCTATCCACTGAGCACTCTCACAGGCACAGTAAGGACCCCCCCCAGTTCCTTTTAGACTGAGGCTTCTTGCACTAGACAGCAAAGTTCAGCAAACTGCTTGCAGAATACAGAGCAAACCAAAATAAACACAAGATGTCATGAGCACAATCTCACAGAACTGGAGGCTGAGCTAGGAAGGTGCTGCCATAGACCTTTATCACAGAGTGTGATTGCTCTCCCACCCCCTCTGGAAAGACCTTGCAATCAGTTTCCAAAGAGTGAGAGGAATTGCATGTCTGCTTATTCAGTAGCTGTTCATCTCACTTCAGAAAAAGCAAAACTACAAGCAAACTGCAGAGATCAGAGACAGCAAGAATTCTAGTCAGAATTGCACATTTCATCTTAATGGATGTAATCTGAATCATGAAACAGAAGAATGAAGAAAAGCACAACTCTTTTTTAACTCCTCAAGTATGGATGGATGAACATTTCAATAACATTCTGGCACATTACAGCCAGCTATAGTAACAAAAAAATAACTTCCAAAGATATGGTTTTTGCTAAGAGAAACAACATCCTGACCCATCCTTATGTACCTTGCAATTTCCAGTTTTTGAGTATAACGCCTATGAACATCTGTTTGAATATATTGAACTTGCTTACAGCTCTATGCTTGTCAGCACAAGAGGTGAAATGCTGCAAGAGTCCATCTTCCTAAATTCCGTTTAAAGACAAGATAAATTTCATGCAGCTTAGATTTTTCCAAAGATCAGAAAAAACTTCCTATTATTTTTATTATTATGTTAGTATAGTACCACATTGGTTCAAAACAGAAAAGTCAAACCTGTTGACAGGAGATTATCAGAGCAGCAGACAGTTTCCTTTTTTTGATATGCTGTAACCTACAGTAGCCAAAATAAGGCCTATTGTAGTGAGAAGCAGTCTTTTTAAATTTAAGATATAAAGAAATCACAAGCCTGAAAACTACACACAGACCATGTCAGAATGATCCAGGTAACTCAGGCACCTCTGAAAATGCTGTAATATCTTGACACAAATTATTTCAAAACTTGAAGTATTTCAAAGGTTGTTCCTCACAGTTAACCTTTATTTGCAAATGATTCCTATAATAATTTAATTGCCAATTGATTTTTACATTAATATATAAATGTAAGGTTGTATAGATTACTTAATATAAAGTGTTCCAGAAGAAAACACAGAACACCTGCAAATCGACTATATCCACCTAAAACAGCTTAAGCTCTTCCAGACAGACAGGTTTAAGTAGCCAGTCTTTCACTAGCCCTCACTGTTGAGGCGACACAGCCAGGAGTAAAAGTAGTACAAGGAAGGAAATGAATTAGATTTAGATTTATATCATTCATAGAGTAAAATATATTTCCATTATTAATGAAATTTTTATCAGCTCACTAAAATATTAAAAATTTTATCACTTTATATCTTGAGAATTGATGGTGTGGATTTAAAGCCTGACACATCTAATGTATTTGAATTATGATTTAATAAATACGCCCTCCTAACACCAGTTTTGTATTGCACACATTTACTGAAATAACTTGAGTCGGACAAGAGAGGTGTGAAGCACCATAATCTCCAAATTACTGTCTGTTGCTGGGATCTCTTCCAACAGGCCAACATGTGTGGAAATAAGCAACACAGTCTCCTTGAAATGCGCATGGAATCTACACCCAGCATTTGCCACTGAGCGCTGTGTCAGCACTCTGACCTACAGAGGATGTCACCACAACTTTGAATTTGTGCTTTTGCATCCTTGTCTAGATCCACAGTGCCACGATTCCCTCTGGCATCTCCCTGCTCTGTGCCAATGCTGTACTGCTTCCCACGGGCTGTGCCCATGGCCCAGACCGCTCTCCTGAGCCCGGGCCATGGAGCATCATCAAACACACCCCTTCCCAAATCTCTCTGGGCAGCCTCCATGACCTTTTCCCTCCAAGGCACTGTCATGCTCAATGACATCAGAAATCTGCTCATCTCGGTGCAATGAACATTTCTAATGGAAATCCATTAGACAGCTCCCAATACATTAGGGAATTAAACAGATTGGCAGCTGGCAGCTGACACTGCCTATCACTTTCAAGTGATACTGCAAATGTCTCCTTGGTATTTTTACATTCTGAACTTGCAAATCAGCTTCCACATTTCATGGTGAAATTCTTCAATATGGTACTTTTCTCATTTACACAGCACCAGAAAACATGTGCATCCATCGCATTTTTCTTCAGTACTCCCACACCATTTGCTATGATCACCATAAATTATAAAGAAACACAGCAAGTCACTTATTTTTGTAAAACAAGTACCTCTACCAAGAAAGACAAGAGAAACAAACCCTTAAAAATTAACAATTTCTTACTTTCTGTTCTTGTTTTAATGCTATGCATCTGTGAAGCTGCAAGTCACAATGTGTATCACTGCTGGACTACAATAACTTCTACAGGTAGCAAATAAAAGTGATACAATGCCATTACTCACCTTTCCTATCTTTATGCAGGAATTAATAGCATCTAGGAAATCAGCTTTTTTTTCATTTATAGGCACTTCTGTTAATTCCTTTTCTATTAGTTCACCTATTTGATAGCCCATCATTGTTTCAAAAGCAGGATTGACGTACTGTGAAATTAAAAAAAAAAACCAAATAGCTATTAAATAGTATACTTATAGCACAAGAGAATCCCTTCTTTTGTTTGCTTAACCAGATCTCTTTCCCAGCCATAAATAAATATCTGCATGTACTATTCCTGAGAGAGATGCTCACATTCTTTTCTTTGTGAAGCAAACCAGGAATTTCTATGCTAGAATACTTGTGCAGAGTGTGTGCATGTCAGCAAAGAGAGGGAAATTATGCAAAGAGCTGAGCATCACGTATCCACAGAGTTTAGATAGACAACATAAATTTCTGAAAATGGGCTCTGTCAGTTTCCAAACCGATAAACCTCAAACCTACCTCAGTGTTCCTAAAAATCACAAACTGGATGGTGGAATACCACAGGAATATTATCCATATCTATTGGCAAATTCATCATCTTATTCTTTGTAAGGGCCAACCATGACTATTGTCCTGTCCAGGCAAACCAGCCAAGCAGAGTGGAAAAAGGGATTTAATAAAGCAGGCTTCTCCCTGAAGTGAATGCTGCATTTCACTGCACTTTGGGCCCTTGCCCTATAAAACTGAACACTGGCAGTGACAGCCCCACCCCCTCATGGCCCTCTCACTGCTGAGTTACAGGCACCTGAATGCCTTTACACTTTACAGTGTTTTAATGTGAGAGAAAGAAAAGGTGCCACTCTATGGCTCTCCACTAAAAGCTTCTTCCCAAAGGAACCCCTTTCCTTTCTCTCCCTGTGCAAAAGCTGGGCCTGCTGAAGCTCCAGGACTCATGCAAGTGTCTGTTCTCTCATGCTCTGGGGCTGTCAGCTGAGGGACAAAGTTTGGTGTGAAAAAAGTGTATTTAAAACAACTTCAGGATGTATTCTCTTATTTTTTTAAAAGGGATAAAGAAGGCACATCCTTCAATGAAGTTGCCATTGTCAAGATTTGGCTGAAGAAGGTACAATTTGTATGCATGTTATAATTCCCAAAGGCTTAGACTCAAGCTCTTCACTGATAATAAAATCACTCATCACTGCTTCATAGGTAGGGATGGAACTAACTCCTTTAAAAATATGATGGTTTTCAGAACTGCAAAACTAAACACAATTTCTTTTCCCTATTTTAAAGAAATTTCTAAGAGAGGATTGCATTCAAAAACAGATGGCCAAAAAATTTTGATTATTGTTAATACATCAAACAGTATCAGATTTCAGAAAAAAAAGTACAATTATTTGAATAGAACATCCATTATATTTTAAAGAGCATCAAATTAACATACAATATTTTTGGAAAAGAATGCACGTAAGACAGTGGCTGCATTCATTCTTGATATAGAGAAGGAATGAATAATAAGAGATAAAAAAACAGTACAAAAAATAGAAATAAGAGAGTAAATACTTATTCATTCAGAAACAACAATCGCCCTTAAAATTTATTTGATTTATGCCAGACACTTTAAATGGAGAAAATTCTACTCTACAGCTAAACTCACTTCAATCTTTTAGAACCATTAAATTAGATTAGATTCTTGTGCTATAAGAAAGAGTAAGAGTAATTGTAGACAAAACACAGAGCAATTTTCTGTACTTATGACTGGAACAAACCTGTATTACATGGTCTTCACTTGTGATCTCAATGGCTTCTTGACTTTTCTCTAATGCTGTAAATAATGAATTACATGCCCTGGAGAAAAAAGGAAAAGGCATCCAAAAATTTTTATCAGCTTAATTCTTCTTATATATGATAATAACGTATTACAACTCCATACTGAATAATGTTGTAGTTTAACAATTAATGTATTTTCTTCAGGTAACTGACATTCTGTAATTAACTACTGCATATTAAAATAAATACTCTATTAAGGATCTGCCTAAATCGGAAATTCTTTGTTGATAAAGTTTTTGTTAAAATTACCTTAGCTTGAATTGTGCCTGCACCTGTCCAAATTCCAGCTGAATCAATTCATTGTAACAGGCCATTCTACTAGAATTTTCTACATATCTCTGCAAATAAAAGGTTAGAAATATTTTATTAATACACACTCCTGTCTGCAAGGATTTGAATCTCTGATTTCTTTTGCTTGATAAAGAACCAGAAAAGGAGTAGACATGTCAAAAATGAACATGCTAGGACATGAGTAATGACAGAAGATTATTTTTTGGTACTAGCAAAACTTTTCAAGTTACTGCATTCTGAGAAGGTGACAGATCCTCATGGCAATGAGGTTCAACCAACCTGTTTATTCTCTGTGATTGTCAGCAGGATCAATGTATTTTTAAAAAATCTACTTTTAGCTTTCATGCTACTTATGTAAATTAACAGTGAAAAAGTGGCTGGGTCTCGAGTAGTTAAAATTTGAAATTATTACGAGCTTCCAATTGCTAATATACTATATTGTCTATATAGATGAAAATAAAACTTCCTGTGAAATATACCTGTATTGACCTTGGGGTTTTTATAGCAATGATCTCAGCATCTTTCACTCTTTAAAAAACATTTCATATTTACCAGGTATGAGCCTGAATGTTAAATCTTTGTTTGCACTAAACTCCCACAGTCATGGATAGTTTGGGTGGGAGGATTCATTATCACAGGTAAGTCAGCACAATCAAAGCTGCTAAACAAAATTTTCTATGCTTTGCCATTAGTCCCATCTCCAAGGCTCTGATCCATAAATAATTCAGAACCTGTGTTGAATTACTTATGTGACCACGGGAATGACTGTGTTCGTATAAATGCCATTATCTTCAGGCTGTAGCATTTCCTGGACAGGACCTTACGAGAAATAAGCAGATGGGTGCAAATGGAGTGTGATGGGACACCAAAACTCTGGTGAGCACACAACCAAACGTTTGGAATCCTGCTGTAAATCAGGTCCATTCTTGTTCCATTGCCAGCTGAAGGCAATGAGGTACCCACTTAACTGATGCACTAATAAGCACCTTTTCTGCTCAGCTGGAACAATTGCCAAGGAACAGATTCAATGCAATACTTCTCAGGTGCCTTCAAACAATAGCTAATGGCACTTGACAGTGTGTGAAGCCTGTTTACAACGGGAATTGGCATTTGACAGAAGAAATTTCCCACAGCACATTCTGTTGTTCTTTGCAAGCTGCTCTCTGGCTCTGCCACAGCCACTAATCAATTTATCAATGTCAACTTTTCAAGGAAAGGATCATGTATTTAATCTGAAATAAATGTAAGAAGTAGAGAAGTCTCAGGTCTACTTCTTGTATCCCCGAGAGTGTCATACCAACGTTCAGAATTGGGACATAGAAGAATGAGCAGCACGAGAAAGATCTATAGGTTGGATCACTGACACAAATAGTGACTGACAGCCAAATTTCAGGAGAGCTTCTTGCATGACAATTTTGAAATGTCAGAGTAAGCCAGCCGAGTATAGCACATACCCTTGTGAAGCCAGCAGAGATCAGAGGCAATATTGATGACTCTTCACGATCAGGGTGCCTTCGAAACAAGGAGGATAAATCAGAGATTATTTTTGTAATTAACTCAGACCAAATTTCACAATCCATTTATCTACTTGTACTCCAGATGTCACACTGAGGCTAATACTGCTAGATCCTTACAGGATATAGGAATAAAACATATTTTTTAGATTTTTATAAGCTTTCATATTTGGCATGGATAAGCCAAAATGTTATTTTCCTTCATGCATGTAGTGAGCTGCTTACATCAAAAAAGCTCTAATGCTTCAAGGAAAACAATTAATGAGCTAGATCACTGGACTTTTTCTGTACTGGATCCTTGTTTATGCTGGCATCAGTCAGAAATGCACCTGAACGTCTGCACAGCTAAGTTAAAGAAATTACTTGTGATCTGAATGTACCAAATCTTAGATGGGCAACTCAAGGTGCCTGGATGAAGATGGATTTTCTAGTGTTGCCTAGCCATTGCCTTCTATTAAATCACATTTGGGATGCATTCCCAAATGAAGTATCTGAATAACCTGTCTATACCAAATGTTAAAAGACCCTTCAACATACTTGAATGTCTGGCTGGAATCTGGAGGAAAGGCCATTATATGAAGTTTCTGTCAATAAGCAGATTGAAGCTGGTCATGTTTAACAGGTGGCACAATAGCTTTTATTTATGCAGGAAGTTTTGGCTCTTGAAATGTTTAATTAGGGTCCTTTTTTTGGTAGTGTATTTTTAATGGGAAATATTAACACCTCAGAACTGTTTTTCAGAATTAATGTGTTCTGAGAATTGGCCATTCCCAAATTATACTTTGAGGAAATTATCTTCCAGTTATTCCATTTCATTAAATATACAGAATTTCTTTATTTTTTACTTTTACATTATTTTATAAGTAATGTTTTCAAAAGAGGAGGAAGGAAATGGCATATGTAGTACTTTACTGAAATTTCATAATTTCTTTTGCTTTTGAAACTTCTGGGGTCAGATGACACTTTGTACTGATCAAATTGTCCTATATCGCTTTTCATACTCAGCAGATCTCTGATTTTCACTGAGATTAATCATACTGAAAGGCAGATTAAGAAAGGTTCAAAACAGATCTGCGAGACAGTTTTGTACAGGATGTTGCAGAAGTTGTTTGAAACATACTCTGAAAGTCTGCAGTGTTGGGGGGGGAGTGCAAGGAGAAACCCAAAACAAAACTCAGATTCTTTAGTAAAAAAACCAGAATTTACAAAAACAGTTTCTGTCTCAATCCTACAGTAAAGAACCCTGGTACAGCACATTATTATTAGCACAGTAAGAAGTTCTAATTCAGGTTTTTTAATGTCATGTTTACTTTTACAATGGTAAGATTTACAGTTTTGATCACAGGTGAAAGTAAAGATATGAGTATTTACCTTTGTACTACACAAATAATGACTGTATTTTCTGAGGCTTTCGTTGTTCTGATGGACCTTTAAATAAAAAGAAAACCATTTAAATTCTTTTTATGTTCACATTTCAGAAAACATGACTTTACAGAACCTTCAGACAGCACTTTTCTTAAAATACCTCTTTTAAAACATTTAACAGCAAAACAAAAGTCAAATCCCAAGCCTGCTGCTAAGAAAAGAGAATAAATTATATCTGAGACTCCATGAACATAGATTAACCTACAACTCAAATACTCTCAGAGGGGGAATAGCAAAAAGTATCCTCTCTGAAACAGCATATAATGGACTTGTTTGAAGAGTTTGGCCTCACTCATTTAAGGTGCATTTTGCTGAATTCTGGGACAGATTGGTAAAAATGGAACAAGGGGAACAGTGCTGCTACCTGCTCTTGGTCTTGGCCTGACAAAGATCTTCTCTACTGCCCTCGGTCCAGCAAGAAGAGCCTTTGCCCCACAACAGTCCCCCAGGGCACACACTGTGACCCTGCCACCCCACCCCACAGCCAGACTCAGCCTAGACACATTCCCAGGGGCAAAGTCACTGGAGCAAGACACTGCCTGTCAAGTCTCTGTGGAGAGACTCACAAAGGCAAACACTTTCCTCCTTTTTTTCATACCTTACAGCAGTTTCTAAAATTATTTTTGGAACCTGTTTGCAGTTTTGCTCTTCATAACATATTTTCAAATGTTGTAGATATGAAACGTGCACACCAAACATTGCCTGTTTGCACTGGGAGTTATTCGACACAAAGTGACAATCCAAAAAAATTACAACATCAACGAAGTGAATGAATTTATTAGGGTGCTTCGTGGCACATGCTATCTTTGCAGTTGATCTAGAGTAAAAGCAAGGAACTGGGTATTTGAAAAGAAAACCCGAACAACCAAACAACAAAAGAAAAAAAAATACCCAACAGTTCACTATGGCAAAAAATTTGTATGCTGTAGCTCCAAGCCAGATGGAACTTCAGAGACCCTAGGACACGACCAAAAATGTTGTTGCTATCAGATGTAAAGCACTGAAGTAGCAGCATTTGATGCTGCCAGTGCACACCTGTCCAAAACCAAAAAAAATCAATGCTGGATAAAGTCTATGAAAACATCATAAAAAAAGCAAAAAAACGTTGTGTTAACTATATTGTCAAGAATTAATTACACTGAAACGGTGCTTACCTGCATAACGCTTCTGCATCAAAGTATCTGGAATGTCTATGGTCAATAATGATAATGTCATGGTGTTTATCTAGAAAACATTCTAGTGCAGACTGAGGTGTCCTGGCAATATTACATCGAAATCCAGCCTTGTCACACGCCCAGCGGAACCCGTTACTCTGCTCATCTTCCTCAGCAAACACTAAAAGTACCTGAGATGAAGACAGGCAGGGATCATCACAAACAAATCTTACTCTTAAGCAGATTCTTTGACATTTCCCTGTTCTTAACATGTTTTTTAAAGCCACTTTTGAGGCTTAATCCTTTTTTTTAATAGAATTGCTTTCTACAGACCACTGCTTTTTTTAGAGTTGTCTATACACAGAGGTGTTTCAAGTGGGTGAAACAGTCTGCCAGAGCCAAGTATATCCACATGGGAAGAACAAGTTATGGAATTGTCTCTCTTGTCATTATCTATGAAGAGAGCTTAGGCAATCAGCTGAGACAAGAAGCCTGTGTTTCAGACAGTGTACATGAACCAACAGCGAGTCCACTGCTCCAAAACAGTTTCACATGCAACTTTTTTCTTGGGGTTTATTTTTCTTGCCAGGATCATATTCTGGAAAAGGGGAAAATAAACAAACAAAACAAAACAAAAAGCAAAACACCCAAACAAACAAAACCAAAACAAAACAAAAAAACCACCAAAAACCACAACTCATCTCATGTGAATCAGTACTTAATGCTGCTAGATGGCATGACAAAAAGTCTGCTTTCTTTTCCATCTCTTCCTATTTTTCCCCAAGGTACTGGATGCTGCCCACTCTGTGGGGTTTCTGGAAATTCTGGACAGGCTGGTCAAAAGGAACTCATGTCAGACTGAAATCATAAGCAGAGCCACTGTATATGGAGTATGTCCCCGTGTGACTCCTACACAAAGCCTGCCATGGGATTTATATCACAAGGAGATTATCATAGCTGAAATCCAGAACTGGAGGTCAGACTACTTGCTCAGAATACTTGTTGTAACTTACATGTAATTGCCAGTAACTAATCTGTCTAAGCCTTTTTAAAATCAACACAATGCCTATAGACTAAAAGTAAAGGCCCAATTCCTTTAAAATGTATTTCCAATTCTAGGATTTAATACAGTACAGAAGAGAAACAAAGTCTGCTAAGGAAGACTCACTGATGTGATTGTGCTTTGCGTCAGGATAATGTTTTGCAGAAGAAAAGTTATCTTGCCTGGAAGAACAGAGCATGGCAGACAATAGACCTATGTTGTGGTGATTTTGGGGATGGCTCAGCACATGCAGCCTTTTGGGAAAGATGGGTAACTAAGCCAGCATTTGGTCTTCTGTCCCAAGACACCAATCTTTCAGTAGTTGAATCAAACCACATTCAGATATGTTTTGGTCAGGCAAAGTGAAGCAAGTGTAACTCACATCACATCCCACTGCTGTTTATCTTCTGCGTGATTTTGGGAATTCCAATGCTGTTACACTTTGGGCCAGGCTGCTGAAATGTCTACCAGTAAATCTTAACATTTCCATGTACTGTACATTTTTGTAAGAATGAAGGACTGCACACATTCAATTCAGGTTCCTTTTACAGCAACCTGTGAAACTGTTTGCAAAAACATGTCATAGTTTGGGCTATATTTAGTGAAGTTAATCTATAACACTCCTTAAGAAGGGAAGAATGGGTTTCAACAATAGCACAGAAAGCCAGCAGATCTGAGTTGCAGGATTGACTCTGGCAAAAATGTGATGCTGCTTACCTTCTCCTTCCCTCACACCTGCCAGCTATATTACCAGGATAAATCACTAACATTTCAGAGTGGTCTACAACTGGACAAAAGCTATACAACAGTTAAAAACAATACAGGTGGCAGAAATACTCAAGGACCATTCTGATTTTGTGAAACAGCTGGATGAGGATGTCCTAAGATCTGATTTTCGATGATATTGCTGTTCTGACAATGCCTCAAGATGTTAAACTGCATCTTTTAAGACAGACATTTTCAAATTATTAGGTCCACATTGCCTCTACTGAAAAGTTTTGCAATTACTGACTGAGGAACATCTTGGATGACTAATGGTTCAGTATGCCTTGGGATATGGGAGAATTTCCAGAGGAAGTCCAAAGGAGTCATATATGTCTAAACTTCAAGTCCATCTCAGGTAAAGTAAGGGGAAAAATTACATAAATAGTTTATTGATAAAGGGATAAAAGAGGATTAATTATTTTCAGTAATGAATGATAAAAAAATATATTTTGCCAAGCTCACTTCATATATTTTATAATGATATTTCATGTTTGGCTGGCTTGATATCAGTTTGATGAGATTTTGATTAGGAATTTGACTTCCAGAAAAATACAAAATGAGGCACAAACTAAATTGATTACATGGCAACTGATAGCAGAAAAAATAGATAGCTCTATTTTTATATGCGGAGAGATGGTTGGAGATGGGTTTTTAGGATATCACACAGATAGAATGTCATTATAAAAATCTGTTATGTGCACATTATTTCTTGAGCAAAATACTCTGTGAAGATCTCTATGATATGAAAAATTCCAGTCATAAATTTTAAGCTAACATCTGTGACATTTTAGAAATCAAGATTTCAGTTAGAATTGCTGTCTTACCTGAAGTTGATCTCGATGAAGTCTCATAGGGCCAAACTGCACATCTGTTACAGGTGCCTATAAGAAATAAGAAGGGAACTTATTAATGACTAACACCTAGGCAAGAAGAAAAATTATCTGTTATCTCTCTTATCTTACCACTGTCTGGGGGATATATTGCTGTCATTATGGGGCTGCATCTTCATAAGGGTCTTATTCTGATTTTGTAAATTTATATGCCAAGCTGCATTAACAGTTAGAAATATCAAGCTACTCTTCAAGTAATTTTTAAATTATTGCTTTAAATATAGACTAACAGATTAATCATGAAAGACTGTCTGAGAGACAGATTGCTATTTTCTATATCTTCTGTATCACTCCAGATATTCTGCAGAACACGGAAATGTTTAAAACTGCTTCTTTTAAAGTCCAAAAAAGCATTAAAGCTCCAGGAGAAATGCAAAAATACATAATTCTTCTCTTTGAATTTCAAATGTAACAGGTGCCTGAATTTCACATGTAACAGGTGCCCAAGGGTGCTACAGAAACACACTGATTTCATTTTTCCAAGAGCATTTTGCCGCATTCCTCACTGCCCACCCAGCCCCTCCACAGAAGGTTCCATAACTCGGGAATATGTTGGAAGGAAGCATGTACTGAGCATGCAGCTTTGTTTGAAAAATCTTGTCAAAATGTCATGCTTTTGACATGTCAGTGATTCCCACATCAGATTCTACCCAAGTACCACAGCTCGGTTTAGGATGCAGGAACTCGCTGGCCACGCCAGCACAGGGCGCGGCTTTCCTCCGCGAGAGCAGGGCTGATTACAAGAGGGCTCTGGGGAGCGGGCAAACGGGACCGTGGCACGGCAGGTTTCCTCCTGCTAGTGGGGTTTTTAGTTTGTTGTTTGTTGTGTTTCTGTTGGTCGGTTGGGTTAGGGTTTTCTGGTTAGCAATGGTTTTCACACAATCAAAAGCTGCAGTTAGTACAAGTGCAGGTAAGCAGATAGAACCCTCCAAAAGGGATGAGTCTGTCCAGACCGCTTCCTGTGCAGTGTTTGAGCTTATCAGTGGTACCAGGGGGCATTGCAGAAGAAGCCTGCCTGCAGTGGGAACAGGTGAACGACCTCCCTTCACTGGTGGGCCACTTAGGGAGGAAGTTGAAAGACTAAGGAGTATTATGGAAAGTGAAAGGGTAATAGCTCGGTAGAGTTGTGCCCTTCCATCCTTGAGGGAAGCCCACCAGGAGCCAGAGGACTGCCATGCCTCCCACTGCCAGGAATAGGAGGGCACCTGAGGGATGAAGGGCAGTGGAAATGGGTTCCTACCTGGGGAGGTAATAAAAATTCCACCTGATTCCCATCACCTACCCAGGTGCCACTCCAGAATAGGAATGAGGCTCTGGATCTGGAGGGTCAGCCAGATAACACAGAAGAAAATGATCTGCCCAGTGATCCTCCCATTAACACTTAATCTGTCAGACAAATCACCACCCCAGCATTAAAAAGAAAAGAAGGATGGTCCCAGTAGGTGACTCCCTTCTGATGGGAACAGAGGGCCCTGTTATGTTGACCAGACCCATCCCTCAGGGACATCTGCTGCCTCCCTGGGGCCTGGGTACGGGATATCACTGAGAGACTCCCTGGTCTCCTCCTCTGATTACTACCCACTGCTCACACTCCAGGCTGGCAGTGATGAGATTGGAAAGAGGAGAGTCGGGGTAACTAAAAGGGACTTCAGGGCACTGGGTCAAGTGGTTAACAGGGCAGGAGCACAGGTAATGTTCTGCTCAGTCCCTTTGGTGGCAGAGAAAAACAATGAAAGGAATAGGAGAGCCCACATTAGCAACAAGTGGCTCAAGGGTTGGTGTCGTCAGCAGAATTTTGGGTTCTTTGATCATGGGACAACTTTTTCAGCACCTGGTCTGCTGGAACTGGATGGGCTCCATCTCTCTGCTAAGGGCAGAGGTTTTTCAGCTCATGAACTGGCAGAACTCATTAAGAGGGTTTTAAACTAGGTTTGAAGGAGGAAGGGAATGCAGCTGGGCTCTCTGGAAGCAGGCCCCAGAAAAATCTTTTAGAACTGCATGCTCCACTCTTTCTATGACCTTAATGCTTCATTGCTCAGCCCTAGGAGTATGTAATTTAGGATTTTATTTATTTATCAACTTGGAAGTCATCACTGCAACATTAAATAAGCAACAAACACAAGTCAAGGAAAAATAGGAATGTACTGCCTACAAAAGCATGCCAGGAACCAGTGTTTGCCTGTCTTGCTTAAGTGGGCCGTTAAGAGCTGATGTTAAAAATGACATGGAGGAGTTTCAGACCAGTCATTCTGGTCAGATCAGCTTAGTTTAAATACACTCTAGTCATTTCTTTTTTTCTGATTTTGAAACCAAAAATCTCTCTTCAGTTGGAAAACGCAAGCCGTGCTACTCCCTGTAGTACATCATCTAAATATTCAAAATCTGAACTACAAAACAGCAAAGACTTTTGCTGATCACCTCTTTGCACCAGTGTTACTGGTTTTGCAGCACTAACAGTAGTAACTACTCGTCCTGAATCAGTAAGATCAGCAGAAATGCCTGAAGCACATGCAGGGAGAATGTCAGTTGAGTAAAAGGTACCTAAAAGATACCTTTTTACAGTTACTTCTCTGTCCAGAACTCTACTTCAAAGCAAACCTTGGAATTTTTGTGCACTCTACCTGCCAGCATAAAACAGTGAGTGTTTCGTGTCACCGGGCAATGGCCTGAGCTGGAAGGTTCAGATCCACAGCTGAACTTCACTGGCATCTGGGGGCATGCAAAACCCCATCTACCACACCAGTGTGCCCTTGGACGATCAGTCCCCACCCAAGGGGAATTTTAACAAATGAGATAAACACAGTATTGCCAGTTACTACTTTTCAGGTGCTTCTTTCTTTTAAGTTTGTGACTAAGTAGTCATTGAAGTATTTAAAGGACTGGGCCTGAAAAACACTTTTCTGCCAGAAATCTGTGGTTATTGCTGCAATGAAAATACCTGTCTACGCACCATTTACGCTTAAGTCACAACAAGTGACCAGATGAGATAACCTGTCTTGTTAAACATTAACTTGCTGTCCTGAGTAGAATCAAAACCTTGGTCTGCATCTCAGCTGGAAAATTTTGGTGAACTCCAGTTAATTCTTAATCCTGTTGAAATCTGTTCAAATAACTTGATTAATCATTTAAACTTTTTGTGTGCTGCAGGTAGCACTGAGAACTAAGGCTGATTAAGTACTGTGTCAAAAATCAAGGCTTCAGCTAGGATTAGAAGAAACTCTCAATTATCAGTGAACTAAATGATCTTTAAAAATACTTCTAATGCTGCAAGCTTATAACAAAACCAAATGCACCCAAAGCTCACATCTATAGTAACTGCACAAACACATCTTTATTCACTCACACCTTCTACTTCTTCCTTGGAATTTCTTTCCCAGTTGAAAAGCTCAAGTACATTTTCACATTAGCAGACACAACTTAGGCATGTGACCGCCTTCCAGGCAGGCACAGACTGGGAAGAGTGTCTGAGAAGACAGAGGTAGAACTAGTTGTGGGTTCCTGGAATTGACTGTGATAGAGCTGGGTCTGTTGCCAAAGAGCTGCTGACGCAAAGTCTGTAAGTGCAGTGTGTGTGACTGCAGCTCTTCAAATGCACACACAGCAACTGCAGCCATTTTACATTCTCTGACCCCTGAACTACTGCTGGTACCACTTATTTCCCCTCAAATTTACCTTTCTTACTTGAACATTGTATTTTCTGTCCTGCGGAACCAGTCCTGGCCCTGGCACGAAGTAGGATTCATCCCAAGGCAATAGCATAAGCCATAAGTGATTGACAGCTGTCAATGGGGAAGTCATCCACCGACTGCTGTGAGCAGCTCAGCAGTCACCAGAAATTATCTCTGTGTTGTAGCAGCTGCATTGCAAACATTGAAATTGCTCATAGAAATAGTATATCTTTGCAATGCCCCGAGAAAAGTGAATGTTGGGTAAATAAAAACAAGTGAAATAAGCTTTAAAAACACAGACCTACACAACTGTGACTGGTCTGATTAAAGTACATCAAACTCAGTGTTGACCCGATGTAACCTGGTAAAGTATTTCTTTTTATGAGTCATTCTTCATATTTTATCAGAACAGAATCTACAGGAATGGTGTGTTCATCGCTGCTAGGTTGTATTTTCTTTCTTCCTACAGCTAGAAAAACTTCAGATGAACTTGCTCAGTGAATAAATGCAGAAAGGAATAAAGGGTGGACATAAAGAAAGCTTGATTCACATGCTCCCATTGGTGATAAATTGCCTTGCTCGTGACAGGGACAGATCTATGCAACCCATAGTCACTTCTATTTGCTAGAAGTGGTGTATTCTGGCTTTCTCCAAAATATCTCTTACCATTATCCTTTGGAGAGGAGAGCACACCTAAAATTTTGGGAATGCTCCCCTGACATCCACAGTGCTCCATCCCTTCCTTTCTGCCACAGCAGAAGCTGTGCTGGGGACAGGAATGGCTCCTACTCTGACCATTCCATGCACAGCCTCTCCCTAAAGGGAGTTGACAGCACTTCTGCTCCTGCTATTCTGCTCGCCTTTTCCAGGTGAGCACAGCTTCTTTTTCCTGCAGCTCACTTGAGCAAAGAGGTGCCATGAACTTTTGCTGAATGGATTGCAGATGGAAGCTGCTGCTGGAGGGCAACATCTGCATTCAGTGGGCAGACAGTCAGAATCTCTGACTCATTGTAATATATGACAAATAACTACAGTCATTAGACATATGACTTCACTGCTGGTCCTAATGGAATAAGCCAGCAAAATTCATCATTTTCCTCAGATCAATGTTTTAAGATATCACAATTTTTAAAATTCTGATTTTAAAATACATACTTATATTTTCTACATGCATTTTCTACACTAAGTATATGATATGAATCTGCATGAGTTGACCCATCACAGTAAGAATTAACAGTCTTCATTATCAAGATATGCTGGAAGCCACAGGACTGTTAACATAAACTTAATTTTTTTTTAAATTCTAAGAAAAACAGAGACTCATTTTACAAAGGAAAAAAATCCTTTCTCTTAACCTACCATTTTAGGCATAGATGTATCACCCCAGAAAACAAAAGCTCAAAAGAACTGCTAGATTTATATCATCCCTTAAACTTTTATTGATTCAGGTTCTATTTGATGCAGAAATTTGAATTCTGCATGATAATATACTTTCTCAGAAAACTTAGCCAAATCTTCCTGGACACTGAAAGCTGGGAAATAAACAATTTCCTACAAACTGGCATGATTAGGTACAGGGTCTTGTCCAGCTAGGTCATTCCAGAATGGTTCTTCTTCCTTAACAGAGAGAGGCTTTGTGACTCTTCGTACCTCTTACTTCTGGACAAGAAAGTCTCCATGTTCAGGATTACATTTTCACAATTCACATTTTTCTTTGCTTATCATAACATTCATCACTTTCTGAAGTATATTAATACTAATTCAATCCATGCTCATTTACCTATTTCTTTCTCTCAGGAAATGCCCCTACATAGATAACTTAACAGTCAGCTTCCTATTTTCCATGTGCTTTCTGCTAGGCACTGAGAGTCACTGTTCATGTGTTCCTTGCAGATGTCAACAGCACTCTTTTCTTACCAACTCAACATCAGTGCAAGCAGATCCTCCTAACAG
The DNA here is from genome assembly GCA_013400315.1 of Bombycilla garrulus. NCBI lineage: Eukaryota > Metazoa > Chordata > Aves > Passeriformes > Bombycillidae > Bombycilla > Bombycilla garrulus. Next base: position 202,664 of record VXBU01014528.1, read on the forward strand.
GCACAACTTTTCAGAGCATAAAATGAATTTTATAGTCCACAGACTGAAATCTGACCTGATTAGCAAATCCAGTGAAATCCAGAGCAATTCCATCAAATACAAGGAAAATATACCGGATTTACTTCAGTGTAAATGAAGTGGGAGTCTGGCCCTGTGCAGCTCTTTCTTTTGTGGTTTGGAGGCCACAACAGTTTGAATAAAGAATAACAGAGAACAAAGTGTCCAAGGTTTCTGCCTTTGCTCAACAGATTCAAGGACAAAGGTAAACTTGGCCTTCAAAGATCCTATGCTGTTCAGAGTCAGTTTATTCTTTGCTAAAATACAAAGACATGAGTTTTGAAAGGCTATTAAAATTTACCAAAACTGCTCTTCAACCTGGATTAAACCAGTTATTCCAGCCCTTGATATTTTTTCCTATTTCTGCTTCATAAAAGATGTAGACAAATATCATAGACTCATAACAAAGCATCCTGACTCAGTGCTTTGATAAAATCTAGCATTTAGACTAATCTAAATCTTGTTCTCACTGATGCATCTCTCTCAACAAAACAATACAGATTTGTATCTATATCACAAGGCCTGCAGATCACTCGGTGTTTTGTTCTTGTATACTTTTCCTATTATCTGTTTCCTGTTTTAAACTGATTCCTAGAAGAATTATCTACAATGCTACCTTGTAACAATACAGCAGACAGTAAGTGATGGGGTAACACACCCTCTGTTTTCTTAATCTATTTGCCTAAGTTTTAGTACCCATTTTTGAACCTGTTTTACGTAAACGAGCTCTTGAGAGCCCAACTCTGGCCTCAATTCACATCATTAGCAACACACAACGTTGACAGCTTGCAGTTTTTGTGAGAAGAAAAGCTTTATTGAGTGTAATGAATTGCCAGAGCTCTCAGGATGCTGGCCCTTCTCTCTGGGCATGTACCCAGCCACGGGACTCACTTTCTTATTCCCAGTGAACTGGCAACAGCTTTCCTCCTTCCAAAATCCAGCAACTCTTCCATTACTCTGGGGGCAATTTTTGTGTTAACCCAGGTCCTGAGGAAGCCTCCCAGGAAATTTACACCCTGGTGGGAGTGGAACTGCTTTATGGGAATGCCAGCACACTGTGCTGGGACACAAGGACTATCCAAGCTCCACCAGCGTTCTCCCTGGCACAGCTGATTTTTGGCATTATGTTCAGCTTGCCACACACGACAACCACTATTCTATATGTTTGTTTGTTTGTGTTCTGGGCCTGGCTGCCCACTGAATTTCCTCAGTGCAATCAGTAAAGCCAAGTTAGAACAGAACTGCAGCAATGCTGTTGGGAAATCACACTTGCTGCCTTCTTGCACACTTCAGACATAATCAAGAACTCCCACTTTCTACTGTTTGTAAGTTCTCCCCTTATGCTTTACAGGATTTGGTTATCAAACTGCAAGCATAGCACATGCAAAAGTGAATCATTCTGTTTGGCTGGAAATAATTAACAATGTTGTCCCAAAGTGACTTGTATTATCATCTGCACTGTGGTAAGGTCTGGATGGCCTCTGGCCCAGACGAGTGGCCAAGTGCGGTCACGTTGTACAATGACAGCAGAAAAAGCCAGCCAGCAGTCCCTGCCACTGGTAAAGGTCTGAACTTTTACACAGAACAGGTTGACAAATTGGAGAACTCTTTTAGTTCCTGATACAGTATTGAAGTGATAAAATAAATGTCATTATCCCTTAGCGTGCCTATGGAAAAACTGCACAGATCTCCAAACTTGAAAAGGGAGGTTGCTGTTTTCATTTCACATTCAGAGGAACTGAGACACTGAGGGAGAGAAACAACCCCAGCCCTCCTGGTGCTGAGCCCTGACATCCCTGGGCAGGGTGTCCAGTGCCCCTGCTTGCTGGCCAACTTACAGCAGCAGGAACTGGTAATACTGGGACCATGAGGCTGATACCTGGGAAACACCCACTTGTTTCTGAAATTCTAAACTGTGTTGGTAATAATTCAAACAAGTTATATCACATCTTGGTAATCACAGCAGTGCTGCAGGTTTCTAAGCTAAGCAGATACAACTCCTGCAAAGCAACTCAGCAAATCTCACACTACACACTTACACAAGAGTCCTCACTCTCAATGAATCACACAGCAAAAAGGGATGGAAATCATCAGCCAAGTAAGAAAAAGAGAGCCACTTACTCATTAATCTACACTGACTTTTCTGTCCAGTGAGAACAAAGTTGAATGGAAACCATCCTCACATCAAAAACCATTCAAATCCAGCAAGTTATATTTGCTGCAGCATCTACCTGATTCAAAGACCTCTTTAAGACCTGCATTTTATGCACAAGTACACTGGGCTTGGAATTTCATCTGTTTGTCTCTTTAGAAGAGAAAAAAAATGTGAATCATACACTCCACAACAACAAATGTGAATAACCTCAACACTGGTCTGTGCCTCATGGTTGTCATTTTGCCAAACCTATTCTGACCAACCAGCGCAGAATTTAAAGCGCCCCAAGTCTTCATAATCTTAAGATTTGAGATGGCTCACTGGGATCTTCATTAAGGTCCCACTTTCTGAATAAAAGGGCTGGCAAGAACCTTTCCATTCAGGTCAAATATGCACAGAACTTTGACTGGAGGGTGTGAGGTCTCCCCATATTGAATCCCTGGGCTGCTCACTAAATTATAGTTAAGTATTTATATGTGGTGAGGGCATGCTATGGAGCATCTGTAGTTATATCCTGCACTATGGGAAAACAAAAGCTTAAATGATCTGGCCTGTACTTTAGAAGAATTTTTTTAACCCTGTAATAATGGTTTTCTATACATAGGTTGCAGAAATTGATGCCTTTATCAATGAAAAAAAAAGTAGTGCGAACATTTTCAGCTGTTCAAACAGGAACAGAATGTGCAACATGTAGAAACTGAGTTGCTTCAGATGAAGAAAAAAGAGGTCATTAAGGCACTAGCACCTAATTCCACGTTTTATTAGTTTCTGACAAAATTCAAGGGTCAGATAGAATACCCTGCACTTCAGAGCAAATATCCTGCTAAGTGAGGCATCCCTGGTATTCTGGGCTTATGTGCAGGTAAGGGTTGTGATTTCCTCTGTGAGTTGGTACCTCACGGGCAGCTGAACAGCACGTCTGGGCAGATATCGCAACTTGCTGAGTTTCAGCAGCTCTTCCCTTGTACTCCAGCAACTCTGAGACTCCTCTGTTTTCCCCTCTGCAACCAGGACCAGCCACAATCTATCTCACAAAATGTTTTAATGGCAGCCACATAAAAACAATGTGCCTATCAACTCCCAGAAGGCTGAGAAACTTGTTTCCTCTCCCCTCTTCCCCTCAGCTGGCACAAGTCTGGTAATTCCACTGGCTGGGAGAGCTGTAACTGAGCTCTGGGGACCAACTCACTCCTCATACGCCGGCATTGCTATAAAAGTTTCAGTGTGCTATCCTCTCTCATCTGTTGGCAGCAGTAACTTTTACCCAGATGCAAAGGCTAGCCAAGTCAACAGAGAAGAAATTGGTCTGTAAGTCTTGCAGGTCATCAGCCAAGACGTGTTCAAAATCAGAGCTTTAAATATATCAGGGTTCACATAACTCCAAACAAATAAACGCAGCTTTTGGCTTTACCAACATCTTTGTCTAACGGGAAAGAAAGTTCTCACTTGTCTGCTGTCACTTCAGGTGTATTAATTTTACAGGCAGGCTGTGTCTGACTTTCCATCCCCCCCGCTTGAGCAGACACTTTAGTACAAATACAACATTCTTCTGGCCCTGAGGGAAATCCTTCCTGCCTGCATTTTAACAGTTGAACTGCACAGGACTCTGGGAGACTTAAATATGGCACAGTAGCTCTATTGTTTATATTATTAGAACTGCTTGCTCTCTTGTGATTCTGCAAGATCCTGAAGTATAGCAGTAAGTACTAATCTGTTTCCTATCTATCAGCTAGTTCTCTTTTTTCTGGTGGATACCACTTACTAGTTTTATTTTAGAGATGCATCAGAATACAACAGAACTCCATTATCAGTTTTCATTTTTTTCCTTATGAATATGAATTTCAGTGACAGTTTTCTTTGAACCATCTGGATTAGAACAGACTCATCTGACTAAAAGGAAGTTCCAGTCTACCAGGAAGTTTTCCAACTACTTTATGCCAGACAAACTTTTCATGGCTTGATCTACCAACACTGTAATCGTCACAAACAGACCAAGTAAAGCAAGAGAGTACAGCCCAAAAAATAGCATAATTCAGTCAGTGGATCTGCTAGGCTTCCTAGAAGATCTCCATTTTTTCCTAAACCTCAATTTGTTAAGGAATAAATTTGCTTTCTTATTGTTGCTAGTAAAGCATATTTTGTGCTGACACAGTTCAGGCTTTACTGATCATAGTAATTTTTTTTAACTGCTGCCATCTGTTATCTTTATCTTACAGATCTCCAGCCTCTGCGCAAGTGGGCATCCTGGATGTGGCAGTTTAGTCCTCCAACTGGATGGCGACAGTGTGAAGCTGCCTCCTTCTCCTCCTCCTTCCCTATTCTCCCAGCCATCTGCCACACACAACATCTTCACATAGCTCACTCAGGTGTCTGTGATCCTGCTGGACATCATTAGAATTCTTTAGGATCCAAGGGGTGTGCTCTACACACATTCAGGATGCACAAACTCACCTGTGCCCTGCCTGGGAGCTGCCCTGAGCAACAACAAAGGTGCCATCTCTGAGGTGGAATTTTGAAAGCAGAATAAATGCAAAGTCAGTGGGACAGCAGCCAGTACAGCAAAGGAGAAATGTTCAATAATGGTAATAAACATAACTGTATTTTTGTCTATTGAGTACATGTTTCTCAGACTGAGTGGAACTGTCAATTGACACTTGAGAAAAGCAAGAGGAGTTCTTGGCAGTCAAACCTTTTCTAAATAGGGAACTTTGTCTCCAACAAATGAAGACTTGAGACTGCAGGCATATTCAAGATGTCTTTAAAAAAAAACAAAAAAAAAAAAAACAAAACTGAGGAAATTCGCAGTAGTAGATTCTTTTTTCACTCTAAGGTTTAGCATTAATTTTGCTTGTTCACAGCTATAACCAATCCAACAGACTAATTTCAGGTTTTACAATAAGGAGGAAAACAGACAAAAAGATTTAACAGTCCTGGGCGTCCCTTTCTTTTGACCACTAGGAACTCCACTGGCAGAGAGGATGAGTGACTGGCTTCCTCTAATACAGATGCCTCTTCATTTCTGAGGACCTACAGGGTAGTTTGAAACCCAGCACTGGTTTTCTGCCTGACTCTGATTCAGTAACACACAGTGCTTCTGCCAGCCCACAGGGCTCGTTAAATATCACACGCCTGGGATGGGATCACGTTTTTTTTTTTCTCCTTAAGCAGAGTAGAACTTTTTACAGTTATGCCAATCCCCCTAATTCTGCATGTCTGTAATAAAGTCGGATTTTCACTATAATCAGAACTGCAATTAAGTAGAATTTATTACAACAAAGCAGTTTTTCATTCTAGTTTTCTTGTAAATATAATCTCACTATATCTGGATTTGTGGTAGGCACACTCCATTTTATTTAATTTAAATGAAAAAATCTGTGTAATTATACTGTTATATTTGATAGAAAGGAGTCTCTGCATCTTCTGCCTACAGGTATTATTTCCTTTACAAAAGAACTGCTGGATATGCTGAAGGAGATGCTGCTGGTACAAAATAATAATTTATTAGCAGCACGATTTTCTCGTAGGAATGCACAAGCAATCAATACGTTACCAACTCCTAGTAAAGTTTCACAGGATTAAAGTTGTGGCAGGCAAAGCCTCAGCACAAGAGTCTCCCACAAGGCAGCTCTTTAATAAACAACCCATCATCAAGGAAGCCCATAAAGCACTCTGACATTGTAGTCCTTAACTGGGAAACAAATCCAGCTGGGTATCAAATATCCACTTAAGATAAAATCCTGCCTTACTGTCCAAATATACTCTCTCCAGCTACCATGTTAGCATTTCTCAAACTAAGAACACAGGCCATAATTATCCAGATAATAATCTATAGATGTTGAACAGCCTCGTATAAATAATTTAACCTTGAGATTTCCAGGAAAGAGAGATAACATCTGGAGATACTTGCATCAAATACTTTTACAAGCTGTATGGCACCAGTAAAGCTTTCTCACAGAGAGCTGCTGCAGTCACAAAGTTTGAAAGATTTGCAAAGATCTGTAATGGGGGGGGAGGGGTAAGAAGAGAAGATGCGAGAACACTGAGTAAATCTTCAATGTAAACACGTGTTCACCTGCGAACTGCCTAGCATAAGTGCTGTATAAACCATGAAGGCTTATAAGCACACAGCCAGCACTGGTTGAAAGGTGCATTTGGTCAAGCAGATGTGGACTTTTCATGTGTCATTTGAAGAGGCAGTACAGAACAGTGCTTGTCTTCCCTACAATGAGAGTGGGTGTCAGATAATTGTTTCTCAGAAGCTTTATCAGACTCCTCGGGTTATGAGTCCTCAGACCCTTGAGTGAACCCTTCCATAGGGCATTTCTCAACACCAGCACCATGTTCTGCCTCTGAAACGAGCAGATTCTCTGCTCCTCCCTGCAAGGACTGCAAAATTTGAGCCAAGCCAAGCCAAGATTAGAGCAGCAAAAACAACTTCTCAATTATTAGGATCAGCAGGAGCCTATCACCTTCTGCACAATTGTATTGACACCTAAACTTATCTGTGTCATCTAAAACGGTCTGATGCTGCACCTGAGAGTGGCACAAATGTTTTTCCAACAGGAATCAGTGCTGGAGCCGTGCACAGGTGGCTCTTTTGTCACATGGAACAGAGCTTCATATGGCACCTTTCAGCCAGGGAGAGACATCCTCATTCCACTTTGCTAACAATGATGAACTAAAAGAAGAAGCAATATGAAACAGAGAGGGTCCACTTATGCATTAAATAACTAAATAGTGCCCACCTATGCAAAACCCCCATAATTAGCTGCGAAGAAAACTGGCCTCTATCCAAAATCAATCTCCCTCGAGATCCGGATTCTGGCATTAAAAGCCTGTCTAATCTGTTTTGCAACTATTCAGAATATGTTTCTCGCTCTGCTAGTTTTTCTAAAGAAAGGATGCAGTGGCTCTGGGCCTTCTATTGAGAGCGTGAAAGCTTTATGCCAAAGAACAAACAAGAGAAAATAGACATTAAAGTCCTGTCTGGAGACACCATTAATAAGTTCACAGTCACCATTTCCTTCTTCCTCCCCTGCACCAAGTGCTTCTTCCCAGACAGTGATCCAGACTGCTGATAGCTCTGGCTGGGAGCTTTTACCAGAAATTTTAGCAGGAAATGTTAATTTGCAAGCCTCAGTGTCGTCCCTTGGGGAGGATGGACGCTGTATCTGCATGACCAAACTGTGGGGGCTTAAGAGTTCCTCAGACCTGCCTGCACTAGGCAGAAGAGAAACTCCTCTGTATCTCCAGCAAAGCTGAGTAAAAAAACCAACTGTACTCATTTATTTTCTTTCGCCTTTTCCCCCAAGCTACGAAATACTAGGAAGAACGTCCAAAGCAAACAGAAAAATTCTATTAATGAAATATGCAATTTAGTGCAGTTTCATGGCCTGACTCTGAGCTCAGCCAGACTTCTAGGACACAAAACATAGCTGGAAATTCATAGAAGTAGAATAAAACGAAACTATTGCTTTGTGTAAAAATTATACTGCACTTCTATAAACCAGTTTAATGGGGAAAATAGCCTGTGTGAATCAGTAAATATAACCCACTACAAATAAATTAGATACCAAAGATAAATAGTTTTTGAAGATAAAGTCTAAGGTCTCAGATGTGAGCAACAGAAAGGAAAATCCAGATTCACTTTATTAACAGTTCCAATAAAGCTACAGTAAAACTATAGGTTGCTTTGAGAATTAAAAAAGAAAAGTAAACCTATAAATTCAATGAAGAATGATGTAGACCTGACTCTTGAAAAGTTTATTACTCATATATATTACCTGATTTCTTTTTCTTTCTCTATGAACTTTGAGCATTAGGCTGTAATTACTTACTATAGATGCAGGAGGGAACAGTGTCCTTGATTATGGAAGCTTTTCTTAATCCTGGGAAATTTCATTTGACTTGTTTTATGTGTTTGCATTTTCATTTAAGACAAAACAAATGTTCTTACCACATTCATATTTGTGTGGTTAGCAGCTTTTTCTGCATCTTTTTTGTCCTCATCCTCTAAAGACAAAACAAATGGTGTGCTGCTCAGTGTTGAACTTTATAATTTCAATAATGGGTTGCAGCAGGAATATATTTTGACTAACTCTATGAGCCACTACCACGTACAGTCTAAGCACCTACCACAGAACACCACAGTTCCAATTGCTTTCTTCACTGCTTATTTTGAATCAATGTCATACTCTGGAGGACTTCAAAATATACCATGAGACACATAATTTAATCCAGTTATATTCTGTAATCTAATTTTGCTAAGAACCTTCAAATATATTCCAACCAAAAAAAAAATCCCATATGTGAAACAGCAGGAACACATTAGAGGTGGCATCAAACCACTACTCCATTAGACATAAATTACTCAAAGTATGCTCCCCACCAAAACAGAGCAACAAAATTTGCAGGCCACAGTATGAGGTTGTACCCAGAAATACTTTCCAGATGAAGCAAGCAAGATTTGCAGTGGATTTGTGGCACAACTGACAGTTTCCTGCAAGTGGAGAGGTTATCTGGTGCGTTTGCTGCTCAGATTCTGTGTCCTTGCACATCTCCGTTTCTGAGTTCCAGAGAAAGCTAAAGGGGGCACTTGTACAAACCAAGGTCCATCGTGACTCTCTGTGTCCTTCCCTCTCTGCCCAGTTGGCCCTGAATGCTGAGTAATTGATCACCTGGGAGTTCCTTTGTCAGACAAATCCAACAAATCCCTTGCCAACCAACTGTGTGTGGTATTCCAGCCTCATGCCCTTTATTCTTAAATAACACAGCCCTGCCATTGCTATCCATGTGCTGTTCAGGAAGAAAGGGAAGCATGGCTTGTTTGTACCATGAATGAACACTGCTTATAACATTTAAGACTAATTTAAATTTTTTACAAGAAAAACATGCCCATGTTGGGTAAAATATTTTTCTGATACTGTCAATATGAAGCCATGGGTGTCACAACTCACATTGCTCATATTACATTTCCACTTTGGACCAAGTTTCAAGACAGAATTTTACAGTGTTTTTGACAACTGAATAATAGTTTAGCTGATGATTTTGCTTTGCAATTCTGCTCTGTATTTTTAGCTCATTCTATTTTTTTCTAATCTGCATGGCACATAGGGCATATAGAATAACCACAATTACCACTGGGCTGCCTTGCTAATTTTTTTTTCTAGAGTAAGAATAATCTCTTGGCTCTGCCAGTCAAAGAAAAACACTTCTTCCCCCAAGTTTAACTTTCAGAATTCAGCTACAGCCATTGCAAGCAGCACTATGCAAATCAATGTTTCCCACATAAGAAGCTTTTCAGAGTCTGCAGCAAGAAATACCTTATGATAAGTATAGACCTCTTTTTTGCAGTACATGATAGCATACTTTCTTTCTGAAATGTTCATTATTTCTACTTTTTCTGCCACACAAAATTTTTTTTCATTTTCTTTTAAATCTAGTTACTACTGTTCCATCATTACAATGACAGTCAGTTGTTTTCTAAACTCAGCTCTCAGTCTCATCTGGAATTCTCTGAATTTCATCTTGTAGGAAAAACTTGTGTCCTTCTGACTGCAAACCACTGGCAATTGTGAGCATTCATTTCACCCTCTGTTCTGTCATCTAACACAAGACTGAACAACTGGAGCCCCAAGCTGATCATATCAGCACTCCAGGAGTTAGAGGCAAACATCTGGAACTTATTTGTTGGAAATAAAATGAATGACATCTTTTCAGGAGTTTTAACTTGCACCTGTACTTACAAATCGCCATGAGGCCAAGTTATAAATAAATTTAACCAGGAGCAGGAGGCAGAGGCTCAGATTTTGAGCCCTTTGGCTCAGTCCCTGTCAAGGGCCCCAGGAAGAAGGTTGGTACTAGGATGCCCTGGAGACACAATTTGTTGAGCTCTCCTCTTCCACTGCACGATGAGGAACAAACTGTCTTAGGCTTGCTGGGCCCCCATGCTGGCAGAACCCATGTGCAGACAGCTCTGCAGAGAGCTTGGGGTGCACAGCCCCTCTGGTGCCCTCTCCCCAATAATGCAGGGGTCTATTCAGCCCTACAGCCCACACAGGCAACTGGAGCTTTGTCCACCTTTGCCACAGAGGAAACGTAACCCTGAAGGTTATTTTTGTTGGCTGTAACACCATTAGAGGTTCAAACTTCGGCGGAAGCTGTGATGGGGAATGGAAAAGAGAACAGGAGAAATTTAAGGAGACAGTTCTGCAAACAGAATAGTAATGAAGGGGGGCAGGGGGCAGAGGTCAAAAGAATCAAACACCACCTCTGTTATCTAATGGGAAGGCATAAAGATACAGGATGAACCTCAAAAAACATGGAGTGGAGGGAACAGGGAATACACAGAGAGGAAGAAGGGCACAGGAGAAACAAAGAGATAGAAAGCCCTGCCAATTGTCTGGATGAATTGTTACCTTTGCCTAGGCACTGAACTCATTGTCTGCAGCCGTCTCCTTTCCTGCTTCTTTCCTGAGCTCCCCTCAGCAGACTGTGCTTGTTCCAAATCGGAAGGTGATTGATGTGGGTCCTGCACTATGGGCAGGTCTGTACCAGGGACTAGATCAACTTCTTCATTTTCATTTGTACACAGTGCAAGGTTTGCACCGCAAGGGTTTAACTGACTGAAGTGCAAGTCAACCACATCTTATCCAGCCTGGCAGCCTGTCTTGGAAAATGTTCATGTGTATTGGTATGATTTTATTGAGACAAGCCCATTCAAAATGCAAGCCCACACCTGGAGATGTAAGTCAGATGCACACAGGTACCCATGGCTGGGTACTGCATCCAGTCTGATTCTCTACATACTGACAAAAGGCCCAATACGGATGCAGGATGCTGCAAGAACAGGAACTTGGTATGGCAAGGGAACCCTCTGATATTCCTTTCCCATTATGATGGAAGATACTCTGAGGCAAACAGCATTTTTGTCTGCAGAGAGCCAAGCATGAAGATGTCAGAAATGATGACAAGAACTCAGCATTTCAATGAGGTGACAGCCCACATGCTCTACACTCAGTACTTCACACACACAGACTATTTTGAGTTACTGCAAGCATCAGTGAGACAGTCCAACAAAACTGAATTTAGTAGAGAAAGGCAGTAAGCAAAACGTTCTGCCTGTACCTTAATAAAAACCTTTAAAAAATAATGACAAGCTCAGTGCCTCCAGTAAATCACTCCAGCATACCCCATAGTTCTGTCTGTCATCAGATACTCCTGCATTTTTTCAGTGCTCTGCAAGTTGACTCCAAATTTTCTATGTTGTGGGATTTTTATTTTTCTGGTATTTGGGGGTTTTGGTTTTGTTCATTGGTTTTGGTTATTTCGGGGTTTTTTTTTCGGGGTTTTTTTTTTTTTGTCTCTTTGGAGGGTGTTGTTTTGTTTTGTTTTAATAAAGGATCTTAGGAGAATCCTTACAAGAACAGTTTTCATTCAAGTGATCAAATGCTCTTTGGAGAAAAATAGAATTCCAAGACAGAGAAACACTAAGTTGGGGAGAACCACTTGGAGCATGACAGACCTACAGAAGGGAGGGGAGCACAAGACTCAGGTACCATAAAGCACACAGCATGCCCTATTTTACAAAAGTTGGTTGGGTTTTCTAACAATAGGTGCTCCCTCTTGCTACGGTTGACAGAAGGCCAATGTGACAATGCCGCTGTCATCAATGAAAGCACCCCAAACTTTGTCTGGAAGCCCTCTTGAGGAAAGCTCTGCTCTGCTTATTGCTGGTGCTTGCCCAAGTGGAATTTAACGACCCTGTGGCACTGACCAGAAGACAAGCAAACCAAAAATGTAAGGGGATGAGCCCCCTGGCAGAGTGTCAGCTCTCCTGGCTCAGCACCAGACTGCTGCTCTGGCAGCAGAGGAGTTATTGATGAAGACATTGCTGGCAGCACCTCTGCCTGCAGAACTACAGCACCAGCAGCAGGATGCTCTGAATACCTGACAGAGGTGTTTTCAGACATACATCACACAGCACCACATTATAAACTATTTCAGGCTGCTTCAGGAGGCTGCTAACATTTAGTTCGTGGAAAAAAAAAAAACATTAAAAACCCCCACAACCTGAAACAAGTATTTTATCACTGCTCAATATTTGAACTGTCAGTTTTATCTCCCTGGCAAGAAGGCAGCTCTAGTTCACAATTGAACACCTACTTTATTTATTTAGCTCTGCTGCATTTAACCCTACATCCTGTCTGCTGGGTGCATCCGGCTCCACGGATCTCCATACAGCAGAGCCTGAGCAGAAGGTGGGGGAGCTACTTTCCACAAGCCAAAAAACAGGAAATTTGATGACATTGTTCAGTGAGCAGACGTCAGCAGAGAGTGATACAAAAGAGTAAACAACTTCCTAGCAGCAGCAGACAAATGGGCCGGAACTACTGGAATCCTGCTATGTCTGGTGTGTTTTGCATGAAAATTACCGTTTCAATGAAATAGGGAGAGATCTTTGGCTGATGCAAGTTGTAGCTGCTCCTTAGAAATCTAGGAACTACACCAGCAGTCTGTTTAATATCAGACTCCAGTCCTTACCTTTCTGATCCTGAAAACAGTTTTTGAGAATTCATATTGTTGATAGCCTACATATTTTGCAAATATTCTCATTATTTTAGAAAGCACAAATAGTTGTTTTGAGTAGAAAGGAAAAACTTCAGTGAAAGTATGGAAGGCTGTACCAGTAATGCAGGTGCCACTTCATTATGATCATACTACGATCAGTCTTATATATACAGTGGATATATGACCTATAATCTTGTTTAAATACTTTGATATGAAGGCAGCACTTTGCTGATGGAACCACACAGTAGGTACGACATCTCCCTTTTGGATTTCAGTGTTTGCTGTGTGGAATCTGCTCTCCTGTTTTCCAACTATGGGCAAACATCAAATGTGATCTGAAAAATTAAACTCTCAGGTAGGCATACAATGAAGGTTGTTCAAAGCCAGGTTACAGCCGGTGGGAAGGAAATGTAAGGGAGGGTATTTTTGTTCCAAGAAAATGTCATTCTGCCCATCTATGTCCAGTTTCTTAACTGCAAGAAGTAATATTTGACCACTGACCACAAGCATGGAGCTTCACTAATAATTCCAATCAACTCTGTCGAGAAAGATGGTAACCCCTGGAAAAACTCTCTTGCCTACACATCTACACGTAAAGACACCACCAAGTAATTTTGCCTTTTGTACCATCCCTTTCAAAGCGATGTAGAGAAATTAAGTCCTATTCTGAACTAGTTCTTAAACTGTTGACAAACAAGTCAGACCAGGACTTAGCTGGAGCTTTATAACCTCAAAACATCTGGGGATCTTACAGAAAATACACATGGATATTCCCAGGGGGATGCCATTCAGTAGGTACCAAACCCAGGACTCTCATCTCATCCAGGTATCCTCTCTAGCCAAAATCTAAGCAGAACTGACTCCTAGGAGGAAAATTAGCAGCTAAATTTAGAGCTGTCCATGAAACTGCTCTACTCTCAGTAACAGAGAGAGAGAGAGAGAGAGAGAACAAGTCGAAAGAGCAAGATGCTTCTTGCCTCTCCTTGCCAAATTCTCCTCTCTTTGGAGACAGAAAATGTACTACGTAATTGTGGGGAGGAAGATACACCAACAACCATGTCAATGCTGCAGCCAAATGACAAGGCAAACACAATGGGCCAAATCTATCTACAACATAACCAGTGATTTGAGCAAACTTTGTTCTTCCTAAATCCTGGCAAGTAGCTACAGGCTAACAAACAGCTAGGCAAAAATAAATAAATATATGGACCCAAAGAGCAACAAATGCCAATAAAACCCAGCAGGTCTATAAACAAAACAAAACTGCTTTTCACTCATCACTCTACCTACATCAGAATCTTCCTGGCTTCAATAATTTGTTCTTTCAGCAGAGCGTGAGTTTGCACCAGTTCTGTCATTCTTCCCCAATTCCTTGGTTTGAACATATGAATTAAGAGCTTAGAAAACAAACTCTCTTCTGAAGCTGATCATTCCCAATACTCTTCTATCTTTGCTTACATGGTAAAATCAAAAGTATATACATCACTAGCAAAAACTTCCAAGAATAAAAAAATCAACCTGGAGGAACTCCAAAGTGTTCATCAGATAATGATATTCACCTGGGTGTGCCAATAATGTCAAGTCAGTTGTGTTAGAAGACAGGTTTTCTGTGAACCCCACATGGCCTCAGGATGAAATCATTCTTTTGCTACAACTCCCTTTCCAGCATTTCATTGCACTAAAGCTCATGGCTTGGGAAAAAGACCTCGCTCTGACCTGCAGGAACAGCGACGATGGTGCTGTGACACAACCTGAGTGGAGATACATGCCTGTACAAGCCTGTCAACTACGCGGCCCACTTCTGTCGAGCCTGCCACTGTTCAGTTCTGATTTACACCAACAGAGGTGACCAAAGGCAGACAGCATGTGGTTTTAGATATAAATGAAACCACGGAATCCCACTGTGTGCCGACACAGAAGCAAGAACATTATAGGAAGGCTGGGTGGCTGTCCTGAGCACTCTGCAGAGAGCGGTTAATTACTAACTCTTCTCAATAGGATCTGGCAGAAAGGACAGCAATTTCTACAGAAATTCTCTCCCCCTTTCAGTGGTCTGAAGCCCCAGGCTAGCAGGTATGCCACAAAACACAAAATGTTTTCCAGTTATCTCTACAGTGCCATACTGCTAAGATTGAATTCAGCAGCCAGGCCACTGTTTCCTGCTTTTTTTCTGTGTACCTAAGAGAACTCCTTTTAACCTTCTCTGCCTGGGATCTGTCACCACCCCCCATGTTCAATTAAATTTCTACATATGATTTTATTTCATGGAGGTGTATTTTGAAATTTTACTTCTTCAGTGTAATGTAAAAGCAACTTTTAATAAGATTAAATTAGTATTAAAAACCCATCTTGGGTTTAGAGGGGTGTGAACCTGAAGACCACTAACTACGGTATTTCCTCGATTTCCACTATTTCAGGTCACTTCACATTAAATTAGCAAATGGACTAAACTGAAATATGCCCTGATATAAAAAGAGTTTTTGTCAGGAAAAACAAGAGCTCCAAGAGTTTGTCTCCATGGTAGTTTGAGCACCTATCATGTGCCCATCCACAAAGGGGAATGTGTTTCTTACAGGATCACTGCACAGTGGTAAGCTTTGTTTCTGTAGAGATTTTGACATATGGCTGAAGTTAGACTTAAATTAGAATATTCCTCTTTGAATTGAGAAATGATCTTTCTGTGCAAATGAATAGTGTATTCAATGTGAATAAAGCTTCTGCTATTGCACAGTTCATCTTATCTACTGATGTAATTTCCTCTTAGCTGCTTCTATAATATTAATAATCACTTTACAGCCAAAGAGGTCATACACTAGGAATGTATACTTAAAAATTCTTCAACATTGCAGAAGAGGTGGAACAAAAAAAATCTATGTTTCTGGCTACATGAACACACTGAATCGCTTGCAAGAACATGACATTATGCCATTTAAAGGTGGGGGTAAAGAAACCTGTCTGCTTAGGGGAAAAAGACTCCAGATTGCAAAAGAAACACAATTGAACTTAGGAAAAAAAATCACAAATGAACAGTAAACCTAAGCTTCCTAAAAAAAGGGCATAAATAAAGTAATCATGCTGATATAGGTAACAGATCACACACAAAAACTTAATGATTTGATTAATGGATTCAGGACATTTCTTATTTGATCCTTGATAAGGTAATTCTTGTTCTAAAACTGATTTCCAGCGGTGACTTCTCTTTCCCTGAACACAACAGAAGCAGCGTCCTGAATACAGCTATTTTCACAACTCAATTCCTTGATGCACAGACACCCCAAGAATCCCCACTTACCTACCCAGCTGAAGAGCAGAAAAGAAGAAAACATGCAGGTGCAGAAAAACTGATGGTTTTAAGGTATGTTGGTACCTTTAAAGGTAAAAAGCTGGAGCAATTTTTTTGCCACAAGTCCTCAGGTTGGTGGGACTGTGGCTATTTCCTGGTGTTAGAAAGTTCAGCTCTATGGACATGAATGGGAGAAAAAGAGGATAATGAACCTCGACCATGCGACAGCCACACCGTTAAGATGGCAGAACTAAAAAACTGGAGATGGCCATCACCTCTTTAACTCATGGAGGAATGCAGGAGCCTGTGTGGATCCAAAGGAGACAGGAGAGCTCAAAGAACTCTCCTACCTGCTGGTAGTGGAGTGGGCTTTGGGAGGATCTGTCCCTTGAGCTTCAGCAGAATACCCACACTTACATACCACGGGAAATTAAGGTACGTGAAAACTTGAGATAATGTTTAAAAAAAGAGAATTAAGATGTTCTTTAACACCTTTGATTTATAAAAGCCCTTCCTGTCACCATCTATAATTTTGAATGAAGCATTTCTTCTCTCTGAAAACAATGAAAATTACTTTCCAGTAAAAAGCAATCCTTTCTATATGGAAAATTTTAAAACTATACTAAATTAATTTAAAAATATAAATTTAAGAAGGAGACAAGGTCTAGAGCATTTGAAATGAAGAGACATTAGAGCCAAATAATTAACTCTCAAGAAATATCCTCAGAACACAGCAACTGGAAGCTTTCAAGATGGGCTGATGAAAAAACACCCTGAGTGTGAGCTAGTAAAAATAGCAATGATTCCTTTAGAATATTACAGAAGAACCGATATCTCACAAATATGTTCTTTTTATTCTTTTACTTTGATAGAATATAGGTCTAGGGCAAACACTGTGCCCTTTTATGTACTGGAGATCATTCTTTTATGTAATTTGAAGCATACTGTTCTGAAAAACTTTTTATTCCCTCCTCGGATTTGAAGGTTAGTTAGTTCATAAAGGTAAAGGGCTTGTTATTTTCCTTTATGTCAAAGCATTTAAAAACACTTTAAAAGCCACAAAGAAAGGCTGTAAACCCTGTTATGGTAGCTGTATAAGCTCCAGCTGCTGAGCAATAGTCCAAACTAATTTGAGCAGAACTTGTGGAGGGATTGCAGGGGGATGCAGGCACACACAGCTGGACACAGAAGGCATATCTGACAGTCCTGACCAGCTGAATCCCAGTTTATAGGAAATGCCTCACGAGAGCACAGGCACTGACTTCCATAAAATTTATTTTGTTGAAAACCAAGGCTCTGCATGTCCAGCACACAAATGTATCTTACTACAATCAATAGAATTTTCAGTTAAGCTTGTGCTTAAGTTCTTGCTGAAACACAGCTTGCTGTTTGTTGTGCACAAGCAAGTTCATAACAGACATTCATTTTCAATCACACAACCTAGACATTGTAGGAATTACATCTTACTCTTAGGATTGCACTTGGACTGATTTTGTCAGTCCCCAAAGACAGAATTCCACTGTTTATTACGAGAGCTGGGATTAACTGCCTACTCTAGTAAAGACACTAGAAATCCTAGCAGGATATAACTGTATCATTACACTCACAGATATTTCAGAACAAAATACAAATCTCAGTCAGTGCTTACTGACACCCCCAGAGCACACAAACTCATAAATTAAGTTTTTCTAGATTTATAAACAGATAGAAAAAAGCTTATTGGAAAACAACAGACTAGCCACACTTACCATACCTAAGCTCAACGAGGTTCTGGCAAACTAGAAAATATAAAGGAAATAGTTGCAAAATGCCTAATAACTGCTTAAAATGGAAAAAAATGTTTCTTTTATCTTGGCTTGTTTTAAGGGGATGGTCAGAGAGTACAACATGCTTCAGTATGAAATCATGCCTGTGATCAACTGAAGCTTTTAAAAGCTGTGTGCATGTACTGTACAGTACCAGGTTAGCTTTGAACCAGGCTGAAAAGAGAATATTTTCTATTTGCTAGGAAGCTGTGGTTTTAACTTAAAAGCAATACATTGACTTTCCTGCAACTAAGCCAAGGAGGATGAAGTAAGTATTCTCATGAGACTAGAAAATAAATCTATACATACATTTATATCTATAAATCTATTTTTATACTGATAAATCTATATTCCATTTCTTTGTTCTCTGACTCTCTATACATTAAACAGCTACTGCAAATAACCAGGAAACTACTGTCATTACTTTCATATATCCCAGCTTCTGGAAGGTGCTATCATTGGAGCACCAAGAAGGCAATAAAAAAGGTCTTTGTTCCTCCAAGGGGAATCTTTCTGGAGAACACTCCTTGGTATTCGCCCTGCTCAGGAGATGTGAGATGTGCTGCTCCTCAGCACAGCTTCCCTGAGAGTTACAGTGGACCTGCTTCAACAGATGCATCAGAAACAAAAAGGTAAATGTAATCCTGGCCTACACGGCCACAGCACTCACAGTCCAGTCTCTGAGCTGTCCCAGCAGAAATCTACGTTTTATATCATATAAATAGGCTTTGAGTGTCTACAAACGATATTCATTTTTTAAATTGCAATATTATGTCTTATATTGCATATACCAACCATAAAATTCAGGCTAACATATACCAAGACTTTCAACTTTCATGCTAAGAAAAACACCTCCAGTACTTCTGGTCTTGAACCTTGTATTTCTTGTTAACTCCATATCTTCTGAGGCAAAAGTACTTTTAGTGCACCAACAGTTTACTGCTGTTACCATCACTCAAAGAGGCCTAATTAAGGGGCATCAGAATGTTACATTAATGAATATGAGTATGGTAGTAGCAAAGATGCCCCCGGCTGAGGACCTGACCCTTTGGCTAATATTTTGGAAGTTGCACTTTTCACAGCTGCAACTATGTTTCATGGCCAACAGCTTTCTACATGTACTATAAAGCTCAAGACTCCCTAACAGATGATATTAAAATTAACAATCCTTAAAAATAAGAAAGGCAACAATAGCAACACAGGCTCAACATCCATCTTTACAGCTTTCCTGTTTACACTGGAAAGCTATAAAGTCACTAGTCATTATTTCCTTCTTTGCAATTATTAATCCCTAGAAATCAATCAATTTTAACATGGATGGTAAGTTTTTAGTACTTTAGCTCCCGCTGTGCAGCATCTTACTCCTTGAAAAGTCTGGGCAAAATAAAAAAATCTGGCAAACCTGATCTAAACTTGAAACCAACTTGAATGATTAATTCTGAGTGCAACTGTAGAAGAAATCCTTAATGCATACTCTATCCACCCTGCAGCATTTCTAAAAGATATGAATGAGCAGACAGCAAAGAACCTACTTGAGGGATGCAGGAAAGCATCAGCAGCTGTCACTGCAGCAGGCTCCAGAGAGCCGCAGAGATTCACACCAGCAAGGGGCCGTGCTTTGAACAGAACTTCCAGCTCTTGTGTGAGTGAACTGCTGCTTTTTTCTTACTAACTCCACACATGACTTAGCAATTACATTTTCTGGAGCACCCCCAGACCAGCAGGTTGCAGTTCACTGGGTCAGGACTGTGTAAACCTGTGGCAAAGCCTGTGTTGCAAAGCCCTCACTCAGCAGGGTCCCTGAGGATGTGGGAGATCCAAGAGGCCCCCAGTCACATCCAATCCTCCTCCAGCAGACTCAGGGGAGCTGCCCTTCCTCCTGCTGAGTGGGGAGGAGCTGCTGAGAGCTAGCATCTCTCAGGAGGTGAAAAAATGTGGAGAGTTCGATCCAACCAACACTTCACAGATGACAATTAGTTCCTACAGAAGCAGATTTGGGGGGCACTGCAACAGGCATGCCTGACCACAGGCTGTACTTTGGTTCATGCTGATGAAGATGCAACAAACCCCAGTCCCTCTGTGAGCCTGGGGGCTGGGAATCCTGGCTCACATACAGGAGACTGAAGATGCCTCAGAAACATATTTTGAAAGGTCATCTCAAAGCCCAAAAATACAAGATAACTGAAGTACAGAACAAGATATCAGAGCTAAACCAAAAACATATCTCTTTTCTATACTATTGACTAACAGCCAACTACTATAACTGGAATGGCACACCCTCAGATCAGCCAGATTTGAGCTCTCCCTCAGCTGCAGATGAACTGCAGCACCCACGAGTCTCCCCTTGAGCAGGGATGCCTCTCCAGGTCGGAGACTCCTGACCTAAGAGAGTCTTACCTGCCCAAGGCAGAGAAATCCCCTCAGTAAGTGACTGGTAGCCTGCTGAATTAATTCTAATGAAACATTATTAATCTGTGGAGCTACTCAATATTAATTAGCATAAACTAAATAGAGATAATTTCATTAGACTTATAGCTTTGTCCAAGTCTGAGACTAAGACTGGGCCAGTTGCACCGATGCTCCATAAGGAACTTAGAAGGCAAGGGGGTCCAGTGTGAAGCTCATGACTCAACAGGAAGGTCTGTGGTCTCTGTGTGAATCATACTAACCAGATTCTAATCCAATTTTCCTTTGTATGTTTCTTCCACGCAGTAATTAGTAAGGTGAACCTTGCCATCAAACTTACTGACCTGTAGCAAACCCCTGTTGAATTTTATTAAATACCATCAAATTTATAGAATGCTGTCAAATTATTATTTCACCTTAATAAAACATACTGCTGCTCCTGTCTTTTGAATGAGGTGCATTCTACTCATGCCCAACATCCAGAATAGCTCACATTCCAGGACAGAATAAGAGCAATTAATTCTGTGTCTTCATTCCAACATTTCTGGACATCTTTTTGGGCTCCAGAGCATTGTTACAGGTACCAAAGGTCTAAGGCTGTCCTGAAGTTAATGCACCTCTTCTCAACTCAGCACATTCTCCACCTGGATACTGTCCCTATGACAGATGAAATCCATCCCTTTCCTTTGTTGTTTGTCCCCGGACAACAAAGAAATCTCACAAAGGGTCAAAATGTATCATCTCTGTTGCCAGCTAACAATTCCTTATCGCTGTTACTAATTTATTCTGTTTATGTTTTCTTATTGCCATAGTAACAACACAGCTACAAAGGGCTTGCATGAAATAAATCAATGGAGTCTGCAGACGTGAAAGCTGCTCAGTTAAACAATGGTTCATCTCGAGGGGAGAAGGTGAGGCACAAAACCTGCAACACATTAATGCTGGACAGCTTTTTATCACGTACTGGCAAATGACAAACAGTGTCTAAAGAAAACTTTTTTTTTATTAAAATCTAACAGGGAATGTAACACAAGGAGGAAGACTTGAATGAGATGGTCATGACTATTTGGTACTAAGCGTTGATATTACATGCAAACATCAGAAATTTGGCCTCTAGCCTAATGATCATGCAGTCTACGAGATACAGCCCTCAATTCTTCCTTATACTAGAGTCCTTTTTGAAATGAACAGCCTCACCACATGAGATGCATGACTTCCACAATCCAAATTTCACAATAGAAAACACATACTGAGAAAAATAATCTATGGTGATCTGCTAAATGCTTTAGGGAAAGCGTGGAGAGAGACTGTTGTATAAAGGGCATGTAGGCAGGTTCTGTTCAATTTGTTTTAGTTTTTAACCTGCTCTCCCTGGTTCTCCCTTCACTACAAGTCTCAAAATATATTTACTTTTAGTCTTTGTACTTATAATTAAGTGCATCACAATGCTGATACACTAACAAAAATGTCCAGAAAGAGAACTTTTAAGATCCACAGACATTTTCATCTGCACACAGGAGTTTTGCCCCATTTAATATGTCCTAGTGTCTCCCATATGATCTTCCCAACTGGTCCAAAAGGCTGTTTGTCCGTCGTGGGCCATGTGCACTGTGTGGCAGCCCAGGAGAATCAACTGAGGGACAGCAGGACCAAGTGGCCTAAGGATCACAGTCTTACATGAGGAGATCTAAATCAAGTCAGTCTTTGCTGAATTTGCTCCTTGTAACAATCTTTACCACTGTTGTTGCAACAGGAAAGCTTTAAGTGCCTTTTCAGCTTTGAGGTCCCATCAGCTCCTCTGTTTCTATGTATTTCTATCACCAGTATATCCATCAGCCCTGGGATGCTGTTTTGCTGGATCACCAAAACACAATGATGGGCAACGCCTTACAGATCAAGAACATGACACAGAGGGAACAATGGGGACAGGTGGATGGGGTGTAACACAGGAAAAAAAAGCACCGCCAGAGTGGAAGGCAGTGCTTTGCACAGACTGGAGACAACCATAGTTAACAGGGTCTGGCAAGGCTGCTGCTGTCAGCAATACTGGCAAGCTTTCAGAGCAGCAAATAAGCCCAAGCAGGTATCAACTCACCAAAAATGTTTAGGCTTGAAATAAAGAAGGATTAGAAATCCCCAGAAAGAACAACCTTCTAATAGAAAGAGGGAAAGGCTGAAAAGTAACTCGCTTTGAGACAGTACAGGATGCATTTATGAAAGACATTTAATGCTGTGGCTGCCCATAATAGCAGAGGACTGACCTTCGTGACCCAGGTCATCCTCCTACTCCATTAACTGTGTATGTCCCCAGAAGACAAAAAAGGCCAAAAGCCTTTGTTCAAAGCCCTTTTGCCTCTATGTGCTAGTTTTGTGCTTAATCCACCTCTAGAGGGGCCAGTGAAATAGTGAAAAAGTGGTATGAAAAAAGGTTTTAAATCCAAGAAAATGCATTAAGCAGAAAGTAAGTCACTATATCAAAACAACAAATGTGTTCTATTTCAAATTTAACTTTTAAATCTTCCATCTCCAACTCCAAAGCACAAGAGCACAAAAGTGATTGGGGAACCAAATATCCTGGGTTTATGGTTGTCATTATACAGGTCATAAAAATTACTGACTCCGGCTCTTTATGCCTTTAATACATTAAACATAATTACAACCATGCCCTGACTGAAAAGTAATCTCACTAGTCAGCATGTGATTTTAGGGTTTTGAAGAAAAACAACTGTTCAGCAGCACACAGAGCTCACTCATCCCAGTGAAGAGGAGCAGGCAGCTGCACAGCCACGTGATTTTAAGTGCATCTTACAACACAGTTTGTGTAGTCCTCTGGCCTGGGCTAAAATCCTGCATTACCATCATTACCTCAACAGGTAACTACTCCTGGGAACTATAAGAGAGTTGCTTGAATTCTAAAGAAAAAGGCAAGAAAGAAGGTTTTTCAGACAGCTGGGAGGAAAAGTGATCTCAGCACTCACAGTATAAAGAAAAGCTGAACTCCCTTCAAGAAGTACATTTATAGCATGCTGTAAGTGATCTATTCATTCCTGCTCCATACAGAACTCCCACAGGTACTGAAGGGGGAATGGGACTGAGTCAAACATTCAGACAAAACTTCAGAAATTACTTCCAGTTCTGGGTGCCTCCATTTTGAGAACCTCAAGTGACACTCCTACAGCTGATACTTAAAAGGGCTGCAAATTCACTGTTTATTTTCTTACCTGCCCAGGCAGTGTGATTCTCAATTTAGCAGCTCCACAAACAGTGAGTCTGTTAGATCTGCTCTGGCAAATGAAAGCAAAACTCAGAGACCTCAAGTTCCCTCTCCACAGCAGAGGCTGCCTTACTTTACATCAGTTCAACTCAGCTAACTCTCCTTAACACTACAATGACAAAAATTAGCTTAATTACATTCTAAAAAGTAAAGAATTTAGCATCAATCCTCAGAATGAGAAGCTTTATTTTTTTCTGCTTACAAGTTCTGTAAAGCCCACTTTAAAGTCAGCTCCAAAATCATTGAAAGGCACCCAAATGACATTTCAAAACTAAAGCACAGACAGCCCTTGCTGCAGTCAGCATGCTCAGTGAGAATGAAATAACTCAGCATCTATACAGAGTATTTCTAGGTTAGAAAGAAACAAAAACCAATAATCTTTAAGTCCCTCTTCAAAATCCCATCATCCACCCTTGCTTGGAGTTAATGCCATATGAAAGTCTTTTCCTATTTCTTCTTAACATTTCATTCAAACTGCCTAACTGCAGGTTTAAAAGGTCTTCCATCAACAGTTAGTTTTGAAAATTGTAGTAATTTACTCTCAGCTGAGATCACACATAGTAATCTGCTTGTTACCTCTTTGTTACAGTGTCCCACTGTGAATGCATCAGCTGCATGAGGTGTTGCTGTTTTCCATTCCATTTCAGTCATTTGCAATTTTATCAGCTTTTGAAGAAGCTGGGCTGGGCCTTGGCAGTGAAACAGGAAAGAAACTGACTTTCAAGGACTTCCAGTGTGAAAACCTCAACAGCTTTTTGTTCATAAAAGTCTATTCAAGGATGTGGATATTTAAGGTCTTCAAAAGATGTAGTTACAAAACCTCTCTCTGTTCACTTTTAGGTTCTTATGGGTTTTTTTTTTTCCACATAGTTCAGTATCTGGACCACAAAGCAGATAAGACTATTTAGCAAAAATGTTCATCAATATTAAGCCTTTTTTGTAAGTACATTGATATTACCATATTAACTTTATCAAACATAACCACATCAAAGGCCTACATTTGCTCATAGCAGGAAACTACCTGTCTCATTTTACTATGGAACAAATATGTCAGTGCTATAAGCAGTAGAAACATCCTCCTTCACTTGTCAGTCAAGGTTAGAGGAGGATCCCCATGGCATTTGCATGACTTAGGCCGTGGCCAATCAAGAGAGGAGACTTTCTGTTCCTCATCCTCATTTTCTGGCTCTACATGCTTCAAGACCCAAGCAGCAGGAGTCCCAGAAGCATTCATCACCATGGGATGTGTCATCTGCCACAGTGTCTCTGGGGGCCACTTTCAGACTCACAGCTGAGCTGCACTGGACCCCACTTCACTAGAACCTCAGCACCTCCTTTCCACCCTTTTTCTGGCCAGATGAATGTCTCCAACTACACCGATGGGAACTCCTTCCCTTAGCTCTTTAACCCACCTCAGCATTTCCCGATTACTCATTCTTTTGTTCTTTGAAAAATGATTGCTGACCAGCTCCTGTCACCGGGTCATAACTTCCCATCTGGCAGAAAAGCAAAGCGACTTTCCGGCACGAGTATAGGTAGCACTGTGACCTCCCTGGAAATCAGTCTGCCTGGCTAGCCTCAGTCTCTCCTGCCCTATTGCACCAGAGAAATATTTCTTCCTATTTCTTCCCAGCCTCAAGCAGCATGTCATCCACATGCAGCAGATAAAACAGGTTTTCCAGTAAAAGGCTGAAAACTAAATTAGAGAAGAACATAAAAATTCACATATACCCAATTAATGATCTTTGGCAAAGTATTGCTTGAACACCATGATGGGGTTTTACAAGATTATTGTTATTGTTTGGCAAAGCTTTTAACTGACTGTTACATTATTTTTAATGAGTAGTAATTAAGGGGGAGTTTGCTGCTGAATTTTAATTTGAAAGACATTTTTCTTAACACGCTGGTATATTTAATTGGCACACAGCAGTCCGTGTGAATGCATGCACACAGCAATGTACACCTTTCCCATCAGCAACTGCAGTTATCCTAGTGCATATGGCCATAAATTTCCAGAAGAAGAAAAAAAGGAGACGAACAGAACAGGAAGGAGACAGTCACAAGACACAGGGCCCAGCTCTGAGACTAGGCAGTAAGATCCATAGCTTAGTGAGGTCTGCCAGGAACAGGAAAGCAATAAGTAATGAATCACAAACAGCTGGGGGTAGCGGGAAGTTTTGGACTGGTTCCTTTCTAACCCAGTCACAACCAAAGCAAAGTCCACAATGCCAAGCCAGGGGAACAACAGGAGTCTGACACTACTTTGAGGTAGGAGCTCAAATGTCCATGGACCTTGGAATGACTTGCAAAATCCTTTAGCGCTGCAAACCATATTTACCATACTCGGAAACATGGTCTTTGAACCCATTCTCATCTTTCCACAACCAGTGGTGCTCAGTGTGAAACAGTTCATCTGCTGGCACGGATGCCTCCCTTCCCCTCCCTCTGCATGAACAGTGTCAGCTCAGCTGGAACTGATCACACTAGGAAACAACAAAGACACAAACCTCAGCTTCCCTTGAAGGAGATGACATTTTGTCTTCCTAAGACCTGAGTATGAAATAGAAGGCACTGATTCTGTGAAGGATCAGTCCTTTCAGAATGCAGCAGGAGCAGGCAGACCTGCAGGGCTGTTTTCCCCACTCCTGCAGACCTTGCCCTCCACAAGGTAGGTGAGTGTCAGGCTCTGCTGTAGAACAGGGAACAGTTGGGCGCTGTGCCCTGGGGCAGGAAAATTCACAGGGAGTGGAGATGCTTAAGGACAGCTGGCTCAGCAGGGTCAGGGCAGCTGAGGAAGCGAGCACTCCTCCTGTTCACTGCTTGCCATACTTTTGTTTCCCTTTTTCCTCACTGTCCACCTTTTGTCTCCTCCCTACCTCATGTTTCAGTGGTTTTTCCTCTTTTATTTTTTCCCTGCCTCATTGCCTTACCTCCCCCCTCAGTCCTATTTATTCACTCCCCTTTTTAAGCATCAACTTGTCCCCTTATTTCCATTAACCAGAGATGGATGGGTCCCAGTCAGACCAGTAACAGCCTCAGCAGTCAGAGACAGAGAGCTGCAAGCTTGTCCTATGGCACCACAGCCTGTGCCACCCACGTCCCCACCAGGCAGTGCATTCAGCAGTGCAGCAGCTGCTCTCACATAAATCTGCTGCATTTCACTATTTTAACATTTTGAATGTCTTTGCTTCTCAGCTCCATCACTACAGCCAGGGATCATCCTCAGTCACCCCATTTTCCTTCACAGGGAATTTTTGCTACTCTGGGCAGAGCCCAGGAAAGAGGATCTAGTACAAGCAGATTAAGTTGGGATTTCCCTCCCTTTTCAGCAGAGCCTGCTCTCCCTGACCCGTGGCTGGTGATGCTGGCAGACATGTCAGAGACTGTCACCTCTCCAGCACGGCTGCCCTGCAGCTCCTAATCCCTGTGCTGAGAACACACAAAGCCTCCATCTCTGGCAGAAGCCCCAGTGCTGGGTTAGTTGCATGCACGGACCAATTTAACATTTACAGTCTCTATGTCAGTAGCTGCAGTGAAGTGTGATGCCTATAAGCTATTAAAGACTACCATATTTTGGCCCTCTAAAAGCTCAAAACTGAAATCTCCCTCCATGAATACTCCACAACCCATTATCAAGATGCAGGTTTGATTTGTGGAAAATGTTCTTTACTTATTCCCAGACAGCGCTAAAATCCTGAAAGATTTGGCTCTGAAGAAGTCTCCCTCTGAGAAACATGACCTTTGGATAGGGCAGAACAGAGACTTTTTCAGTTTCCTCCATGTGTACAAGGCATCTGCCCTACTGGACATCAAAGAAAGCCAGCATGATGATAGGAATCTTTGGCAGAAAATGGCATGTAGCATATAAACAACATGCAGACTAAGATGAGAGCTGGTCTGCTGGGCTTATGTGTGCTGTCTGTGACTCCTGTACATGGCTGTGTGCTGGCTTAATTTTGATTTAGCACCTCTGCCTCATTCCTGTAGATTTATTTAGAAAATTCTATAAAGCAATAAATAACTAAATACCTAAGGGACCAGAGGATAATTGGACACAGAATGCCTCATTCACACCACATATTCATATTCCTGCTGACTACTATATATGATTTTTTGATAAACCATAGAGATTCGGCAACTTCTGATTGTATTTAATTTCTCTGACAGCGCCTGTTTTGCTGACCTCTGGGGCTCCCTGCAAGGCCTGTTTTCCCAGGCTCCCAGAGGGGTGGACTGAGCCAGCCTGAATGAGGAGTGTCACATTTACTGCAGGCTGGGAAAAGATGAGAGCTTTGCTTTTGGCTGGCATGTGTCAACTTTAAACCTGTAATAAGGGCATTTTTAGAAACAGTTGTCTGAGTGCTTTTGTCTGGAGCTGACTGCACTGTGTCACCTGGACAGAGGAGGCACATGAGGAGTGAGAGGTTACATAAAACTCGTTTATGACAGTGAATCCATGGGGCATTAGGAATTGGCTAATTAGAAAGGAAGAATCTGCATGTACACACACATCTTGCTAATTGGTGATTACGGGAAAGAGAGGATCAAGGAAATACAATGGCAGCTAAACAGGATTTTAACACATTACTAAAGAGACAGAAAGACTTTCATCAAGGCCCAACAAGCATAAAAGTGGCAGATAGGGTTTTTAAGAGCAGCCCTGCCCTGCTGCGCTGCAGCTGCCCTTCCATGAACAGCATGGTTGAGCTCATATGAAGTTCAGGGCAGAGCAGATAGACCTCAGCCACCTCAGACCCCATGAACAGCCAAGATCATGGCAAAAGCCCTAAAAGTATGCTGATTTCTGTTTTAATTCCCACCATAGGACAATGCCTCACTGCACAGATGTGACTTTACATTCACTTGGGAGAATTCTTGGGGAGAGTTAGGGATCCATCAGAAGCTCCAGAGAGCCACTGGAATGGTGAATTCCTGAGTGGACCATACTGACACAGTGAAGACAAAAAGAAAATGGATTATATCTCTGCACAAATAGCCCAGTCAGGGTGCTTCACTTAGATTTCTCTGGGAGTCTTCTGACTTCCATGGTGCTTATATACTGACTGTGGTTTTTGCCACGATGCTACCAAATTCTCCCTCCCTCAGGCAGATAATGTCTTTGAAGTGATGTACAATAAACTGTGTAGAATTGTCCTCCTTTTTCATTTTTAAGCAAGGAGAACAACAGATCCTTAAAACACAGTATTATACCTTGAAAAAAGAATTGTTCCATGGTACAAAAGGAGACCTTTTGGCACGCAGATGAGCTCAAATAGTCTGTTCCTGCACACAAAACCTGAATCACAGGTAAAAAAGACAAAGCTAATATGCAAAATAATTGAGCAACAGTAAAACATAGCTCAGGTGAAAGCAGTAGAAACTTTTAAGTTGACATATAAGACTAAGCAGCTGAAGTTCCCCCCCACAAGCTGAGTGTCGAAGTGTACAGGGCTCGTACAGCAATAACAAGAATTGTCTCAAGAGAAGATGCAGAGCCCTGGCTTTGCACCATTCACAGCCCACTTGTGCAGTGCTGTGCTGCTCACAGCGTCAGCTGGGACTGGGAGCACACTCACCCCAGGGGCCATCTGTTATCCTCTGCTCAACAACCACTATTAACTCATTGTCACTGTATTACTTATTAATACATGGAGTTGGCTGTTCTTCCTGCAAAAGAAAGCTGTTCCATAAACATAAGGACTTATTTCCAACCTCCAGCATTCAACACTTCCTTGCTTGCCTATTCCAGAGTCTTCATTTTTAAAATCTCTTCTTGTGATACAGACTTTTAGGAAGAAACAATTTGTTCAATAGTTTGCTTCTGGTCTTGAACAGCCCTGATGAATAAAAAGATCAAATTAGTGTTCCCTAAGCTACTTGTCAAAGTGGAGGAGGAAAATTAAAATTCTATGACAATGACTGGGTAGAATTGCCTTAATTTTAGTGGCAGAGATTTATTCCCCATCTTCCTCTCCATAACATTACTCATTGTATGTTTTTTACAGATTGGGACCCTTGCTCATGAGAGCACTTGTGCACAAGTATCACACTTTACCTCAGTAGGATTCACTCACAGATATAAGTCTGCAGAAATCAGGGCTACAGCTGCATTTCTGAATGCTGCTGCATTATAAAAAACCACATGGTATCAACAAAACCTCCAGGTAGAGCAGCTCCCTGGCTGTTGACTGAACTGGGTATCTCTAAAGGACTGCAAATGATGCAATCATGGCACTTCCATTACTCCACAGCAGCACTTTATAACTGGAATGGCACTGGCAAAACTAGATTTAAGGTAAGTCATGGTCCCCGGCACCCCTTTAAAAAACAAAACAAAGACAAATAAACATTTTGAGACACAATAATAATTTGAGCTGACTTTACAGTATTTGACGTGCTTTCAAAACCATTTTGTGTTTTTAGAAAATACCGCGGGTTCTGTACTCTGTGGTGTTTCCAGCGGACACAGCTCTTCCTGTGGTATTAAACCTGGCACTGCCACAAGAACTTTGCCCCTGATTGTCTCAATGAAAACACCACAAAAAGGAACACTTTCCACCACTGACTGAAAACATCTAAAATATACATCTGTACAGGGATATGTTTATATAATCAGGCACAAAGAAAAATTAAAATCTGGGAAATAGATGAAAATGCAATGAACAATTTTATTAAAATCAAGTAAAATGATAACAAGAATTTGGGGAAGGATGTTTGTTTGTTTGTTTTTGAGAGATTCCAGTCAGGCTCAAAAGCTTTGCTCATTTTTAGCTGGTGGATTTGAGCCAGAGCCTTTCCTTGGCTCTGACTCAACTCTACTCTATAGCTTTGATTCACTGAAATCTCAGCTGCAGCTGGGGGAAGGGAGACAAGTTGGTGCTGCTCCTGCCAGGGGCAAGCTGGAATTGGACGCAGCAACTCACCCACCACTGTCCCTCTCCCTCCAGCGTGGTGTGGGGTCCCTTGCTCCTGGAACCCACTCAGCTGTCCCTTCCAGACAGAGCTGCTGGATCACCCAGCCTCACCAGGTCGTTTTTGCTGTGTGAAAGCAGAGTCAAAGGGAATCAACCCAATTATATACAGATTACATTGGGTTCAAAGAGGTTCCAGTAGTGTCACACCCCCTGGGAGCTGGTGAGGATGCTCTGCAGCCACAAGACAGGTACCTTCCATACACTGGCAGGGAGCAGGCTACTCACACGTGTCCCGACTAGAGCTTGGTTTTTTCTTGTGTGGTCCCTAGCACAGCCTGCCAAAATGTCCCAGCCCTCCCCAGGAGGGGGCAGCTCCATGGATGAAGAGTGCTGTTTCTTCACCTCGTGTGTTCTGGTACTTGGCTGTGGCCCTCTCCACCAAGGCTCCCAGCACAATTCCAGCAGGGTGGTGGTGGGTAACCTGCAGAGCTAACAACCTGAGAGCTGCTCTGAGCCCACTGGCTATCACACATCAACAAGCCTGGAGAGGAGAGTGACTGTGCAGCACAGCCAGACACAAAATGATGATATAAAGTCTACAGCTTTCATTCAACTGTTTAAAGTCACACGTTTCCCTCTGTGAGCTCAAAAAAATACATTACAGAGAAAGAAAACTGTAAAGAGAAGCAGGTCAGGCTTAGACAGACATGTACGCTCCAGGGCACGAAGCAGGGAGGCAAGGAGAGACACACAGCTAATTGCAAATTGCTGCCATTGCCATATTAGTCATGCAACATAAATGCTGTCAAGTAACAAGCTTTATGGGAACAGACTCTGATTTCTCTAACAATGCCAGAAAGTGGCATTGTGGCTAAAGGCTGTAAATTAAACATTGTCAGGGTTGACAGAAATTTGCCAAGATCTGTTGACTAACAGTGGAAATGGGCTGTATTTAAGACCAGGCTCTTTCTGCAAGCATGGCTGATTGCTGCTTGGGATGCCATGGAGAGGAAAAGGCAGAAGACAAAAAGAGACAGCTCAGTGGCCAAAGCATACACATAGCCTCAGACTGATTCTGAATGTAGAAGCCCTGGAGAACTCATTCTCCAGGAAAAGTAACCAAAATCTAAAGCTGCTTGGCCAAATACTTTCCTCCTTCTGGTGTAAACAGAATCCACAGTATTTACCCACATTTTCCTCTTCATTCATTAAGCAAAACTCTTGACTTCCCTTATGCCCCAGTGCTGCATCAAAAGGGTAAAGGGTACAGCTGTGAGCATTAGACGTATCTTGCTCCCTTCAAAAGAAATAATTTAGAGACTTTTTCAGATTCATTTCTGACCACATAAACAGTTGAGCTTGCTCCATTTTGCTGTACTCTGCACTAATTAGTATCATGACTCCAAAATGCCAATTTACAGCTTCTCACTCAGGAAATCTTGAAGAAGATGGAAGTCAGATATTTTGCTTTCTGGCATTTATCCTCATTCAAAATGAATCTATTCTTAACACAGAGCCATGTGGTAATGGCAAAGAAATACAGACCCTTTCACCCCAAGTGGGCGATTTCATCAGAATTAGTATCTCCAAACCTACAGCAAACTCATTTTTGTGCTGCTGATTCCTGATTGCAGGATCTTTCCCAGACTCCCCAGCTAGGCTCCTTTCTGTAGTTCTAAGACAGCAGTACCCAGCCATCCCACTCTGGCAGATGAAAAAGTTCCAGAAGTGTCTGTGCAAAACACCAGCCAGTAAAAATAGATTCTAACAAGCAGAAAATGCAACACTGAGATTAGAGAGTTGCAAAATGGTGAGAGAGACCATCACTTCAGAGGGGTAGCTAAGCAACAACTGCTTTGTTTTGTTTCGTAATCTATATGAGGAATAAAAATACCACCAGCCCAGAAAAATTATTCCCTGTTCTGAAGAAGAGCTGGGGCAATGTCAACCAGTCCAGCTGCCTGCAGTGCATGAAAAAATGTCATCTGTTTTAAACCTGCCATCTCAGAGATGCTACGGGCAACCTTGCATCTGACTGTTCAATGTGTCAGATAACGATGGGATGGCTTTAGTGAAGTTTGTGTGATTTTTTTTAAACTTTGTATTTAAGTTAGGTGTGCTAGTCTTGAAAAAGCTGATAGTAAGCCTGATAGCTTAGACTGCATTTACTAACAGAAAAAAAGCCTCCCTTAGAAGGGACATACTTTGAGTGGGTTAATTAACATAATGAGCACTACATGAAAAACCTATTACACCAGGAAGTTCCAAACACCCGTCAAAGGAAACACTATCCTTTCCAAAGTCAAATGTACTCTTAAATTCATTAAAAGACAAAATAAGTGAGTTCCCAGCTAAATTCTGCCAGATGAACTCTACAACTCAGGCTCAGATTGGGTGGGACATCACATACAACAAAGAAATGGAAAGTGCTATGTAATTGTTTCAGACAGTAGTGAAAACTGTTACCATTTCAAAGGACAGACTCTTCCCTACCAGTTAGCAAGGCACAAGCATCAGAGCAACACTCCTTGCTCCTTAAGCCTTGGGAATGGCCACTTGACCAGCTACAAGCCACAGCACATCTCCTGCCATGCAGCAGCAAGTTCTCCTACAGAGGAGAAAAACACTGAGAAAAGGGTAACAAAAGATTTGTTTAGCCTACTAAACTGAAATTCCTAGATCTTCGATGAACTACACAGTTGATATCGTTCCTAATTAAATCTTTACGAGGCTGAGATTTTCTTAGTGAACAAATACAGGGATAATCTTTATGGGTGTTTAAGCACATAAGCACAGAGAGGTGACTCATAACTTCATAAAGCATCCAAGAGAATTCATGAGTATTGTGGAAAATACTAGTTAGTGCTCACGTGCATTTCAGGAACCTGTCAAAGCTTGTTCTTTAGTCCCTCAATGAATAATCATAGAATAGTTTCAGTTTGAAGGGACCTTAAAGATCATGTAGTTCCAACATTTGCTTTCAGGCATTTACTAAAATACTTTTTACTGCTGGACCATTTTGAATATTGTGATGTAGTATAAGGATACCTGAAAACCGAATGAGCTTCTCTCACTTCTTCTACCTTTTACGTGGGTGTAACTGTATCAGTACTAATTGAAGAAAGGAACTCACCCCAACATTTATAGGCAGTATTCTCCCTTTGTCATAGGAGCACGAAAATACAACCGCATATTATTTTAACATTTAGAAACACATTTTGTCCAAATCACAGAGTTGCCCAAACACTGCTTAAATCCTGTGGTGTCCCTAACACACTTCCTGACACACCAGGACAGGCAAAGGTAGAGAACTCTCCGGAGAATACGCTCTAGGGCCAGGAGGGGAATCTCTCTGAGGAGGAAGACTCTGAACAATCAGCTTCTGAGGACAGCTCCTAGGGAGGCTGAACAGCCCTCTCCACACTCAAGCCCCTGGTAGTAACATACAGTGTGTAGTTTGGGTGAAGTAGGGTAGAAACTTCTCCTATTTCCAAGGTCCAGGTCTGTTCCTTATTGAAGTCAGACAGTGATTACTCTCATTGGCACTGAATCCTAAGTGATTTATATCCCAAGTATTTTTAAGTACTTCAGCCCGTCTTTAAAGGAGGCACAATCTATGTTTGAGCATCTTAAGACATCTTGGCACAATTGTTCTTTTCCAGTGAAGACAAACTTCTGCCTCCATGGCAAAGCAGACCAGCAGGTCACTGCTGTTGCTAATGTTGTTTAAATTGAACATAGTGAAAGTAAACAATAAAATTACAATTTTCATGTAATGGGCCCAAACAAGAAGCCATTGGGGCTATGCCCTTCTCATTCCAACAGATGGAGACAGAGACCTTTGGGTTTAAGAACCATGCCTAAATCTCAAAACCTACAAATTTAGACATCACCCTAATTTATCCATGCACTCTCCCAAAAGCTTTGGATTCTCACTGACTTTTCACCGAATTAACAACAATAATAAGGGAAAAAAATCAGTTTACAGAAATATGTATGGAAATAAAATGGAAGTATAAACAAACAAACAAACAAACAAACAATCTTTCTTTTTCCTCTCCTATCCTAGTTCTCTCCCAGTCATAGTTCAAAAAGCAGTATTAGGACAAGAAGTAATAGGTTTGCTTAAATTGTATTTAAAATAACTTAAAATATTTGTGAGTTCTGGGAAACAGTCTCATATTTGGAGGAAAAAACACAAGTCAAACATTTTCCCTGTTTATTGTACTTTAAAGGTTTGGATACTCTTTGTGCTGCATGGCTGCTGTTTAAGCAACTGAATCCAGTGAGGGCTCTGAGGTGCTCAGTCATTCAGAAGAGCATGTCACACCCCCAAAATATTCTGGGTTCCCAAAAATAACCTTGGGAAGTTGTGTCTTTGCATTTCAGCCAACCATGGAAATGTTGCAGTGGGCCCTGTTGACAGTGCCTTCTAATGGACTCCAAGGAGCCGGTCTTCTGAATTCTGCATCACTGAGAAACTCTTTGTCTGGGCTATGTAAGGTTACTGAACTCAAGATACCTTTCAAAATATATTTATCTGACATATTTTTTTCATATAGCTCACTCTGCTTTTTCTGGGAATAGTAGTGCATGTACTGCCATTTGAACCATGACATCTCCCTCCTTTCTAAAGCCATCTGTGCAAGCATTTTCTGAGATGTTGCAACTGGCTGTTATTGCAACATGCACTTCCCCCCCAGTTTTCTCTATTGCTTCCAGGTTGTGACATTCACTAGCTTGTGCTCTTTCCTCCCTCCAAGCTCAAGTGTTTCACCTTCAGGAAACGTCCCAGCTCCTCTGGCCATTAGGAGAAAGGACACAAATTGCTTTCTGTACTTGGTTTTAATGAAACAATCAACAACACTGCCAAATTTCCAGGCTGCCCATTTGCAAATCAATCTAGTACTACACATGCCACATACTTCTGACCTGTGCAACAACCCATACCACGAAGAAGCAAACAGTAGAGACAGTTCTCCTTCGATACATGCATTAGCCTACTTTCTGAACATTTGCTGGATTTCATCTAAAAATGGCAGTGTTGACTAAAACTAGAAAAACTTGTTTTGACTATTTAAGGCAGGAGGACTCTGCTTAAAAATCTTTGCCTTGAAGCTAAAAGCAAAACTTTTTGTTGTTTACCATATCAGTATTACAAACAATTTGCAAAACTGGACAATAACTTCACTCTCTACGTATGTCCTGTGTTTCTCCTCTCCAGCAGCTCCAAGCTGTGCACTTTCCTTACTGCTAAAACTCTTTGTTACTGGTTCACCCTCTTGACTGTTCAGCTTTTATTTGTCCAGTTTCCCAACCTCTAGACTTTTCACTCCACCCTAAATTGAGCAGCTAAAATCTCTGCTTTTCTCCAGTGGTTTCCTGTTGCTGTTGCAAACTAAAGAAGCCTCTTCCTCACTTACAGTACTGTCAGTACTGTAGATGTTTTTCACACCATCTACATCTTTGCTCCCCTCCACCTCCTCCCATACCATTGTTCCCACTATTATTTTCTCAGCTTCCTACCTTTCCCTCCACAGCAGCTTTTCACTTCCCTTCAGCCAGTTTATGCAAGACCTTTTTATCTTTCTGCACTTTACTCATTTACCATCAATATTCAGATTGTCCCCTAAAGTATTTCTTCATGGCTTGATTTTGCCTCTCCCTACATTAACTTCTAACCTCTTCAACACAAGAATCCCATCCTGAGCATAATTTCAGCATTTCTTCACAGGGAAGAAAATGTTGGAACAAATAACCACAATGCTGTAGGAGTGTCTTGAAGATAAACGTATTGAATCCAACTGGGAGTTCAAGTTTTACATTAGAACACAGAAGCAGCTCAAAATTAAAAATAGAAGCTACTCCATAAAGGCAGTCACTAATGTAGTTACACATCTACAGGAAGAAATTGTGTGTGTGGGAGATTTTACTTTAACTGTAAGCAAATCAGAGCTGTGCGTCTCATATCTTTATTAGTCACCATGACTGTACTTTCATTTTTTTGCTCAGGTGGAAATGGCACAGCTCTAGATGAACCTACAAGACAGCTCCCCTTCCTGAAGTGTTGCCACCCAGGTGAAAGAAAGAATATAATTTAATAGCATCAGTGTACAAGTAGTTCCTTATTTTTGATTTCTAACATTATTTTTTCACTTGGCAATGTTAACTAATTTGATGCTCTTTTTTATGCAGTGGCCACAGAAAGCCAAAACAATGGAAAATAACTTGAGCAAGATTCATCAGTCACAAAGAATGATACTTATTCTGGAAGCTCACTATATTGTCTTTCTTCAGCAATCAGACTATGATTTCATTTGTCTTTTTTTCTGAAGGCATAGTTGAAAACTGAAGCTGAAGAAGTTAATAAGAAGGCAAGCTCTGTGCTTCACTAGAGACACTTCCAGCTGGTCTAAATCTGCACTTGTTCTAGGGCAGCTGATGGAGTGATGGCAGTTCACCAAGGAAGGCTTTTGCCTTCAAAGATGTATATGGCCTTTTTGTTTTGCACTTTATTTCATTCCAGAAGTAGTGTTGATTTTGGCAAAACATCCAAAGCATTCTTGTCCCCTTTTAAAACTCATGTTAACTGCTGAAAAGACAGGTCCAACAGGAAAACAGTCAAAGCTGAGACTAAAACCATATGACCGACTTCCTGCCAAACAGAACCAACAAAGATGATGCACAGCAATATAAAAGGTGCAAGGTAATAAGCATGACACAGCTGTCTGAAGAACTTGCTGGAATGCATGACTAGGATGTAATGTGACATCTTCAAACAGCCCTCTAAAAGAATGAATCATAATTGGTTCCATGCAATAGTTCATGTACAGACTGCAGCAGTATTAAGCTTTTACAAACCCTTTGATTACACCCACAAAGCAACTCAGCATTTGAGTAAGGCTATGAAGTGTGGGATCAGTACTACCAAGGTGTCACACATGCATAATAAAGACTGAAACTACATGCAGAGACAATTTTCTAAAAAATTAACAGTGATTAAAATCAGTACTTCATCTTTTACTCAAGTAAAAAATAAATAGATATCAAATTGTGTACATTGGGAACACAGATGTCCAAATTTGCCTTCTTTTCCAGTTATAAAATACCACGCTGTTTGTGCACAGGAGAGAATAAATGGAAACAGCCTCACACGTGTCCAGAGGTCGAATGCTGAAAAATGGAAGAGGAACCTCCACCTTTTCACTGCTCACTCAACAGACTGTCAGCTCTGGCTTCTGGACAAATTTCACAGTGATGGCAAACACAGAGCCAACCTGCCACCCGTGCTGAAATACATCCTGTCTCGCAGCCAGGCGGGAACGTGGGCACTGCTAACATCGCACTTCTGCTAACATCACAGCATGGGCTCAAAGTACCAGAAGGAGGGGAGGGCAGCCAGGCCCTGGGTAGAGCCTGAGTGTCCTGGCCCGTCTGCCCTGTTGGCTTCCAAACTGTTGACTGTCACAAAAAGGTGTCCCACAGACACCAGGAGTACAGAACGGAGCCCAGGTCCGTATGTGACACACAGCCCATGACAACGACTAAGCGAGGATGTCACTTAGCACATTTGATTTTTGTGGTAAGAAAAGTGAGCACAAAATGTAAGGAAAAGAGTTGACAAGCAGCTGAGGAAGGCAGGGTTCAAGTTCCTGGTCTACCACAGAGTTTTTGTGTGACCCTGGGTGAGTTGTTTATTCCCTGCACGCCTGAGCAATAGCTCCGTGGGTGGTGCAGAGGAGAAATACATTAAAAACCAGGAGGTATCTGGATACAGGAGTAGCCAAGAGCTCTAGGACTGGCATATTTATACATACAGAGAACATTCAGAGACAACTCAGAAAGCATAAATGCATGGACGGCAAAAGTTAAAGCATAAACAGAGGAAACTAGGAAGGGACACAAGAACAGTGATGACCTCCCTCAGCTAATTACATGGTCCTAGAACTCAAGAAAACGTCTTTTCTCACAAATCTAATTTTGGGGATTTTTTGTGAGGGATTACAGCTGCCCATAAAACTGATGAGAAGAAATACACCTGTGTGGTGTGTCCTGTCTGACCTGGAAGTGGCTACAGAGTAAATCACAGTCACTCTGCAGCTGCAGCCAGCTTTGTGCAGACGGTCAAATGTCATTGTAAAAGCAGAGAGCACGAGTTTAACTCTCTTCCTAGTGGAAACACAGGCTGGCTCGTACAGCCTCTGCCCAGCAGCTAACAAGAAATCCTCATTGATCACAGAGAATACAACTCTCACCCAAGAGCTCGCTAGCATTTCTTGAGACATGTCAGCTGAAAAAGCAGGACGAATATATTTTACAAATACATACCAAGGGTTTGAATTTTTGACAGAGAGGTTTTGAGTTCAAATATTGTAATATGCCATACCAAAAGCAAACCATAAATAACTTGTTTAGGCATTAAATTATAATTTAAAATGGGAACATTTGC
Source organism: Bombycilla garrulus (assembly GCA_013400315.1). Lineage (NCBI taxonomy): Eukaryota > Metazoa > Chordata > Aves > Passeriformes > Bombycillidae > Bombycilla > Bombycilla garrulus. The sequence goes on from VXBU01014528.1 coordinate 241,576, forward strand.
TTTTCAAAGTGCACTCCTTTTCATTCCTTGTTGATAGGGCAGTTTTAAAAGAAAAATGACAGCAGCAAAAAATAGCGCATAACTAAGTTTTTGCGCCTCACAAACAGTTATAGGTTTTTCTGAGAAAATGTATATCATGGTGTTAAAGGAGGGGATATTTTCCCAGTATCTTCATCTTTGTTTTCAAGCCAAAGGAACATGATGTTAAATTCTGTGCAAATATAGCACAAACCACAGTCCTTTGTGCATGTTCTTGAACTGTTTCAAGGAGCCCTAGAGATATCACACATTATCCCATGATTCAAACCTTTAACCTTGAGGGAAAATACACAAAGCAGCTTCAGAATTTTTCCAACTCAATACAGCATTGAAAGTACTGTAACCACTATTTAATAAACACAATGGAAGGACTTTTAAAGTGAATACATCTCATTTGCCATGTTTATAGTAAATGTCTCAGTAAAGACTGTTTTAAAATACAAAACATAATTAACTACTCCAGTATTTTTATTGTACTGATTTGTCTCTGCTTTAAGAGAAATCCAAGCATATCTCCAGTTTAAGGTATGCAGTATCATTCGTTTACTAAAAAGGTGATTGATAATTTTTAAAACTAAATAAACTTAGGTTTAATCATCTTTGCCTGATATAAGGAATATTTTAAACAAGATACATTTGTCCCAAGAACCTAAAATTATTCTAAGGGGTGAAGAGGGGGGCACACAAATGCCCCCAGGCTCATGCAGCTTGTACTGCATGGTATGGATTTAAACTAGTAGTAAACCTTCCATAACTCAAAATCACTTACTAATGTTTGTATTCAGCAAAATATCTCATATAGTAACAAAGTTTTCAGGTAAAACTATACTGAAATACCTACAAGTTGAATCTAAAAGTATTTCTACACATGGTGCCTCACTTCCTTATAAATGTGAGTCTTTAAAATTGAAATGGTCCCCTAATATTATACTGCTTTTGAATTAATTCACTTCTATTGCTTAGGAAATATGTCTGATTCTTCAGGAGTGTTAAGGAACTTAAATACATTAATTTTCATTTCATCATCATTCACTCAGGCCAGAAATGGCAAAAGAGCAAATTCCCTTTTCCTGCCTTATTCTGCAAACTACCTTCCAAAAGAAGTGCAGAAGTTACAATAAAGTCAAAACCATCACACATTTGAAAAAATAACAAAGACAACATTGGCAGTCTGAAATAATCATTGCCATCATATTTCTACAGAACTGTGAATGCTATTGGGTTACTCACATAGACAGCTTTGTAGAATATTTTTAGATGTCTACTATTTAAATGTCAAAAATCAATCTAAAGTTTTAGGCTTTTTTTCTTTTTTTACATGAGATATGGGAGCCAAAATATTGTAGCATAACTTTTAACAAACTCTTCCTTCTGCATCATTTTTTCACTATGCCAAATAAACATCTGTGATCCACATGACAAGAAGCTGGTGGTCTCAAAAAAAAAAAAAAAAAAGGCTTCTCTGAGTCCAAAGTCTGTCACTGCCAGCATAAAATCAGTGTCTTTTGAGGCCCCAGTGCACAGAGCACACGCTCCATCCACAATTACCCATGCCCAGGCTGGGAGAGGAGCAAATGCATTTGTTTTGTTGTAAATCTTCACCAGGTAAGATATTCTCCTGCACGAGATACAGACTCTCCACTGCCAAGGAAGGATCTCTGCCTACAGAATTGTTTCTCCTGAAACAACCAGTGCCCCACACCAGTGGCATTCCAGCAACAGAAGGAAACTGCAGAGCAGTGTGTCAGAGCTGTGTCCTGGGGGCACTCGTGTAACTCAGCACAGCTCTGGTGCAACAACTCAGGCTCAACAGGACTAGGGAAGAAGGCTGCATAAATACATTACATTTTAGAGCAAGCCAGACATTGCAGAAACACTACTGTATTTATTTTCTCCTAGAAGCATTAATGATTTACCATCTTTATTTAAAAAGCAGCACTGGAGCTGCATCACTGCATTCTGAGCAAATTCTAGGTATTCATCCAGTTGTTTGTTTTCCTTTATCTCTTAGTTCAGTCCTGTTTTTCAGCCCCACTGGCCTTTTGTAAATCCCTGAAGATAACTAGAAGGAATGAAACCCAAGGTTTTATTAAGCTACAAAAGAAAATAAATTATACTTAAGCTCATGTGAATATTTAGAATTTTTTCCAAACATGAGGATAAATGTGCAGGACTTGTGATGAGATACAGGAAAAAACAATTCCATTAAAGGGCCACTTATGTCCAGAGAGAACATTCAGAAAGTTGATGGGAAAAAAAAAAATAAAGCAGATGACAATGTCAGGGCCTTAAATACCTGCCTGCCCGTCCACCAGGGACAGGACAGAGCTTTCCTGGGAAGGGCTCTTACCTTTTGCACAAATTGAAGTATTTCTGTTTCTCTCAGTTCCAGGCTGCGTCATTCTGGGTTTTCAGCTGACACAACCCTCAGGCTCAGGTGGCAGCCAGATGCCGTGCTGGCTCCTCAGTGGCACAAGGAGCCTCCCTTGCTGCCCCAGGCTGTGTGGGGAGGGCTCCGTGCTCTCAGTCCTTGGTGGACACTTGTGCAGGCTGCCCCAATCATCCTCACCATGGTCCTACTGCTCCCTGGAAAGATTCTTTGCAGCAGGAGAGGCACCTGCCCAGAGCTAAGGATGCATGAGGGCGAGAGGCAGGACCTGTCACTGAGAGGAAGCAGCAAGGCAGGGTGCAGGAGCCAGACAACGCCGCTTTCTGCCCCAGCGCGGCCCAGGAAAATGGAAGAAAATGAGAATGGGGAGGGAGGAGACCTTAAAGCATGTTCTAGTCCAGGAATGTTTTTTTAAAGTTGCTGCTAGAAGAATATAGTCATCAGCTTAGCAGTTACCCATACAACCTTCTGAGATGATGTAACTACCAAAGCCACTGAAGGTTCCTCTTGCACCTCACCAGGCTCCCTTTTCTGTTCACCCTGGAGGCACTAATCACTCTTGTGATTAAAAGCCAGGAGGTCTGGTATGTGGCTTTACAGTCCTGACATTTCTTCTCCACCGCTTTACCAGGAATCCAGAGCTTCATGAAGAAAATGGAAAGCTCTCATTGGGCTCTACTGCGGGCAGAACCTGACCCTTCCAGCCTGGCATGACCAGAGGAAATGTGTGCACCTCACTGCTCCCTCCCCACTGACTGTGGGCACGAGAGGGTGTTTGCAAGGCTGGGAACACAGCATAAAGCTTCTCTAGTGCAGACAGTGATTAAAAGTCTCAGCTGTGGAGGAGGGGTTCTTCCAAACAAATCCTTTCCTGTTGTGATATATTTATTTTTTTTTCTTAGCAGACATCAGAACTCTTTCATTTGCAAATGCATGTATAAGTCTCCAGAGGGAAGTTTGAACTTATCCTTAAATTACTGAAAGTTTATTATTATTATTTTCTCATGGAAAAAGTCACGAATGTCTTGTAATCCCTCATGTTCCCATATTTTATAATTAAAAGCATCTTGACCCAGAGAAAAGCTTGGGAGCCCATTAGAATAGGAGGTAAAAGACAACTCTGAAACAATTTACATGGTCTTTCCTTCCAGACTTCAATGTTGCGACTCACAACTGGGTGCTTAAAGTCCCAGAAGAGCAGCCAGGAATCTATACATTCAGTTCATGAAGTTTCTAGAGCAGCAATGGGCTTTCTCTGTGTTCTGTAAATTGATGCAAAATACTTTGTGTCAACAGAACTAATCTGCCCAATATTTTGGTCTGCACTGCTCAGTCTGGGGTACAGACTCTGACAGCACACATTCGTATTTCCGAATCAGAGTATCTGTGTATTTTTAGGGGATGGAAAGAGAAATAGTAGAGGTTGGAAGGCAAGCAGTGTGCCAAAAAGCTTAGTCTCTTCTGTAAAATGTTTTATGTGTTTTTTTAGGGCCTTATCCAATGCCTGTTGAAACTAATGGGAATCCCTCCAGGCCTGGGCTTTAGCCTTTTCACTGACGTACACATCTTTATCACTCACTGCAATTATATTCTTGTCACATCTGTGGGCAAAATGGCTGTGAGATGCTCCCATTTATAAAATACATCTATGAGAGTTCTGCCACAGGGGTTTGCTTTCCTGGCTTCTACATGGTGGTGTTCAATGTCTTGGTTAGGAAAGCAAAAAAAATCTTGTTTTCTGTCTCTTAGAAAGACTTGAGGGAGAAACTATAAAAGTGTGAGTAACAGGACTATAGTTCATCATCAAACATGCTCATGCCAACAATACTTTGTGCCTGGGTAGCAAATAATTTTGTAACAATACAGTCATATCAGCTGCACTGCTGTTCTGCACCTATTGCATTGCTCTGGAAAGTCAGGGCTGGACACACATTGCCCTGCAGAGGAGGTGCCCCCTGCCCAAATGTGTGTGGGCTGGCTGGTAGCAGGTATCACGAGTCCAGATCCTTACAGAAAACAGGCAAAACCATCCATGAATACAGGCTGTTCTACTTCAGTGTTCAAGGAACACCCTCCTCTTGGGGCAATCCATCAACCAGAACGTAACGCTAAGAAAGATTACCTCATCCTACACACTGATTTAACAAAATATGCATGATTTAATTATTTTGGAAATGCATGATAGAATCATGTAAGTTGGGTGTTTTGGATCTCAGTTGGTACAGCCTATGAAAGAGCTCAGTATGGAGCTACCACTGACCAGGTTCCAGTGAGTTCCAGCAGTGCCACAGCAAACATTCCTGCATTTGGTTTGGGTTTGCTGTGGTTAAAGAAGCCATTGCAGAGGCTCAGAATTAGCATCAGAGATTATGGGTACTGTGTAGGTGAGATCTTATCTTAGTGGTACAACATCTTGTGGAAAATATGTAAATATATCAAGTTACAAGTGCACACAAAAGCATTTCACAATTACACTAGATATTTAGACATTTGATCCCTCACACAACAAATGCAGGTGAGCCAAGTTCTTAAAACTGCATGAAACAAGACTCTGCTTTTTTGCCAAATTAGCTGGTAGAGTAACACAACAAGCTTTATCTTGTTCTTATTAGCCCACCTGTCTTTGCCCCTTTAATGTCAGGCTTTAAAGAGGAAATGAGTATTTAACTGATATTGTCTCTTCAAAGGAAATATTTGCTTCAGTTACCTTGCGTTTTTAATGAGATTGTTTAGTCACAGCTTGGCATCAGTTCATAGTATGCACCATATCAAAGCTTTCAGGTTTTCAAAGCATAAAAACACATCAAGTAGTTTGTGCCAGCAAAAGTGAAATTCTTCCTGATTGGCATAAAATCATGGAGATGTTTAACTCCCTTCCTTGGTCAGTGCAGAGACAGAATTAGGTGGAGAAAGTTATTCTTTAACAGCAATCTCTGTGCCATTTTCTGAGACCTGTTTACAGAAAATTCTCTGTAGTTCAGATTCAGCTGAGGAATCACCCAACCAACTGCAATTTGCTCGTGTTTAGGATGAGGGTAGGAGATGCTGAAGTGGCCTCCACACACCAAGGAGCCTTAATTTACTATTATGTCATGCTAAAGAAGCCTTAATAATAATGTACCCCTGAGGCTGGGTGGCCTCTTTTGTCAAAGGGGACCACAAAAGACAACATATTTTTATTTGCTCATTGTTTTCTTATAGGCCCCAAATCAAACATTCTACTTTGCATGGCTCTGACTCAGCACAGAGTACATGCATATTTGATAAGCAGGGCATCTTTTGTACACAAAGACAAAAGTCCTGAGAACATTTACTGACTTAAACCAAAAGTACAGTCCCAACCACCATCTCAAACGCTCTCACAGTGCACATGTAAGGAGGTGATCTGCAGCTAAAACATGAAGTCTTGCACTTAAACCTTTTTTTTTTTTTTTAAAGAAGCCACTCATTAATATTTTATGTCAATACACATGTTCAAAACAAATTTCTTCTAAATTTTGCCCCTTTGGTAAACACCAAAATGGTTTTATAAACCAAATGATAAAAAGTACTGGAAGCTTTACAGAATGACAAAAGCACCTGCCCTTACACCTTGCCATTCACAGAACAAAAGCTACAGCAGCAGCAGAAAAAGGCACCCTCCCTAGTAAGAAACATTTTCAATATTTTAACCTAACTTTTGTATACAGCTTCTATGGCAAACACACACGTGTCCAAGAGCCACCCCCTGCCTCATCTCCTCTGGAGCAATACTTAGCAATGTTCTTCCTCTACTGATTGAAGGGGCTCGTTCATCTGAATGAGGTGTGGAACAAGCAATATTTAAAAGGGAACTACTGAAGAGCTTTCAAAGACAAAAATGAGTGTACAGGTAAAAAAGCAAGCAAGTCTCCCTTAGACACAGTGGCCACTGCAGACCTGGGCTGTTTCTGACAAGCTTCATTTTGTTCACTGCCACAAGGGCTGGGAAGAAATATATCCTGACATGTTCCTTCCCCCAGGGGTAAGGTAATATACTCAGCAACTGACATGTTAGAAAAGGTGAATGAATAGAAAATAAATAAACTATTTACATACAAATGCGAAGTGCCTAAAAGAACAGTTATGTCTCAATATCCTATGTAGCAAACAAAGTGCTAAAGGATGTCAGAACTGCTAACAAAAGAGGTTTCTCAATAAAAAACTGCCAGTTTCAGGGTACTAGAGTATATTACTTCTGGAAAACAGACTTTTTTTTTTTTTTAATCAATAACCAGTCCTGGAAATTTAGACCATTGAGCTCCTGCAATTATGCCTAGCTCAGAGGCCAAAATGATAGAACCAAAATAGCATCAGGCCTGGAAAAAGATAATATAAAAAGGAAATGTTCTGCAAAGTACCCCTGTTCCCACTCAAGTTCTTCAAGCAGTATATTAATGTATAAAAAACCAACCAAACAAAAAATCCAACAAACTCTGGATACTGTAGTTATGACTTTTAAACTACAAGAGCACAAACAAAGGAGATGCACTAGGAAGAAACCATGGGCTCACTGATAATACCACCACAGATGAAGAGGGAGGAAACAAAACCAGAGCATTAAAGGCACAATTCTCCCTATGTGAACAAGATCGTGCTGTGTATCATTTTTCACCAGTATTTGTTTTCAACACTTCATTTACCAGTGGCACTATCAACACCAGCCTTGCCCTAGGGGAAGGTGCAATTTGCCTCCAGCAGCCCACAGAGCAGCTCTGCTCACTCCCTCTGCCCACACTGACCACACCATAGGAAGATGAGTGCAGTGGCCTGCAGGTATGGCATTGTATGGCCATTCCCATGTGGGTCAAGACACTTTCAGCAACCTCTCACAAATGCATTAGCTGTTAGCTCCTAAAACTCCTTCAATTTGTTTAATGGTGTGTGATAGAAAAACTTAGAAAAACAGTAGTCAGAGAGATTCACATTAAATAATACACAAGTTGACCTGCAGGTGGGATTGGCTCAGCCATGAGGCTGTGTCTTAATCAACAGAAACTGGATTTCAAACTCCTGCTTGTTTTCTAATTGATTTTTCAAGGCTGAACTGAATAAAGTCTTAGGCTAAAATGCAAAGGCAAATAGCTTTGGTACTTAATTTAACATGTACTTTTATAACTGATGAGGCTAAAAGTAATAACGTGTAGCAGACGTGGCAGTGTGTTCCCCTCTGTCCCCCCGCTTCAGCAATAACCACCAGAGTGGCTGCATCCACCCTAGGTTGGACTTTTGGGAACTGAATGGCAACTCAGTAGCAATAGGCTGTCTGGAGCAGCAACCCAGAAGTTTTGCTAGTATGTAAATACGACTTTAAGTGATTTATCTCTCTCTATAAATAGTGGCCAGCCCAGGGCCCATCGGGCTCTCCCGCGAGGTGGTGGCTGCATGCCAGGCTCTCCCCTTGAGCAGGGACATCTCCCAAGGTTACTCCTCCAGGCTGAGATTCCTTCTTGCAGCGCATCCTTGGTGACTGGCTAAGAGTCTGCTGAGCTTCACTAACATTCCATCTTAGATGGGCTGTGCACATGTAATCCCTGAGACATAAACATTGATAAAGTCTGTGCCTAAGACTGGCTCCAGCTGCACCTGGACTCCTCTGCACAGGAAGAGTCTGAACCTCACGACTCAGTGGGAGGGTCTCCCTGACACATCTGATTTGTGCTGTTCTCTATGCACTAAATAATCAAGTGTACCTTGCCATCAAATCTTGTTAAACCACTGTCACATTTACCAGTGAATTTTGTTGACTCACTGTATCAATAGAAGATACTGCTCGTCTTGCAAGTGAAGTGTCTCACTCCATCTGGGACAGCAGACAGCTCCAAAGGTCTTAGAGGAAAACAAAACGCACAAAAGGTACAGAAAATGTTTTGCATTGATTCCAAAGTGTAGGCTCATATTTCCAACCTATTCAGTGGTAATTTAGGTGGCATTGTTAACTTCCAAAGCCAGATCTTAGAATCACTTGTGAGTGTGTGTGTTTATAGCCTCAGGAGGATCTCAGCCTTACCTGTTGTAGAGAACTGAAAAAACTCCTTCAGACAAACAGAAGTATTTCATTTCCAGGCTGATGCCAAAGAAATTCCAGAATATATGTCCATAGAAGGGGAGTTAAGATCTCCCAGGGAAGCTAACCAATACTGCTGCCTTACTTACTATCATTCATTACTGCTGCATTATTCATTCTGTGATAGAGCCCAAGGACCCCAGCCCTGTGCCAGAGCTCCTTCTGCTCAGGGCTGCGCAGCTCAGTGTGTAAAATCACTCAGCCATAGACACTGCTGTATAATCCTCCTGAACCATAAACTCACCTTCTCACTAACTCTAACAGTGCTGCCCATGTAACAAACTAAAATAAGTGACTTCTGGATTGCCATTTGCAGAAAGAGAAAATTAAAGCCTTGCCAAGTCATCCAAACCCAAATGTCTGTATACCTGTAAGCACAAAAGAGGTACCACCTCAAAAAACACTTCCATAGACCAGCTCCTGCAAAATCCTATTCCCTGTCTGTCCTTGGGCTGCTCTCTTTTTTGAAACACAGCTAAATTAGCAGCAAGCAGCATGATAAAGGGCATGAGACAGTAGGCATTACTCAGGCCTCTACTTCTTGGTGACATTCATAATGATACATCAGATGGTTATAATTCTTTTTAACGCTCTGTTCACATTAAATCATTCAGCGATCTGCATTTCTGGTAACAGACTCATGAGCATACTAAATCCACTTCGATCCTCTCCTCATCAGACCACAGAACACTACTAATTACATTTATTAGAACTTTTTTGAAAATACTTTTGTTACCAGATAACTCATCTCTTCAGCTTGAAAAATTGTTTTCATGCCTCAATGACATTTTTATTACTACATTGAAGAGTTTATTCTACCAGTTTGCTATGCAAGCAGATTTAGAATTAAAAAGACATAAAAAAGCGGCCCCATTTCCTAAAGTTTTGATTTGTTTTTAAATGTATCTCCTGCTGCCAGTCCACAAGGAGCAAAAAGGTTGCCCATGGCACATATTCAGAAAAAGTGTGTGTGCTCTGCAGTACTCAAAGGAGACAGAGCTTGAGGTCTCCCCTAATCAAAGCTGAGACAGATATTTTCAGATTTTTTTCCTTCAGCAACTTCCAAATCCTAGGTTTGTTATTTCTCATGTGGGCTGTACTGCTCATTCTGTACACTCCAGTTTTCTCCCTCCTCTCTATCTACTTTCCAGAGCATTTCTGTTCACTTTCTGGTCTTCATTTTCTCCACTCTCACTTTCCAGTTTTCATTTTCCTTTCCCACAGATTCCTTCTCACCTTTTAGAATACTCTTGTCTATTTTGGTTCCTTTCCTTTTTATAATCACAGAGTCCTTCCTTCACTGTCTCTGCCCAAATTAGGAACTTTACCTGGCCAACCTGGCACAGGAGCCCTGGGAGATCCAAGCATCTTCCAAAGGGAAGAGGTGATGGTGTTTTGGTGACTGCTCTGCTGACAGAGCTTGAGTGTGTCACTCCAGACATGAGCTGACAGTGCTTGAATTGGCTTCCCATTTTCACAGCAGGCCACTTTCCCTTTGCACTGGTAAGCCTCCTGCAAAGCTGAAAACTGCATCTTTTAGGGTTGCATAGACTGAAAAACCTCAAATATTTTCTGTGGGATAGAGCCCTAACTAAGGGCTCTATTCACCAGAAATGGGAGGCCATGGACTTCCACAACCCAGTATGGAGGCAGACTGCACTTGATAAATGTGTGTTTATCATAGCTGCAGAACTCAGCTCTGTTTTCCAACCCCCTTTTCCCTTAAGATTAGGAATATAAAGGTCACACTTTAAAAAGACAGGCCTTTAAATCTATTTTTAAGTGCTAGCAGCTAAATTCTCTGTGTGAAAATATCCTATCCTTTTCTATTAAATTAGGCTACACTAAATCAACATAGTTTGAAAGAACAGATACATTACTGACAATGGCTTAAGAACTATTTAGTTACAGTGATACACAGAGGGTAAAAGACAACCTCTGCTACTGAAAAAGGAAGCCCCAAAATACTGAACTGGAAATTCCAATATGGGTATGCATTCAGATCATATTCCAACCAAAATTCCTGTACTAATTAGAGATTGATTTTTACAAGGCTTCAAATCCTCTGTGCCTCAGGGCTAGGTTATAGAACTACCAGTTTTCTCTTTCTTACTCTTTAGACAAAGATTCATTTTCTGCTCAAATCAATACAAAGACCCTGTTGCGCTCCAGCCAACTCTACACTTTTAAATACACGCTCATACTCCATTTTAAAGATACCCAAAAGTCCTCACAAGCACCTTTTTCATTTCAGCAAAGGCAGCACTGTGGAGTGTCACAGAGCAGAGGCAAAGCCATCCTCACCCCTGGGGGATGGAGCAGAACTTTTATGTTTCCCACTCTGTACCTTACAGGAGGATCTGGCTGGCTTTCACCATCTATGCTGCCTCTTTTACTAACACAAGGTGTGTTTCTTCTCAACATGTAAAATATGCTCAAAGATTTCCTTATTCTTTACTTATTCTAAAATCTCAAAGAGCAAAAATGCTACCATTAGGCAAGAGGTGCATTTTTATTTTCTTAAGGGAATATTTGCGCAGTTAAAATGCCATCCTAATCTGCTATCACTCCTTGTTCCACTGGATCTCCCCTGACTTTTCAGGCAAGGGATACAAGGCCAGTAACTCTGTTCTGACTGCCTTGGGCTCTGGCAAAGAGCAGCTGACAAGAAAGACGTTTTACATATTCATGATTAAAAGATAACCGATAACCAGGACGCAGATGTTGGTCTTTGCTGGCCAGCGCACAGTGCAATTATTATTCCATTTATAGAAAGAGATCTTGTCCCGTCTTTTCCAGCCAACCAAAAGGTCTTCCACAAAATGCTCAAATATGTTGAAGAGAGCCATTCAAATCAAGGAATGAAGAGAGAACGAATCATATTTGCTCCACAATTATTGCATTATAAAAATTTAACATGGCCTCAGCCCTAGAGCAGTACCCAGTCCCACAAACTCCAGGATCACCATGTCAGGGCCAGCTGGGATTTCCCTCTGCAACTCAGCACTGGCTCCCAGCCGGGTGCCTGTGGACAGCACTGCAGCACCCAAGTGACCAGAAAGCAAAATGTGGGCTAAAGAGAGGTGAGAGCAGCCCCCGTCACACCCACAGCCCAGGGCGGCTTCTAATGAGGTCAGTGGGAATAGGCACAAATTGTTTAAGCCAAATGAAGTCCAATAGTGTTATTAAAGCTCTTCCCTCTCTGAGCTTGACCTTGGAAAAACTTCTGAATTTGTTTAAAGAACTGAATAGTATTCTAATTCCCTGCGTTCCTGACAAAGAGCAACCCAGCCAAAGCATAGGCTCTCTTTTGCCGTTTTTTGGTTGGTGAGACTCTGGGCTGGAGGAAAGGGAGGGAATTAAAGTAAGCAAGTCTGAAAATCAGAAAGTTTTCAAAAGAGTGACTGTATAAAAATTATAGTTACCAGGCTGAAGAATGGTTGCAACAACTTTAACAAACATATTGGGACAATTTTTACTGTTTGACATCTGACTATAACATTTTCAATATTTATCTTAATAAATTGTCAGCTTATTAAGTCCAATCACAAATTATACCAGTAAGTAATACATTTTGGCTATAAGCGTCCACAATTCCATAAAGGAAAAGCACATTAAAGAGGTTAGAAATACATGAAGAATTCTGACAATCACTACAAAAGAAAGCCTGTGAAGTGTAGGACTTTACACCACGTACTCAGACTCTGCATGCCAATACATAATTAATCTTATTTTTCAGCTGTGGACAGGAAAATATATAAACTGTTAATCTATTATATACAGCCTTTTCCCTTGAGTATTTTTAAACAATGGGAAAACAGAACTTACTGAAGTTTAAAAATAACTTTTTGTGTACCAACATTTCAGTTTACTTTAAAAATATGCTTCTTGCAGCCTTTAAATTATGCTTCACTATGTATGACGTGGTCATTTGTTTACTTACTATCATAAAAAGTAATAAAGTGTTGTGGTTCCTATTAACGTCACAGTTTAATTATACTGTTCATATAATTTCAAGCACTAGTGGAACTTGACACAAACGTGATTTCTTCCAATTCTCTTGCATTTTCTCCTTTCTCTGTCAACAGTTTCTTATTTCCTAAAATGTACAATATGCAGCAATTTCTGCTTTGATTAAATAATCTGATTTTAATTTTTCCTCCTATTATGAACATTTCTTGTTCCCATATAACATCAACATTATTTATATGACAGAAAAATATTTAGTCTGATCATTCAAACAAAACCCCAAAATTAATATAGAGAGCTACCCATCAAGTTGTTCCTCCTTAAAGTGTTTTAGTTTTTTTCCATGAAGCCTCAAACAAGTTTAAATCCTTAAGGACAGCACAGATCCACCAGACTTCAGATAATTATCAAGTTCCTGGTCCTGAGCTATCATAGATTTTAACAGAGAATATTTTCAGGAGTTTTGCATGGCCCAAATTCATATTTTTATGACACCGCTCTTAGAAACAATGGCATTATTTTGGCTGAAGATTTTGCACACAATCAAACAGAAACACACACTACCCCTGAGGCAGACCCCAGACAAATTAAAGTCAGTGCTTGAAATCTGATTAAATAACAATAAAATAAAATAAAAACCCCAGAGCTTACTGGTGTACTGTGTCAGGAAACATTTACAGCCGTGACTCTACACACCCCACCACAAAATAAATTCCTACGCAATTGCGTTTGCTTTGGCCTCTGTTAATTTAATGAAATTTCAGTTGGGTCTTGGCGGTTTCAGCTTTGTCAGCTCTATCAGGCTTTCACAGCAGGGCAGGAAACCAGGTTGATTTGGATGAGCTGCGCAGTGCAAACACTGGCAGTGCCCACCATCGTCATTCCCATTGTCCTGGTGTATTTTCCACATGCACACTGAGGAGCAAAACTCTCTTAGTCCAGAGAAAACCCTCAGCCAAGCAGTATGTGTGATACAGAAAGACTGTAGGGAAAAAAGGAAGGATTTTACCCTTCCCTTGTTTCAATTTAAAAAAAAATTTAAAAAGGGACAAAGAAACATAAAAGAGCAAAAATCGTTATCTACATCACAGTTCTCTAACGGAGCAGAAGCTTTGGGTACTGAAAATACCAAAAGAAAAAATAAAGCTCATTCATTAACTTATTTCCTAAAGGCAGCATTTTCTGAGTATCTCCCTTTCTCCCTTTTTACTAACATGACGTTATATAACTACTTTATTACTGGTCTTTTTTAAGAATCACAAAATGGAGTTCCAGACAGCACTGCATTCACCAGTAGCTAATTTAATGGCAAACTCTTCCAAGAACTGCAATTGAATTTCAGCCATTTTCCAAATTTGCTGTTTTGTTATTGACTGTATCTGAAGAATTAAAATTTTATTAATTTTTTTAATATTCATATGAATGATTATGCAATATACCTTAATTTTAAAATATGGATATTTGAATTTTATTTTTTAACTCAAAAAACTTATCCGTATATCCAAACAATTTTATTTTTAATGTCAAATTGCGAAATAGCTCTAAGATCTCTACAATAAACAGAATAGTTCAAAACATCAGAAGAAAAAATTTAATCGTTTAAAAATAGATGCCATAAGTAGCACTTCTATTAAAAATTACAGCTTGGTTGACTATACAAGATTTCTAAAAGAACATCATAAACTACTATAAATTTCAGAGTTTTGTATGTTAAGAAGTTATATCGTCAGTTTCAAAAATGCTCTGTTTAAAAGAGGAAAATAAATAGTCTGTGATTTTGTTACAAAGAACCATCAAGTCTTACATTACATACACAACTGGGTAGCTGCAATGTTTAGAGAAAGACAGTAATTTAAACCTCCACTAAAAGTACTTAAATCTTTGTTGCTGACAGTTCAGAAGACAAGGAGGAAAAGGCTTTTGCTAGAATCCACTGTTTTAAGAAGCAGGACATTCCATTTTTGCTAAAACACCACCTGAGTTTGTGTAGAAATATTTACGATTATCAACAGAAAACATGCAACAAAAGGTGGGGGTGATTATAGAAATAGAAAATTAATTCAGAAATGGTCTTCTCAGCCAGGTAACATTAGCTTCTGTTTCTGTTTCATACTCCTGAAAGAAACAGTCCATCTCCTAAAGAAAAACAGCACTGGGCTTAAGGATATACCATGAATACTAAAAACTGAAAAAAAAATAGTTGCCCAGGATTCACTGAACTGCAAAAAGTACAAGAATTTGTACTCTTCCGAGGATTTAATCTCTTTTTCTATTTAAAAAGATAAAGAACTCTGCACAGAGTACAATCACGTATCAGCGTCTCATGCTGAGCTGCACAGACAGCTCCTCTTTCCCTGTTTTACTTTAACACGTAAGGAACAGCCTTGTTCCAATGCCAGCCTGGCACTGCCCAGTGCCCACCACCTCCTCTGTGCCCCAGAGCACTTCCACCCACTGCGGACACTGCCCCGCGGAGCTCGCTCCGACACCTGTGCCAGGGCCGGTGGGAGGGAGAGAGGGACCTGCGGGGTGTGACCCCCGAACTGAGGGTCACCCGTGGCAGCCACCAGGGCACTGTCGGTGGGTGACACAGGGAAGCTCACACCCAGCTCTCCAGGTTCTGCCTCACCCCACAGCCCCCTTTCCTTCCTCCCCCCTCCCTGATCCACTCCTGCTCTCTGCTTTCTGAAGGTTATCTGAACGCTGGGATCATCATCTAGAGACTTTTTTCTCCCTCAAATAATCAGTGGTTTTAAACTGCAGATTATCTGTAGTGCAGCTTATGTGCATGAAAACTGACATGCTGTTGTTTAAAATCCCCTTTTCAATAAGATGCATTAGCAAACAAGTGTCTATTCATCTAAGCAAACGATGATCATTCTTATTTTGGACAT
This sequence comes from Bombycilla garrulus, assembly GCA_013400315.1. Classification (NCBI taxonomy): domain Eukaryota; kingdom Metazoa; phylum Chordata; class Aves; order Passeriformes; family Bombycillidae; genus Bombycilla; species Bombycilla garrulus. The sequence goes on from VXBU01014528.1 coordinate 256,952, forward strand.
AAACCTAGTATTTTACCAAACATTGTTTCATTTAAATCTTACTAATGCTGAATGATTGTAGAAAAAAATGGGGGTTTTTTAAGTCTTAGAGATTTATATCCATATAAAACTATTTTGCTTTAAATCTCAGGGTGGCACAGAATAAATTCCTACTCTGCTTGGTTACAAAAGGTATCAGCTTACCAATTCTTCTTCTGGGTACAAAAATTTCAAGACAAAATTAGGTTTACTTAATATAAAGGCTCAAATTACTTTAAAAGACAAGAAAAGGGATGTATTTCACAGCCTTATGTAATCTTTTTTCCTACGAGTTAACTTTCTTCTTAAACCGGTTTCTTACTAAACAAGACCCTGACATTTTGCATCTCTTCTTTGTGTACATAAGAACTTCACCAAACTAGATACTGTTACAAAAGGCTGCCTTTTCTTAGCGACATTTCCTTAAAGTGATAATTTTTCATGGCATGCTCTTGAAAAGCAATCATATAATCTAGAAAATATGCCATATTTGCAAACTCTTTGCTCCACTTGCTTCATGGAAAGGAAAAGAGCCCTGTTTTCCACAGCGGCTGTGGTTTCCATGTCACTGAGGGGCACAGAGCTTGGCTGTACACCCAACCCGCTGACTCATCAGAACTGGACTTGGCTGCAGAATGCCATTTTTTGTTAGATCCACATGTGATTGACACAGAGCAACAATCTTGGGTACAGGGCTCATGCTAATCAGCCACATACACAAACAAGAGTACCCAACCCACACAAGTTTATCCAATCTGCATGGCCCAGAAAATAGCTGTTCATATCCAGAGTGTTGATTTTTAGGACTACTAACTATTTCTTCTCTACCATTTTTTTTCCTCTCTCACAGAGGCTCAAGAGCCATGTTTATTTCACTGCCATGAAACACCAAGAAAGTTTTTATTTAACAAAGCCATCTTCTTTTAATACATAGACTGTAATACCATTTGATCAAGGAGAGTTTGTTCTCCAAAGCAACTAAGACACCAGCAGCCTTCTTCCACTCAGCTGCAGATGACCCTAATTCTGACAGAAAAGTAGGTCTGTGGCATCTCGTTAGCAATGTGTAGATGCCTGAAGTTAGCTGAGACTGTACAGCGAATTTTTAAAAATCTATCTGTTTTTCATTTCCTGAACCTTTCTGTATTTGAATAGCAGTGAAAGCATTGATGTGTGAGCTGAAAGGTTAATGCCTCATCAAAAGGAAACGCATTTATCACACTGAGGTGGATCATCAAAAGCAGGACTTTGCTGCAGTTTTATCCAGAACACATTATCTCCTAAATCAGGACTGTGTACATGTTTCAATTCAGTAAGTGAAAAAAATAAGCTAATCTTGAACAGAAAGAAGAGATATGTATCACCATGCACTTTAGAAAGTTTGAGATTTTTTCAATACAGTAAGTTGTGGCAGTCTGCAGAGCTTCTCCAGTATTTTATAATGATTTAGAACATGGCTAAGAGGTACCCACTCCTGCAGCTACCAAAAATTTTTCAAACCCTGCTCATTTTCCAAAGGAAGGGTATCAGTAAATTGAGTGCCATGAAGGAATAGTTTGCACAGGAGCACTGAAGGAATCTGAGCCAGAAAGTTTGACTGAACTCTCAGCTTTAGTTAAACTATGCCAGAAATAAATGAGAATAAACAAACAGATTAGGAAAAGAAGGCAGAAGAAAGTAATGAGAGTCCTTAACGTAATCTTCACTTGAGGAATGGGGCAAATGTAAACTGAAAGGGTCTTTGGGTGTAACAGAGACTATAAAAGGAAGACTGTTTGGTACTAAAACTGTTTTGTGTAGGTTTCTGAAGAAAAAAAATATCCCACTAGCCATCCAAAACCTTTACACCTGGCCTGTGAACAGGTTTGGTCCCATGAATAGAAATAAAGAAGCCCATAAACCTCCCCTAGAGCTCAGAAACTGGGGCCTTTAGAGTTGCTAACTTTGCAGGAAAACTGAACAATGGCAGAAAGATCACAGCAAACACCATTTTCCCTGCCAGACTCTCAGCCATGGCCTCAGGAACTCAGCTTTTGCCATGGGATAGGAGATTGCTGTGGCAGCACAGTCGTCTCCTTTCACAGCTTGAGCCCAGGAACCACAAGGGCCCTGCAGAGGGGGAAACCTCAAACTGGCAGTGTCTAATTTGGTTTTGTTTATGTTCCTATGTTGCCTATTGATCTGCGCAGGGCTTAGAATCAACAGCTAAGACCAGAAACCTCCCCAGTACAAACTGCAGAGGCAAAATAATCTCAGAATAATTCTTCCAGCTCTAAATCAGAAGAAACAATCAGATCTAGCAGCTGGCACTGCTGGAAGTGGCCCCAAAGTCCGCTTGTCACAAGGCTCTGCACAGAGATCAGTATATGTTTCAGTTTGGTGCTGCAGGCTGGGATCTCTGTCAATCATGGCAGAAGGTCTTTCAGTCTTTTGAATAAAGCAGAGCAGGCAGCATCCATGAAGGTAATGCATCACCCCATAATGAAGTGAAACAGGTTCTTAGTAGAACATATGTAATGGGGAGGAGAGAGAGCAGAAGAACAATCCTTTGGGAACAGTTTATCCCCCAAGTGGCTACTACCAGAATCTCTAATTAACAGATACACTGACTTCAAAACAAGACACGGATGTCTATGCTTTAACAAGGACAGGGACTGAACAGCTTGGACATGCCACATGAGAAATATCTGACAGTCACTGAGACATGCCCCACTAGAGAAGCCTTCACAAGCTCCTCAGGAGACCACAAAGCACACAACATCTGCACAATAAGACATAATCCTGCTCTCACCACATCATCTCATTTTTTCCACATATCTTAGACCCTTAACAGCTTTCTATAAATTCCAATACAGAAAGCACAGCACATCCAGTGGTTAGAAAAGGCCCTTTGTATTTGATTAAAAGGAAAACAAGTCCGTTAAGAAAGGCAAACCAAAATATCCCGCTTGCTAATTTTCCATTAGATATTTGTGGGACTACCCCAGGTCTGTGACCAGGCAGCGTGTCCACCAAAAAACACATGACATTTTGGAATGTCTTTCCTTCCTAAATAAGGATACTGCAGATTTCAATGCTGTCAGCCTAATTTACAGGATACAGATGTTAGATATTCTTTAAAACAAGAGCTCTTCATACACAGGGTATTGTGCCGTGTTTCACCTTGCAGAGAAATCAAACTAAGAGATCTTTCCAGTAGTACAGATCACACTGTCTTTATGGAACCGCTGGAAGGCCGTATTCCTTCTCTTGTCACTTAGGAAGAAATTCTTTCATCACTGAGCAAAACCCAAGCCCCAGAAAACGTGCTTTTTCAAGCACATGGTATGTGCATTTCCAGCCAGCAGGTCCACCAAGGTACAACCATAATTTAACAGACGAATGCCCAGTATTTGCACGTGAACCAGGACTCTTCACATTATGGAATAACAAATGGACTTCAGCCCCTTCAGAAAAGAGAGCAATTAAATACTAGAACAATTTAACAAGTCCATGGTTTGCTGCCTGTGGGTATCCAAGATCCATGAAAGCATGGACACATGATGCTGCAGCCTTGTTCCTGAGCTGCACACAGAGCTTCTGAAAGTAATTCTCCTCCCCCAGTTCCATGTTGTATATTCAGGTTTCAGAGGCACTGATCTATAGAATTGTAATCTTTTCTGTTTGTTCCTTTTCCATTAAAGTTTTTCTCAATGCTAACAGGAATATACTTTTAAGATAGTGGCAATGTAGCTTGCACAGGGCATGGGTTGGCATGACCAATTCCCATGCTTTCAGCACTGCCAGGAAAAAGTGCCATGGCTAAACAGCCAGAAGAGATCTCTCAGCAGCTGGAAAACCCTACCACACACTACTACTCTCCAATAAAAGATCAAGGTAGCAATCAAAGAAGGACTGCATCACTTAATTGTAGCAATAGCCCTCTCCATAACTGATGTGTCATCCATACCTTCAAAGGATGCTCTCAAATCATGAATTTTATTGTACTACAAAATATTTGCCTTGTTCATTCTGAGAAATTAGAAGTGAAAGGAAAGAACAAACCAGACCAATGACTTTGGGAACACATTCTGACTTCAAAAGGGGCATTTGTATGTTGGTAGCCTCTGCAGCAGCAAGAAAACTACGAAGAGCAGGAGACTGGGAAGACAGATAATTCTGGTGACAGACTGCAGAGTAAACAAATAAAAATTAAGCAGATATATTTTCACGTTTCTTTAAACCAAAGTTTCATCTTTCTTGACTCTACAAAGGATTAATCATAACAGAAATTGTCTACTGTCATTCAACTAAGAAAATAGAACTGAGAGGACATACAAGAGAAACAGAGGACATCAGCATTTTAATAGAGCTTTAAAAATTCTGTGAGGAAAAATGTATTGGTTGATAACATATGGTTTCACTTCAGAGATTCAAATATTGGCATTGAAAACAAGAAAGTAGAGGAAGTATGCCCTATAACACGAGTATTTTTGTTGGAATAATCAGTAATACATGGCAAGTGGCATAAGCTTTGTTAGCACTTCCACAGCAAGAATCTCTACCTATGCAAGGCAATGCACTGGGGCTGAGGGTGGTAAAAGAAGCCCTCAGTTGTTTCGGTAGTGTTTGGTTCAAGCTAAGTCACCAATAAAGAAAAAGAAACAGATTTTTCTATACATCTGCTGTCTGGGTGATGTTTCTCTGAGACCTAATCTAACCTTGTGGACAAAAACAAGCTTTTACTGCTGTTAGCTCTCCAAAAATATATAACCGTGGCTGAATGAGCTGGAATTTTTATTACTGGCAATAAAGTAAAACTCAGATAGGAAACAGCTTGATTATCAAACCCAAATGTGTGAGTTAGAAAGACTGGCTGTTAGAAAAATCACCTTTTGACTTGTAAACTTAGCAAAGTTTTATCAGAAAGAGACGGGCAGAGTGCAGAATCTCCTGCTGTCATTTTCACAGTTACCTCTGGAAACACTTCTGCTGTAGGGTTACAACCCTCTGCCGTCGTCCCTGTCTGCCAGCCCTCATCCACCACACACCCACAACTGCAGGAGCAAGCTGCAGAGTGCTGCAGAGCTCCGAGGAGTCCTGAGATCATACTGGATTACTCCAAGAGCTAAGAGATGTAGAAGAAAAGGTGCAGCTTCCTGGGCAGCTGGAGCTCTGCCCTGCTACACTCTGGGCTCTGCCACTGCCCCTTGAGAGAAAGATTTTCCCATCTTCACAAAAAGTGCAAGCCTAGGAAAAAACTTTTACAGACTTGCTGACCTCCTGTAAGATTCCTGCATGATGAACTCCCCAACCCTTGGGATTTAGTCTGCTCCTGATGGCAACTGGAGTCCTTATTGCAGGGCTGGGAACCTGCTGTCCCACACTCTGCCTGAGGCAGTCCTTGGTCAGGCTGAGCTGAACAAAAATGGCAGCTCAGTGCTCCTTACTCATCTCATTAAAGGCTTGATCTCTTTTTTGAGGAGACCTACACAGCAGGATGCAGGGGGTAGCACAGTAGCTCTAACTGAGTTTGCTCGAGGACTGAAGCACTGGAGCTGCATCGCCACAGTACCCTGCACACATCAGCACTGATGCTCACACAGCTTTCCTACTGCTGCTGCCCAGGCCAGCCAGGTTATTCAAAATTAATTCATGCTTTTTGGATATTATTGCTCCACATATGCCCTTCACATACAGTGAGAGATTTCTTTACTGGTTCACATGAGGAAGAATCAAATCGGAAAAAGCAAATCCCATGAATACAATCCACTACACCTGGATGTGAGATAAGTCTCTCTTGTCTCTCTGAAAACAAAAGAATGTTGCCATTTGGTCCATATTAAAACCTCCTTCTATATCCAGGAAACAGCACAGCCTAAGATTCAGACAAGAATGTGAGTTCAACAACAATCTTTTATGCATCTGACTTAATCCAAATTCAATAACTTAAACCCTAAATAAATAACCTTTCCTTCCCAGGGCATTGAGCCACTCTAAGGTCAGTATTTTGTTTCAAGAGGAGCTGCCAGCCCCCTTATGCATCCTTTAGGGAGTCCTTTCTCAGAGTATACGTGGACATTGCCCATTCCAGGAGGGAAGAAAAAATTGTTATGAGAAGATGAAATCCCAATTTAGACCATACTGCTTGAGACCATGCTTTTGGATATCTTCCTATCAGGATGTACTTCAGGTGATTGCAGCACTTGCCTTAGGATCCAAGATCTTATCAAAGAAGCCCTAAGTTTTTTTAATTTTTAACTATCATTTCTTTTCTAACTACCAGACCTAGCTTACAAAACACCTAAAAAAGCTACACTGGGCTTCAGCTGTGCCAGGGCTCCCAAGCCACATCCACTGGCCAATAGAGCCCCAGAGAGGAGGGCAGAGGCAGGAAGGAAGCACAGAGGGCTGCTTCAGCCAATACCAGACAGGAGCACTGGGAATGCTGTGGTTAACTGTTCACCTGGTTTTGTTTCTGAAGGAACATTAGCCAGTGATATTTTTGCCTAGATTTTTTTTTTCTCATCAGCTGATAACTTCAGTTTGATGGATTTATTGTAAATTTCCTTTTTTTTTTTTTTACTGTAAATATCTGGGACACTGGATGCCAGCACTGTCATTACTAATGCCAGCAGACAAGCAAGTCCTCTATTTCTGAACTAAATGACTTCTAATTGCACATTCAACTCTTGTGCTCTCCTTATGCATAAAGAAGTTTATATCTTTTCTTAAAAAGTGCATGTCATTACAGGGAGGGAATTGACAGAGAGTTCATTTCCTAACATCATCATCACTGGTTTTATTTTGTTGTTACATTTGTACTCTGTAAGTGCTGAAGTGTACAACAGCCCTATAAACAGACATGAAAATATGAGCTCTGCCCCAGTGAGTTTGCATTCCAAGATGGGATTTCTTGCTAGCACTAATTCTTTACACTTTCTTGGACTGATTATCAGAAACAATTACAAAGACCTGTACAAACTATGCATGCTGTCGCCTGCTAGCACAAATAAGATGTATCATTATTTGGGCTTTTTCCTAAATCCATTTTCTACAACACAGTTCCTCTCTGCCCTCCCCAGCAACACACTTGGAACAGAAGTTACCCAACTGAGCTTAATACACTGGACTCCCAAGCACAGCCACTCATTTCTGAACATTAGCAATGGCATCTGAAACGCTCCAACTATTGGACTGAGAAACAGTTTTTAGATACTTTATATATATTTCCACTCTTTTTTCAAATATCACTTGATTAAGCTTTTGAATAGCACATCGCTCCAGCAAGATTTGGTATCATTTTTGTCCAGAAGAAGAAAAAAAACAACACAGAAACATATATAAAAACACAACTCAAATAACAGAAAAAAAAAAAGCTCCTATAATTTAGACAAAGTTAAATATCTAAGTAAGAATTTTTAATGTAAAAATCACGTGTAGTCCTTGCACCACAGTTGCTTATCTGTCACTAAGCAGACAAGCTGCACTACGGCCTTGACTGACCATTATACATCATTCAAAGTTAACTAATTTCTATTTGACCATCTTATCTTCCTTTATCTCCCTGCCTGAGTGAGGAGACCCACAAGTCATGATGTACAATATCATTCTAGATCCCAAAAGTCTTTGCCAAGGCACAAAGTGATGAGTCCCAAGGATTTTTCAAAGAAGAATCTGGTGGGTTTAAAATGATGGCTGGAAATACTGAAGGCCTTTCCCCGACAACTCTCTTTGTTTATCTGCGCTAGATTTGCTGCTGCTAAGTTTCTTTGGCGTAATTTCTAATTCTGTGATGCTAACCTTCTCTGGGGAAGGACTGTAAAGTTTAGAAAAACCTACCTAGTAGTCCTAAAAATCTGCTGCTTGACTAAGAGCAGTTAGAGTCAAGCAACTGCTTTCTCTAAAGAGAGGGTATTTCCAAAAAGCAAGGAAGTGCTGACCCAAAGACGTAACTCTCAAGTGTGAAACAACATCATGTGAGTGACATGAAAACAGGCCAAGTGACTCCTGATCCCAGGGCATATGAGGACAGAGTGGACCACAAAAGACTGAGCTTGCTTAGTTTCTGGTTGGAGGGTGTTTACCCTGAAAATGCAAATGCATGATCTGTGGAACAACGTTGTCATGAGCTTCAAAAATTTAATAGCCTAACGTTTATAGAGGGTAACACATTTTGGAAGGATGCTATAAAGAAGGCAGAGGAAATTTAAAGAGCAGAAAATAAAACAGACACAGTAATTAGAGTTTAGGTTTATTTTCCATGGATTGAACTGGAAGATGATGAAGTGTAAAAGAAACAACTGCTGAGGTTCAACAGAGCTTCCCCAGGACACAAAAACCCGGGCTCCAGAATGTGGGTACAGAAACAGAGGCAAGAGGCTTCAACTCCGAGCCTTGCACACAGCTCTGGTTTACTTGCAGAGCATCACTTGAATGAAATATCCCCACCCTCAACGCAAGCTAGATGAGAATCAGGTCTTTCAGTCTATTCACACTACTCAAAAGAATACAAAGACCACCAGTTTGTAACCCCAAATCAGAGCAGGGAGCTCCTGGGTAAAGCTCCATATGCGAAATAGCACTTGTGGGCCACCTTTCAGTAATGGCCACCAACTCTGCAAGTGCAAGAAAGAATGGATATCAAACACATAAAAGAGCAGTTAGAGACATGGTGAACATGACCCTGTGAAAAAAATGTGAATTATGGCAGTTATTGGGAGTGCATCTGGAGGAAAAGTAACAGTCACTTTCACTCAGTCCTTGTCAAAAACAAAGCTGTCACAAAACCAACTTGAGCTTCAATACTTTGGGAAGACATTGTAAAATTCCAAGTAAGGAGAAAAATCAATTTCCATTTCAAATCACAGTTCAGTTTGATCACAACTATTCATGCAGATATTCCCTTTACACAGCAAGTATCTGAACTGATATGGTTACAAAAATAGATGAAAAATATCTAATTTTTATTAGGAAAGTGCATCAGAATCAACTGAATAATATAAAACTAGGAGTCCATGATTAGTGTCATTTATGACAGTTTCTATTCATAGTTAAACAACTAAAATTCCTGTCCACAAACTACAATCAAGCCATTTACCCATCAACTGATTATTTATGTTTTGTGCTAGGAAAAACAAAATACTTTTTCCCCACAATATTACTTCTTTCTGTTAAGCAACAGAAGAACACACCTACAACTTAAAATGGCAGTACGGAAAATATTTTAAGCATAGAACTGCAGTTCTGCAAGCTTTTCGGAAGATCAAAAAATCATTTTTCTAGTACAGATTAGAAATAAGTTTACTGCATTTCAGCTGGTTAGGGAAAAAAATTACTGGTTTGTTTATTTGTGTTTGTGTACACATGTATGGAAATACTCCTCCAATATCAGATTGATTTATAATAATGGCCCTTTAAAGGCTATTGACCTTGGTGCAAATGATTAAGAGTACACTGTGCGTTCTAAATAAAGATTTTCAGGGAGACATCTGTTTACTAGCTAGGCCTCTTTGTAAGCAAGATTATGCCATTTCCAGTATAGTGTCCTGTGCCAGAGGGTATGAAGAAGCTGGACCTTCCTCAAAGACCTTCACCCAACAAAAGTACCTCATGAAAAAAAAGGCCCTGAGAGGAATTGATATCAGTTTGTCAGTGAGACGACACACACCATTTGTAACCCCCCAAAATTATAGATATATGCATTTATGAGCATTAGAAATATTAAAATGCCACTCAAAGCTGGAATACAGTGGCAAAAAGAAGAAAGGGGGCTGGAAGAAGAAACTTCTGCTATGTGTGATTGAACAAGTTAAAGAAAAACTACAGACCACCACGGATGACAAAGTAAGAAGGCTAAGCAGAAACAGGCAGTAAAATGGGGGTTTTGGCACAGAGGCAACTGTGGTGTGACATTTCTACCAAAAATTGCCACAATTTGGCATTACAATCAAATTGTCACCAAATCACAGCTGATAATTCAGTAACTTCCATATTTATTGTATCTATTATTATTCTTGTACTTGTCCCATACTCAACTATAAATCTGGAAGAGTTTCATGAGATAATTATTAACATCAAGTCAGTTCTAAACAATGCAATTAATTAACTGACATTTCAACTTTTCCTTAATAACCTGAAATGACAGAATGCAGAGCCACTTACAGCCTGTTCTGAAGAGCAGTGTGTGTCCTATAGCAAAAGGCAAACAATCAGCAACAGAGGACAAAGGCCATTAACAATCATTTATTTGTCCTAATTCAAGGATTGTTCTCCCCTCTGTTTGTCTACTGCCTGGTCTAGCCAAAAAGGTCTTGCTGGAATAAAATACCTTTTCTTCCCAAAGGTTTGCAAATATTCACATCATGATTTCACACCTCAGCCAAACTATTTCCTGTTAAATCTGCCTGTCCAAAAGAGGAAAAATTAAAAAAAACCACCAGTGTGGTGGCAGCATTCCGAGTGCTTGCAGAGTTCCTTGGAGCTCTCACTGCTAGCAGTGCTGGCTGTAAAGGCATCATAAAAGCAAGCAAGTGGCTCATAGGCATCAGCTGCCAGAAACCATTACAGTCCAAAGGCTCAACAAGGAGCAAAAGGCTCCATGTGCTCACTTCACTTCCATTTCACTTGCACAGTCCTAAATTCCTGGTGCAGGAATAACACAAATGTCCTGGGAAACCTTCTTATTGCAAATGGAGCTAACATTAGCAAAACTGGTTTTGCTGGTATACACTTCATACCAGTTCCTCAGCTGAAACAAGCTACTCTAACAAAAGAATGTTTCTCTCTATCCACTATCACTATATCCATAACAGAGATATTTTCCAAAAAAATATGATTAAAACCCAAATCCCTCACTGATATTTCTAATCTAGGTAACATTCCTGATACAGTGCTGTGCTCGACTATATTAACACTTCACCTAAACGTGTCCCCAATATAGTTCCACGTGTCAAGAAATACAAAGAAAGCTTTCTGTTGTGGAAAAAGCCATACCACTGTATTTGTACTCTCAAATGGCATAAACTATGCTGCAAATAGCACAGTAGTATCAGTATTGCTGTAATTAGAAGAGGACTTTACCCTACTTATGTCAGTAAGAAATCTCCAACCTGAAGTACAGACCATTGCAATAACTGACACTTGAGGTGAGAGGAGATGCCTCAGCAGCTAAGACCCTAAACACTTGTTTCTGTAACAAGTGATGGGTCCTCTCAAGGTCATGGGCAGAAGAAGTTTGCAAATGTCTGTGAGAGTATTTACTCTTTCTTCAAAGACAAACTGAAGGAACCCAGCTAACTGAACTACAGTCTCCACTGACTTCATCAGGTGTTTTAGTGTTCAGACTAAATTTTCTAAACCGTTAGGAGTCAAAGGGACTCAGGACAGCAAAAAAAAAAATATCCATTGTTTTATAAAGAAACACATAACAAAAGAATTGCACAAGTATGATCCTTTAAAAAAAAAAAAAAGTGAAAAAACCACAGTAGACCTTAAATCAGAATGACACAGGAGCTGCAATCCACTGACTGTTCTAGAGTGCTTATGCTTTTTAACAATTTAAAAATGGAAATAACTGTGAAGCTCCCCAACATGCTGGGACGTCAGGGGCTTTCTTTAAATACTTTGCAAAATAGCACTCTCTCTTACCACATGAGCTCCTAATTTCTCAGTTCAGAAAAGCACACAGCACTTTCCTACAGTGCGTAGCTGGGCAGTTCCAGAGCCTGCTTCTTCACACAAAATCTCTGAAAGATGACTGGTAACGAAACTTGGCTTAATTAAGTTGACAATTTCACAGCTACTTTGAACAGCTCATTAACTGCAGGCTACTGCTTCTTTGCAGCCAAGGCTCCACAATACATCATACAGTGAACCTGCTGACAAGAGCTACAGCTTCCAACTCATGTTTCAAGAGATCAGATTTATTACTGAAGTCCTGCTTCTTCTAAAACCAGTTCAGGCCTCCTATAAGAGACACTGAAAATACTTTGCTCTGCAGTACAATGCTACACATCTCTGCAGATAAACTCTGCATGTTAAAGGCAATGATGTTTTACGTGGGCTGCCAGGCTGAGAGTGGTGCTGGGGTGAGGACAAGTGGCTGTGGCTGAGCTGCCACAGTTGAGGGTTTACTAAGTCAGAGGGTTGTGTTCTACTGAAATTAACCTCAACCTAATTGGCAAAGCTCCTGTACATATCTATATAGCCCTTGGACAGTCTGCTCATGTCTGTTCTAGGACAAAAGTATCTTAGTTATAGCAATCAATTAATCTGCATTTAAGGACGCATTTAAACAAATTACTATTGCTGGCCTCAGACCATTCCTCAGTAAAAGAGGTCAAGGTTTCCCAAGCCTAAATCAGACTTTCAGGAATATGAAGACCTCTTGCAACACCCAGCAAAAGCACAGGGGCAGTGCTGTAAGCCATAATCCCTTTACCCTGGCAATCCTCTCATGCTTTTCTCTTAATATGATTGTTTTATTGGTTTGCCTTAAAAAAAATCATTGAAGTGCTTTAGGATGGGCTAAAGGACTCTCCTTTAGAAGAATCTCTTAGAAATTCTACCTGCTGTCTTGGGATGCCCTGATGTTTGGAAAGGTGATGAAATAATTGCCCAGTCCTTCACTCACATCCCTCTCTGCAAAGAGGAGAGGGGAAAAGAGAGAAGAAAAAAAATTAAGTATGATACAAATCCTTGTACCTCTTGCAAAGTGGCAGGAAGCAATAGTAGTCAAGCATTTAAAGAGTCCCAGGCAATATTTCACATTGGGTATTTACTGAGTGCACTGTTACAGGGGTAAGTGGAAACCAAATCCCAAAGCAGTCAGTGATTGGCCACAGCCAGGGAAGCGCCACTCAGCTTTCAGGTGAGCTCAACACAGCTCACTTCCTTGGTACCTTTGTCCTGGAATGGAACGGCCCTGGCACAGCAAATCCTAACAAGTGGATGCAGCTGGGTCCTTCTCTGATCACTCAGCTGGGATATCAGTCAGCTGGTGAAAAAATGTAAGGGACCATTGACCAAAAGCATCAGGTTTCCCGAAGGGGGTTGATAGTTCTTTGCAGGTCATCTGTGGAGAAAGGGCACGAGACTACACGGCCTCACAGCTAAAGACACACTTGAGAAAACAACAGACTGAGGAAGACTGTGTCCTTGTTCAAACTGGTGATGGGAGAATTTATGAGGCTTCTCAACTTTTTAGGACAAATCACTTTCCTACAACTAGGTAAATATCCCTGTGGAGACAACTGTGACTTCTGCAACTAAACCATATTCTATTAGAGACCTCTGAGCCTTGCAAGTGCTGGACTCCATCACTTACACTCTCCACTGGCCTCTGATCTTGGTTTAATTTTAGAGGGACTGACAGAACAGTGCATCGTAGCAGGGAGGCACCTCCTAATCCACAATAAATCCTGTGCACCCAAAAAAAAAGGTGAAAAATCACAGCTACCTCTTAACATCCACAGCCTGCACCCTAGCACAGCTCAAAGGCTCTCAGAAGAAATGGAGGAAAAGATTGCCATTCCCTGATCCTCTACCAAGTCTATTTCACTTTCACACTCCTTAACATTCCCTTGTTTGCTTAGACTTTGTAAAACAACTAAACAAGGTTACCCCACAAAGCAAAAAATACCCCATGAACAGTGTCCCACAGACTTAGAAGGGCACACACAGCAGGACAGAGTTTATATTGCTCAAAGAGCACAAGAGAGTCTTGTAAGAGCTCTTAGCAATCAGAACAGCCAAGATAAAATTAGCAGAAAGCTTCAGAGCTATGTAACTTCCAAAACGAAGTTGCTTTTAGTTTAACTGGCAAAATAAGAGATGGCAATTTCAGCTTGCTTTTTTTGACAGTCCAGCCAAAAATCTCACTGTAAGTAATACATAAGAGAGCTTAGCTTTTTAGAAAATGTGAATTTCAGTCATGCTTCTCTGAAAATCTGGTGCTTGGTAATGTTCCCATGATCACACTATGACCATAGGGATGTGACAAGCCTCTGGACTTCCCACACCTCCCCCCAGTCACTGGCAGGGCTTGCTCCCTCTGCCCCACTCCCACTTGAACTCTGAGGGTCTGCACTGATACAAACAAACAAGGAAAAAATCCCCTTCCAATTGTGTTGGAAAAAAATTAATTCCAACTTACAAATAGTGATAGCACAATTATGTTTCTCAGAAAACTATCATAAGCTGACACATCAATATTCAGCTCTTGGAATCAAAAGTATAGAATGCCCAACATAATTTCTTTTCTTATTATTTGCCACCAAATCAGTAGGCTGTCCTTCAGGGAGAGACAGACACTACCTCTGCCCTTCTCACCAAAGCCAAGGGTGAGAGGGAGGGGTCAGCTTCCCCACTGAGCAGCTTCATTAATTCAATGAGTTTTTAGTAGGATGAGCAAGGATCATAAAAGCTACATCTTTCTTATCTCCAAGAACCTGGTTTTCCCTACTAGGTACTACTGCCAGAGGCAACTGCATTTTGGCTAAAACTTGGGTCCCAACAAGCCACTGCTCTAATACATTCATTTTAAAGAGCCGTAACATGCAATAAATTTTCAGAAAACATAAATCCCTCCTAAAAAGTGAGAAATGCCCCATAGTAAAATATTCCATACTTTGGAAGAGGTACATTATCTGCTGAGGGAAGGAGTGTCATTGGTAGTCTTAGGGGCTGTGAGTGACAGCTGTGCCACAGAATTTGAGCTGACTGTTCTCCTGACAGCTCCAGAGCATTGTGCAGCGAGGAACAAGACTTCCAGAACTGAGGACACATGATAACATCACTAACTGACAGTATGAGCAGAACAGCTCTTTCATCTGAAATTCTGCAGAAAGCAGATCCACTCCTGCCAAAGACAAAAAAGAAAACCCCAAATACTAAGTAAAGGAAAAGTTCCAACAGCATCAATGGAAGCATGAAGCAGTGTCTAAATTCACAGGACTTACTCTTACTTTTGTTAATGAAACAAAAGCTGTTTGGGTTTGCAAAACCCCCTCTGCCTGGCTTTGAAATGTTTCATTCCTCTAAAATATCAATTTTACCCTCAGGTTTTTTCATCTGGAAGACACTCTGACCTATGTATGAAAAAAACTAGCTACCCTGGTCGTGAAGTCCTCTTCAGAATGCAAATCCATATTTACTTTCAATTCATGTCCCCTGCTTTCTTCTAAACTCTTTCATTGGTTGTTCGTGGTCCCTGACACGTATCGGCAGAAACAAATACATCAACCATTCATGTTGGTTGCAGTGATAAGTATGTGCTAACATTGGTTTGGAAATTAATTCTCCATTCAAAAACTCCATTCAAGAGTACAATTTTTCATTTCACTCGTCAATCAAGTTTTAAAGACACAATATAAAATATTGGTATCACATTACATGCCAAAATGGTGAAAAATGAAAAGTAAATCAGTGTTCAGATTAAAGCCAGAAGAGGAACATGAAGAACTCTTCTCAGTTTTGTATCTTTCTCCAAAGCACACTCTGCTGAGAGCTGCTGGGGACAAAGCCCTGCCCACATGGACAGGTCTGAGTGCAGCCCTTGTGTTCCTGGGTACATGGTGGCCCTGATCCTGCATGACACAGAATTAACATCAGGCATCCAAGTGGAAACAACAGCAAGTTGGCCAGGCAGCCACACACTAACCAGGGATCACCGCTGCGTCACTGCTTACAGAATGACCCTCAGACGCAAGTGAAGAACAGCACAGGCACAAACTTTTGCGGAAAAAGTCCTTCTGAATGCTTAAAAATTTAAGGTTTTAATGCCAAGAGTCATCACTCTCCAAGTTACTCTATCTGAAGCCAGAGCCACAGCCCTTGAGACCAAAGATCTTAACATGGTTGAAATAGTGTCATTTTAGTAAGAATTTGGACCACTAATAAACCTCTTTGGTATTTGAAAATAATACTTTGCTTTGGTTTGACAAATAAAAAGCAGATATCTTGCCAGCAATCCCAGTGCCATCCACACTTCGGTACAAGTTCTGGGTCCCAGTATTTATAGACCTACATTCTGATACTCATCCTATCCTGAAATATTTATCTTTGAGTTAAAGCTCATGGAAAAGTGGAATTGTTACCAGGCAGTTAAACTGTGTGCAGGACACGTCACTTCTGCTTCAAGTTACCAGAGCAATAGGTGTGGCTGTCCTCAACCATTTGCAGAATTTCTCACCAAACTTATGAAAAGTTATGAAGGAAGGAAGGGGAAAAAAACTCAAAATTGGAAGGAAGAGCAGACAGTATTCCAAAAAGAACACACATCAGCAAACTAATCACCTCAGCTTAACATTGATGTTGACCTACCTACATATCCCACAGATATGTTTGTGCATTTAAACCTGAAATTAAAAGCACTGCTGTAAAATAGCGTTCTACACCTCAGTGTCAGAAGAGCCACAACCCTGATAACTCAGTGTGAATGAGGAACATCTTTCTGATGAAGCAAAAGTGTAGCTACTGTTAAATACAGGAAGATTGCATTCAATCCAGATCAAGGTACTTTTGTTGTGCTTTAATTAACAAATTAGCATAGTTTTTTCCCAAACAAGATTCTTCTAAAGAAGGTTTGCTTTGCCGATCACTTCCTGAGGTTGTTTTTTTGCTTAATTTTTATTAGTGATAACAGAACCTCAGATTCAAAGGCAGAACAGGATAGTGAATGTGTAACTTTAAAAATAGGTTGTCTTTTAGTGGCAAGTATGATGGGGCCTCGTAAAGTTTCCACCGCATCCCAGCGGGGTGCTAAGGTCACTGCAAACTCCAAATGAAAACAATGGGAAGTAGAGGATGCCATTCCTTCATATTTGTCCAGTGATCCTGTGTTTTCTTTGTATGGATTTACTTAGGAAACTGGGAAGTCTAAAACAATGAAAAGATTTCAGTGTCACCATTTTTCCCGTAACAAAACCAATAATCTGTTCATGTCACTATATAAAATGTTTCATTTACAAAGCAAAATACATCTTCCTTGACAAAGGCACCTAAAATGTTAGGTTTCCTGTGCAACTTTCAAATTAACATGCAGAATAATTCTGCTTTTGCAAAAAAAAGTGAGTTCTCATTTCCAACAAAGAAACAGACAAATCTTAAATACGTTAAAGTATTATTTAACAAAGAGATTAATAAATATATCCTGAATTTTTGAAATCGTTGAAATAGCAGCAGTTTAGTTTGCTGAGAAATGAAAGACCCGTCTGGCCAAAAAAGAGATTTTCTTTACACCAACAAAAATATGTTATCCCAATTTCTCAGGATCTAGTGCTCAAAAACTATCTGTTGGGTAATAAAGTAGCAGAACCAAAAACCACATTTCCTCCCACTCCAAGCAAAGGTGGGAATCCTTATTTGAGTCACTCACACTGGAATCAGTCTCTTTTATAAGCAATAATTTATTCTCAAAATTGCTTTTAAATCTTGAATATTCCTTTTTCATTCCAAGCTCCTCTGCTATGCAAGGACATTAACTTTCTATGTATACCTGCAGACTACCTTTGAACATTTAAAACACCATCAAAACCCATCTCAAATTACTTTGTCTACCACATTCAAAACAAATACAACCTAATTTATCTCAACATATTTCCATGTCAAAAAGCAGGTTCTAGCTCTCTTCCTTTCTCCTGGAACAAAGCCATACGTGAGGGAGCTGGCTTACAGAATGCTAAGCCTTTTACTTTATGTAGAGTGACAGAGTTACAGATTTTACAAGAAAGAGAATAAAAGGGCCTGGGAGTTTGATTTGA
The DNA here is from genome assembly GCA_013400315.1 of Bombycilla garrulus. Taxonomy (NCBI): domain Eukaryota; kingdom Metazoa; phylum Chordata; class Aves; order Passeriformes; family Bombycillidae; genus Bombycilla; species Bombycilla garrulus. The sequence goes on from VXBU01014528.1 coordinate 274,711, forward strand.
GGCCAACAGTACAACCCTTAGCAAAAGAGAACAGTCTGGAAGAATGCACAAATTAGAGACTCTACCATTTAATTTCACAGCATGTGCAACACCATCATTTATTACATTTTGGTCCTAAAAGGGCTATCAAGAAAGAACCTAAAAGGGGCTGAATGCCAAAATCTTTTTGCAAAACGGAGGACTATAACATCACTTCCTTGGTGCCTTTGAAAACTTAAAAATCTGACTCTGGGCAATAAAACTATTTAGTATGTCATGCACATTAAAGCTATTCAATTTGTATCTTGTCATCCTGTGCCAATTTAAATTACAGTTAAATGGTGATACCTAATTATTTTACCCAAAGAACAGATGACAATGTGTAGAATGCCACAGGACCAAGCAAATTACTGCTGAACCTCCACTGGATGAATGGGTCTTATATATAAAAACACTGAAATTCACATGGAAAATTGAGCCTGGGACATGAAATCACATTCTGTGTGCAACCTTGGAAACACTGCTAACAATGTTTTAAATCCAACTATAGCTGGTAAAGTAGTTTACAGTGGGAGCATATTATATCCCTACACACCACCAAAATAGAACACAATGCTAAATTGTTCTCCTATGTCTGCAGGTGCTTCTGTGGCCCCCTGATAAAATGACAACCTACGTAAATCTTGTACTGAAACTATTTCACCTTGAGGCCAGTCTGCTCATTGTCATATTTGCTTTAACTTTCTTTCACTTTTTGCTGAGAGCCAATTAAAGCTTTAGCTGTCCATATCTCAAAATACTTATTTTTTTCTTTGAGGACTCAGACTTTGAAAGTCAGTTGAGGTTCCAACTGCTCAAAAAGTGTAATGTTTTCAGTGTATTGTTACTATGGCTTAAGTAACCCAATTCTGTAGTCCTTTCTCAATGTGACAGCCAAGAGAGGTGAACAAATGTTCATACAATAACTAAAACAAAACAGCTATTTATCACTGTTGGTAGTGGCGACTGCTGGATATAACAATTTCAATGGATGTTAAAAATAATTCTCATTCAAGTACCTCTCCTTTCTCAACATAGACATTTACTTGAACATGATGAACAAATACTAAAGAAAGCAAAATGGAAAGCAAAACAATTTCCAAACAGTATTTCTTCTTAGATTCAAATGAACTATGAACAACTTTCTTAATAAGACTTTCTTCACTGTCACATATATTGTAAGCATCCTCTAATCTATATTTCATTGAATAAGTATTTGCAAGCAGGTGTAATCATTTTGTATCTTTAATTTATACTCAAACTTAGCATTTTGGATGTAAAATCTGAATTGTTGGTATCTTAAATAGCAAGGCAAAGCTGTTACCTTGCATTGGAATTTCACACCACATGTAGTACTGGGAATGGTAGAAACTCATTAATAAATTACCTCCTGTTATTCTGCCTGGCTTATAAGTACATTCTACAAGTAGAAAATTTCTCACTGTAGATGTACTTAGACTTCAATCTGAGCCACACAATTAAGTTCTGCAAAAGGTACAACACAGTAAGAAAAATAACTAGAACTGCAGAAATAAAGGCTTGGTTTTAATACTTCCTCTATTGACAGATCCACGTGGCAGAAAAGGAAAAGCTTAGTACTTAACTACATAAAATGGCCAGAGAAAAGATGCAGAACAAGCTCAGCAGCACTGAAGAACAACGGAAAAGGCACAAGAATTTTCAGCTTAAAGGAGTTTCAATGAAGTTTTTACCAACAGTAAACACTCCAAAAATTCAGGGTCTAACCTTGCTCATCTCAGTCACACAAAGAATTGCCCTCAGATGCAGTGACACATTTTGCATGAGTTGGTTTGCATGACAAGAAGAGGTACCAATAAAAATGCTTTAAAAATTGAAAACACAGCTTATGCTCTCTTTGTAGTGTAGCCATCTATACACTGTGAGTGATTTATAGTTTGGATTTTTTCCAATTTACATAACAAACAACAGGAAATTTAAAAAGATAAAAATTAGACCTAAATATGAGCCCAGTTCATGTGTTAGTAGACCACTTCAGTTCATACAATTTAAAAATTAGACTCCCATCTCCTGGAGAAAGGTCTCAAGCCTTGCAACAACAGCATAAAAAGTATCAGTCTGAAAGTCTGGAGCCCTAAAGACTGGGCAAGGTTCATGTATCTCAGCGTGGGAAGGATCCTCTCAGTGGAAGCAAGGATCTCTGTACAGGGGAGCTGACGTCAGTGGAAGTGGGAGGGAAATGGTGATGGGAAGTTTGTCAGAGAAATGATTGAGGTCAGTTTCAGTGGGAACAGGGAGGATTCAAGAGAGGGTGGATGGCCTCAGTTGAAGCACGGACAGAAAATGTGGGAGTATCAAAGGGAGGGAGTGCTCATGTCTTCCAAGGGAAAGGAATTACCAGACAGGGAGGAAAAGAGCAGACAGCTTAATAGACTAAATAACGTGCTGTTAACTGCTGAAATGAGATCCACTCAGCACTGCAGGTGCCATATAGCATAAAGCCTATGCAGAATTATGCAACATGGGTTTGCAGTGACTGCAAAATTCACAGGCAATTTCAGTGTATGAATGCAGAAAACTTACTGGCTGTAGGGGCATGGATTTAAACTGCCTACCCCACATCAGCTGATAAATCAAAAGACTATTTCACATTCAGTCCTTTTGACTTGGGAACAATTTTAATTTCAAACAAAGGAAGTTTGGATTTACTCTCTGATCTCCTTGCACCCAAATGCACATATTTCCGTATTAAATGTACCCGACAGGGAGAGTTACTCAAGGAAAGAGGAAGGAAATCTTACATACGTAAAAGAATGACAGAGCAAAATCAAGGTGTATGCTACAGTGTATATTAATGTGCTGGAGAAGAGCCACACACACACAGGATGTTAGGATAGCATATGATTATGAATATCCAAGCCAATTTTAAATAAACACCCATTAAGTCCTTATGCCTTTCAGCATTTACTCCGCTTATGTTATAGATTAAACAGTTATTATTCTAACGGTGTTTATGCAGGTTTCTATAAATCCAAGTACCTTTATCACAAATTCAAATACAAAAATATCTGAAAATCACAACTAATATATATGAAAAGGACAGACTATCACAATTTTGAGTCCACTTTCTTGAGATTTTTAGAGTTAAAACAAAAATCAAGGAAACTCCTCTTTGCAACAGTACTGGTTAAGTGTAATTTGATATTCCTTATGTAGCACTGGATAATCAAACACCAGTCCCTGCATCCAAGTCCTTCTCATCTTTCACTAGGACAGGGTTTAATCTGCAGAGGCAATACATTGAAAATTAAGGGAAGAGTTTCCATGGTTGATTCACTGTTTAAATATGGCACTTATTCCAAGATGCTCATAATTTTCAAATAAAAGCCACATATGAAAACACTGATTTAGGAGCGAAATACAGGTGCCATGACCTAAAAGAGGTCTTCCATTTCTCACATACTGTCACCATATTCATACAACAGAATTAGGTATTATGGCATTCACCTCCGCACACATACACTTTCAGAATTATTCTGCAAATTTGGATGGATTAACTTAGGGTTCTCCATACTAGAAAAGAACTCATCACTTTTTAAACTACAGTTTATAAATTGACACAAATCACAAAATACAGTATGCTCACACCACCCATGCAGAAAATGATCCTCTGCTATTTGACCAGGAGAAAGATAACAAGACATGAACACAAAACCAGTGTAAGTCAGGGGTTAATTAGCAATAGATATAATGCCATTTTACAACTAACATGGGCCTTTTTTTTCTTTTTATTACATTTTCAGACTTGAGAAATGTGCACTATAGCTAGCAAACTGATTCAGTAAACATTATTGCACTATGTATTATACATGTTTTAATAAACTTAACACTAATGCCAGCCAAAGTGAAAACATGAAATTTACACACAGGCCAAGTTTTGTTCATAGCTCTAACACAGCATCCTGTTGGCTTTAATCTGAGAATATACAACAATCTAATGTGCCCTGAAACCAAGTGAAAATGTCATTTAGGCAGATTACTGGCGATTCACACAAATTCCAGGCAACGCCACCAGTGCCCAAAGCACACCAGGTTTGTAGCATTTTGTATTTGTGTGAAGGAATCCCTGGGGCCATAAAGAGTGCACTACAGTAATACACACTCTGAGAAATAGAATTGGTTCTTAGCACCACCCTAACTCTTAGAGTCCTTCCTCAAATCAAAAATCCTTTTCATTATAAAACAGCACAACATCCTGCCCAATGCTCCTTTTGCCTTCAGGAATTTCAGGGTCCTGCACATTGTTTTCAATCTTCTCACATCTTCTTTCCTTCCAAATAACTTCACTGTGAAAACTGCTCTGCAGGGATCCCTCACTCCAGCACAATCTCTGAGACAGCACAGTTATCTAGCACTCTAAGAACTGCAAATCTGATCATACTACACACACTAATGATAAAACCAGAAAAATAAATACCACACTGCCTGACCGCTCTAAAGACTATTAAAGGATTTTGCACATGAAAATAATGTAGACATTTTGTTTACAACAAATTTGGTAGTCAACTGATCACAAACAGAACTCCATTTTCATTTCTCAAAACACGTCTTTCACATAACTGCGCTAAAGAGTGATGTCAAGGGTAGAAAATGTGACTGAGTGATAAAAATTGGAGTGACTGTCAGTGAGATGACAGCATGCATATGAACCAACAACAACCTGTAGTGTCTGACTGAATTATTCAAACCTAGTAACAAGAATTTGTACAAAGTTCTTGAAGGTGAATAACAAAATTTAATGAAAGTAAGACTGCTTCCCACACATGCTTCTGGAAACAGGTTTGAAGGATCTTTCCCCTTAAACAATCACACAGAAGACAAATCTACAGAACAAAAATTTTAAAAGACTATTTTTGATTTAGGTTTTGTACCATGCAATTATAATCACTACTAAAAATCTAGCTAGCAAAACAATTATCAGGACTTTGATGACAACTTAAGCTTCCTCAGTGTGGTTGCTGTGTTAAACATGCCGTGAGCACATCTATCGCGTGTGAACAGGGCCGTAAAGTTCATTTCCTGTGCAGTGTTGTTAACACAAAAATTTAGTTTAGTACTCCACCATTCAGCTACAGGTTCTGTATTAAGTATTGTTAATTCCTCCCCAGCTCACTGCTCCCAAACTGTTTGCTAATTTTCTAGAATTTCTTAAACTACGAAACTTCTTAAATTATGAGCAAAGGTTACTAAATCTGAAGGAAAACAATCAAAGAAAATCACCCACATAACTGAAGTAAATTATTCCAGGTCAATACTCTGGAAGTCGTCTTAATAAGCAAGTAAAAACCCTAAGAAAACAACAAATCATTAGAGTTTCTGTTAGTCTGCAAAACACTTGACATTCAGCTAGATCTCACTTGCACATCAAGCCTGTATCTTATGTTTACAGAGTATGTATCTCAGTTCTTATCACATCAACCAGAACAGATCAGCCATGTTATATAATATCCCCAGGACTGCTACAATGTGATTTTTTCCTATATTTGCAACTATTCATTGTTACAAAATAAAAACAGTTTCCAAAAAAAATCAAAGTTAAAATCGAAATCTATAACACTAGGGGCTAAAGTTCAACCCATAAATAAACAGTCCATCGATAAAAAGCAAACAGACAAGGAAGCACTCCACACACTAACTGTCTCGCTTCCAAGAAAATAATCACAAATCACAAATTTTTTTTTCAGTATGTCTGTCGTACTTCTACCCAAAAGTATGGGCACAAACGCATGGGAAAAAAGACCGCAAAAAAATCCTATTTGCAGCAACAGACAAGGTCAACAAGCTGTTAATGTAAATCAGTACCTAGAGCAAAACACGCTGCCGCTCTCCCTTCAACTTTCCAAATGGAAGAGGTATGCAAAGTGAGCAGCTCAGCTCGCAGAGCGCTTCAGACCGCGATCTGCTCCTGCTTCCAAAGGGGACAAGCACAAACAGCCCTGCGGGACGACCCCGCACAAACGTGGGGGGCAGCGCATCCCCCGTGCCCAGCACAGCCCCACCGCGGGAGGAGGGACCCCCAGGTTCAGAAGCAAGACCCGTGCACCCTGCTCGAACGATCGATGAGGACAATTAACATCGCTCTCCTTCCCAGAATCAGGAAAACTCATTTTATGGAATGAAGAAAGAGGCTTCGATACCTCTACAAAGTCGCCAAGACACTGATTAGTTTATAAACGAAAGTAAAGCCCAAGCCAGGAAAAGCTCCCGCACAACTCTTTGGGCTCAAGCTCTACAGCCAACTCCTGTTCTGAGAGAAACAGTGCTCGTGTTTAGCACCCTTTTTACCTTAACATTGGATCTGCCGGTCTGGGCCTCTGCCTCCATGCTCTGGCTGTTCTCCCTCTTGTCTTTCTTAGAGGAATTAGTCCTCGCCTCATAAGTGGATGTGTTGTAGCATTTAATGAATAATCCTGGGACGGGGTTGCCTTGCTGCTGTTGAGACATGGTTGTGTTGGTCTGGTGAGGGAAATTGTACTCCTCAGACTCATTGCTACTGTGACAGATCACTCTGCTGTCAGAGAGGTTGGTGCTTGGAACACAGCCCATGCTTTGTGGCCACCTGGGGAATACTTCTAAATTGTATATATATACGTGTATATATATATGTATAAATATCTTTCCTTCCCGTTGATATTTTCCCCCTGCTTAATTTTTTTTGTTAACAGGTTGAATCTCTGTCCTGCGTCTCCGCTACACTCTGAAGCATTGCCATCGGTCCCTTCTACACCACCAGAAACGTGTCTGTTCTCCTCGTCCTCCAGGAAACAGGTCCTTTTAGCTCAATCTCAGCAGTGGGCTGGGGAGCTGGAGGGGAGGGAAGGGGGGAAATCAAGAACCGGTCGACTTCGTATTTTCACAGATTATTATTAATTTGTCTAAGCCATCTGAGAATCTTGGTAAAGTTTTCTTTCCTTCTTGTGAAAGTGAAAAAAAAAAAAAAGAAAAAAAAAAAAAAAAAAAAAAAAAAAAAAACAAAAGGGGGGGGGGAGAAAAAAAAAAAAAAAAAAAAAAAAAAAAAAAAAAAAGAAAAAAAAAAACACCAAAAGGAGGGGGGAAGGAAAAATAAGAAAAAAAAACCCCAAGCCCCAAACCACACACACCCCGGCGTCGGCTCGGCGCTCAGAGCGGCCGGGGGCACGGCCCCATCTCCTCCCCTGAGTCCGGAGCACGGCGCATTTTCCACCCGGGCTTGCTCCGCGTTACCGATTAACCCGGGACCGGGCCGGGGGCCGCTCCCCACCTCCGCGTCCGCGCTCCCGCCGAGCAGCGCTCACTCCTCGCGGTCCCGCTCGGCGCTGCGCCGTGCCGTGCCGAGGGCGCGCTTTGGGGGGTGCTTTGGGGCCAAAAAAACCAGCGACTTATTGAAAAATAGCAGCGAAGAACGAAACCCGCCCGGCCGCCCCGGGGAGCCGGCTGCGCTCCTCACGCCGCACTGGGCACGTCCCGCGCCGCCTCGGTCGCGGGCGGGCGGGCGGCCGCCGCGGGGGTGACATTCAGGTTCCCGTCGTCGGAAGGAAGGAAGAGCCCCCCGTCAGGCGGCAGCGGGGTTCTCCGGCCGCCGCAGCGGCATCCCGGCTCAGCGCCGCGGGGCAGAAGCGGGCCGGGCCGCGGGGAGCCCCCTCGGGGAATCGGGCACGGCCCGGAGGGCTTCCCTCAGCCGCGGGGGCAGCCGGCGCGGCGGGCGGACGCATCAAAGGGCCTCCATGATGCGGTTGATTTTTTGGGCAGAGAAGTGATGCGAAACGGCGTGAAGGAAAAAATTAAAAATTAGGGGAAAAAAAGGGCAAGAAAAATTAAAAAGAGCGAGAAGTAGAAGGAAAACGATCCTAGCGTCCCATCCCGGCGGCAAGGGCTGCAGCGGCGAGAGCTCTGGTTCCCGGGGCCGTGGTGTCTGCATCCCTCAGCAGGGAAATGCCTGGCTCCCCGCAGCCGCCGTCCCTCGCGCCGCGCTCACCTTGTTATTATTGATGTTCCTCAGCGGCGGCGGCGGCGGCCGCGGCCCCTCCGC
>VXBU01014534.1:13712-36616 GCA_013400315.1 Bombycilla garrulus
GCTCCGCTCCGGTTGTCGGTTGTTTATAAACAGAGTTAAGCAAGTGTGGGGAAACTGCCTCCCTCGGCCGAGCCGGCAGTCCTGGTGCCGTGGTTGCGAGGGAGACAGGAGTGGGGAAGGTGCTGGCGGGACTGGGAATGCTCTGCTGTCGAAGCCGGGGGTCGGGGAGGAGCAGGATGAAGCGAGTTCTCCTTAGCGGTTCTGTAACACTACAGGGGGTGGCGGATCCCCTTCCCCGATTCTCCTTCCCGAACTTAGGCGTAGTCCTGGAGATTAAGAGTCCTGCCATACCCAGGCTTTGGTTGGTTTCTGTCCCTTTAAAAAAAAAAAAGTGTAGGTGCCATCTGACGCCCTGGGAGGTTTTCCCAGGTTGATGTGTGGTGTCACAAGGTGGCACATTTGGAGAGCTCAGCATTTAGGTCTCCTCCAGCCAAGAGTTAGATCCCTAACTGCTTCCCTGCTTGGGTGCTGTATGAATGAGAGATCCCATGTGCCTTCCCTGATCATGGGAGATGTCTTGTACCAGTGTAGTTTCTCCCAGGTGCCACGGTACAGGATATCCCGAGTAGTGATTGTGTTGTTTGGAGGAGTTGGCTCTCCGGTGTTTAATTTTGGGGAAGCCAGGGTTTTGAGAGCACCTTCCCTGGTTTTTATACCTCTGTGGGCCCGTGGAGCTGCTGGTGGTAGTGTGGAGCCAAGGAGGGAGACCTGCAGCTCCTGCTGTGTTACAGAAGGGCTGGTGAAGTCATTTACCCTGACGTTTATTCTAAGTTAGAATAGGAGCCTTGAAAGTTGGAATGGGCTCATCCAGTGGGTTCTTTCAGCCCCCAGAGCAGGGTGGGGTTGGCCCCAAGAGGAGAGGGGAAGTGAGGGGTGTGGGTGTCCCCGTGCCCTCCTTCACTGTTTCCCTCTGGCTTCCAAGGAGGAAGAGGACGACGACAGCAGTCCTGGTGTGTCCTTCTCGCTCTCTTCTGAGGAGTCAGAGATGGAGCCCGAGGAAGAACGGATCCGTTACAGCCAAAGACTGGTCAGTAACAGCCTTGAAACAATCCTGTTCCAGTCTTGGTTCTGTTGCAGCTGGAGAAGGGAAAAGCTTTTCCTGGCAGCAGGGTTGAACAGCCCAGACAGGCTGGTGGTGGATGAATGCAGTCTGCGTGGAGATGTGGGCTTGGCTTAGGTGGCTTTGTGGGTCCTTTTGTGTCATCAGGTTTGTCCTAATGAAGGGAATTCAGCTGCTGAACTCTGGAAAGGGGGGTTTGAGGCTGAGGCTGGGGAAGGAGCTTTGGGATAGGAACATGAAACTGGTCAGTGTAGTTTCTGTCATGACAGGTTTTTTTGTGTGTCTGTGACAAACCGAGGACCTGAAACACTGTGTGTTACCATTTTTTGTTTGGGTGGCTCTGAAATCTGAGGGAACCAGCTCCAGCTTCAAGCTCCAGTTTTCCTGATCCTGTGTCTCTCCCCAGTGTTCTCTCTTGGAGGGAGCTGTTCAGCATTCAGGTCCCAGTCAGGAGCACTGGTGTTTGTGCTGCTGGTTGCTGGGACTGCATGAATCCAGTGGTCTGGGAATTGGGCTGTAACTGGGAACAGCTTGGGAGCAGCTGCTCTTAGAGTCTGAGGTGATATTCCCAGAGATCCCAGGGAAGGAGGGAAGCTGCTGTGTCTCCCACACTGTTTTGAGGCAGTTGCAAACCCCCGGGAGGGCAGGTGGCAGCTCTGTGGTGGAGTCCCTCTCTTAGTCACAGCAGTACCTGTAACCTCACCTTCAAGGTGCTGTCCGTAAAGGTAAATCCTTACCTTTAATTCTCTGCAATCATTTGGTGTGAGGCTATGTGGTTCTTGGCATTAGGCCTCATCCTCAAGATGAGCAGTTCTGGGTGCTGGGGAGTTCCCAAGTGCTTTGGTGGATATTTTAATGTGGCATCAGCAGCGGTCCCACCTCCTCCCTCATCCTGACACATTTATTCCCACATCTGTGCAGGATGCAGCTCAAGGTGCTGATTTGACTGGGGAGTGATCCAGGACTAATCCAAAATATCTGGATAAAGATATGGCAAGTGAAGGGGACTATCAGCCAGGAGCTTGTCAGTTTAAAAATGCTTATCATCTCTCAAATAAAAATCAGGAGGAGTCGGTGTCCTGGTGCAGGTGGGCTGGGCTCCAGCAGGATGTGCTAAGCTGGATAAATGCCTGCAGGCTGATGAGCTCCGTGCTTAAGGGGTTTGGAAAGGCACATGGGCAGCAGGGTGAGGCTCACCTGGACTTGTGTGGCCTCATGTGCGTGTGGAGTCTGTGCTGGCCTGAGGCCCAGAGGAGGAGGCATGACCCCTGCGTGGTGGGTAAGGCTTAACGCCTACCTCCTGCCATGTTTTTTCTGGAAACTTCCAGCTCATTATGTACTCCTGCTGTCAGTGACACTCTCTTGCTGAAGGACCCTTAAAAGATTATTATTTTTCTTCTTTTCATAGAGCATGATTTGACTTCCTCGAATGTCCCACATATGCCTTGGGCTTGGGAGCTGGGTTAGTAGGCCTAAATGAAAAGTTCCAAGGGGGGAACTAGTGAGCTGATGGTACAGTGTGTTTCTGCTGCTGTCAGCTGTGTTCCTGGTGTATGACTGGGGCTCAACTACCAAAAAATAAATGTATTTAAAAACAAACAAAAAAAAAGAAACAAAAAAAACAATCCAGGTGTGATAGTAGTCCTACCAGCCAAACAACCTGGACCAGAATAGTTTACAGTGGTGAAGGAGCTGAATTAATTGTGTGGTTTGATGGTACCATCTGAGATGGCAGAGGAGACTTGTTCTCTGGTGTCTGGTAATCCCACTGACAGCATCTTTTTTCTGACTGGTTTCCATCAGGACATGGGGGAAATCTTGAGTGCTCTGTGTTATTTTATTTAGTTTGCATTAACGTTGCCTTCCTGTGCTTCAACAAAAATCTGATGTCTGTCTGTTTTTTGAATGAATTTATCAGTATTGGTGAAAGATCTGGGTTTGGCGGTGAAATTCACCTCTGCTTCAGGTGTGGTGACATTCCTGCAAGAATTCCCTGCCAGGTCACACATCCCTGTGTGGCACAATGACACTTTGATTAGGTGGGTTGCTCTGCCCTAACTGTACTTGCTTCCTAGTTGAAGCTCTGCATCCATGACTCCCAGGATAGCACAGGCCTGGGTGAGTTGCTCTGAGCTCAGGAATATGACTGGGAGGATGTCTTGCACCCATCCAAGACAATCTGTGGGAGAAGCTGTGTCCTGGTGAGCTCTGGGAGGCTCACAGAGGCAGTGAGCAATGCTGAGTGTGGAGAGGACACAGAGGAGCAAGTTATGGGATATCCATGTTCCTTACCCAGAGACTGGGAGCAGTGGAGATGGGACTTGCAGGCACTGTGGAGCAGTTTCCTGCTAATTCTGTGTGAGTTTTGTTCTGCCCAGCTCTGTAAGGAGGCAGTTCTTGGGGCTTGGGATGAGGTACCACCATTTCAAGCTGGAGTTGCGTGTTTTGCAGGCCCTTTCCCGAGGAGCTGAAATGCTCTATTGTGTCCTGAGCCTGAGTGACAGTCCAGCCCTGGCACTAACAATGCCATGGTCCCTCTCTGAGACTTGGAAATCTTTGCTGGCTGTCACTGGGTGGTTGCACCCAGCCCATGTTGGGCTCCCCACGGGGAGCGTGGACTCCTTAAAGGCTCTGCAGAAAAAGATCCATTGGCCTGCTGCTCACAGAGGCTGCCTGTCCTTCTGCAGAGCAGTCCTGCCGTATTCATGAGTGCTGGAAGTGCGAGGAAATCTCACCTTCTGCCCTGCTCCAGGGCTCATTTTGGCAAGCCTGTGCTGTGAACTGAGACTTGCAAGCTCCTGTGAATTGCAAGCTGGGATTAGCACATTACCAGAGTGCTGCCGTGTGCTTGCAGTGACAATGCTCAGGGTGAGACATGAAGGGCAGCAGTGCTGGATCACTTTGGGATGACGGGAGCGCAGCAGGGGAGTGCCATTATCCAAAGGACAAATCCTGCTCATCGCAGCCTTCCCAGCAGTCTGTATCTCAGGGTGTGGTTCCCAGTTAGGACTGGAGGGGTGGCAGAGCTGGTTGAAGAGGTTTTCTCCCTTCCTCAGTTATTGCCCCAGGAGCTGATGGCCCTGAGGTGAAAGCTGCCTCAGGGAATTGTGGATGATGCCCTTGGATGGAAGTTGGCAGGGAGGAGGCGTCTAATCTCAGCTGCTGTCTCTGCTGGGGTAGTGAGCAAACTTGACGGGACTGGAAGTCTGAGATGGGAAGACAGGACAGGACCTCTTAAACTGGCTCTGCTGCTGGAGACAGCCCGAGGAGGAGCCTCGCCCTCCCTGGGGGCTCTCTGAGCCACAGCTCCTGCTGGAGGTGCTGGGGTGTTGGCCCTGAGTTACCATCCCTGGCTAGATGCAGGATCACTCTCATTTTGGCTGTGGGAGGGGTTGTGACGCCCATGAAGGGAAATGGGCTCGTGAAGCAGGAGACCTAACTGCTGCTAAGTGTTATGAGTGCTGGAGAATCTGGGAGGTGAGAGGGGAGCTGGGGAGTGGTGTGCTCTGTCCCATGGCTTGAGGTAGTCTGTGTCCTGCCTTAGCACTGCCCTGCCCTCTGGTCAGATCCTTGTGTGAAATTTGAGAGGAGGCTCTGCCTGTCCATACCAGCGAGAAGCCGCGGCCTCTCCTGTAAACAGCAGTTACCAAACCTGCCCTTACATGTCGGTGTCCACGCTCTCCCTTGGGAGAGTTCAGATGGGCTTTGCAGCATGTGGAGCCACCAGCTGGGGGATGAAGCCTGGGGACTGTGCAGGACAAGGTTTTTCTTGCAGCCCTGTGTGCTGTGGAGTGATCCCAGCTCAGCCCATGCCTGAGGGATGGCACTGCTGGCTCTGGCCCGTGCTCGCAGTCCCAGCAGCTGGAATCTTGTGATTTCCAACTTGTTTGTATCCTTTCTGCAGGATGTATGGGGTGATGTCAGTGCAGGACACAAGTTGTGGGGCCAGGGAGGCCCACACATGTTGACAGGACACTTGTGACAGTTTTTCTCACAGAATAGGAATAGGTTGAGGGATAAATGGTGTCAAAGCTGAGAGATGAAGGTCCAGGGGAGCAGGCTATGGGCTGCCTGTGTCAGGTAAGATAGGAAAGAGGAAGATGCAGCTTCCTCCCTTCCCTGTGTTGCTCCATCTTGAATGTTTCTTGGTATCCCAACAGTGGGATGCAAGGAGCAATCCCATCAGGTTCAGCCCAGCTTCTTATTTGTCCTGTAAAGCTGCTCACTGCCAGGTAATGATCCCTGGAGATTGCTGGTGTTTGTCACCCTGAGGTACTGGGGGGTGACAGAGGCCAGTCCTGCTGGATACTGTCTTTCCCAGGGCTGCTCCCATTGTTGTGGGACTCATATGAGTGTGCTGGGGTGACCCTGCCTGTGTTGCTTCCTGCAGACATTGAGCATGGGATGATCCCCAGGCACTGGGCGAGAATTTGAGTGTTTTGACATCGCCTGCTCCCTCTTCCCCACATTTGAAATGTGACACTGGCAATTCCTGTCAAGCCAAGCTCCTTCCTGGAGTTCTTCTGTGCTCTGTGTGAAACCCGGCCTGGCCAAATGTCCCTGGTCTGCTGGACACACCTCAGCTGCCCAGTCTAGACAGGACCCGGGCAAGGGGGGTTATTAATCTCTCCCACATGCCTCAAACTGGAGGCACTACAAATGAGTCATTCCAAATGACCCAGGTGTAATAAATGAGCTCTGAATAATTCAGGGGCTGTTCAGATTTGGTCTGGGCAGGGCTTTGGTGGAAGCTCGCAGCAACTGAAGGCTATTCTTGGAAAGCTTTAGAAATCCTTGTGAGCCTTTAGATTCTGCTAGATGCATGACTGTGCTGGTCCCTCAGAGAATACATCTCTGAAACCCAGTAGATGCTGTTCCCTGTCAGCAGAAAGGGATGCAGGAGGTAAATACCTGCTGGATTCTTACTGTCCCAAGCCTGGCTCTGCCCTGAGTGTGTCCTGGAAGCTGCAGTGCTGGCTAAGCAAGGAGCCAAACACCACAGGAGCACTTTGGTAACTTCACTACCTGTGAGTTACCAAACAGTCTCTGCAGGCTTCGTTTGTGTTCCTGTAATAACCAGGAATAAGTTTTCCCAGGGTTATCCCAGCTGGAGGTGGCACTGACGAGTCAGTGCCCCCACTGCCTTTTTAGTGATGTCAGGAGCCACCCAGATTTACAGGTCACTGGCTGGGTTTGAGGGAAAAAGGGCACGTGTGGGAAAGCGGCGAAAGCTCAGAAGGTGGAGAAACAAGGTGCTGCCCTAATCTTGTTTTCTGAAAATGTATAAAGGAAGCAATTCCCTTCAGGATGAGGTCTCTGGTGCTGCTGCTGAGAGAAGAGGGTTGCTGATTCCAGAGGAGGAAACGATGGCTGAGCCTTTAGGAGGCTGTGAGGAACTTTGGTGTTGTTCTTCCCTTTCCACAGTGGCCTGCACTCCCAGTGCGGCTGATGCTCCCTGTTGACCTCTTTTCCCAGTTCTTGGGAACCAGGTGGGGAACATTCATAGCTGGCTGTTGAGGTGATTCAGGTGAAGCTGGTGACAAAGTGAATCCTGGGAATCCATGATGGGAGTAGAGGAGATGAAGCTGTTGCACAGGGTTCTGTCCCGTTCCTGTGTGCATGCTTGTGCATCTCTGTTGCTGTAGCAACAGTGCTGGGAGTAAATAGCAATGAGCTGGCTTTCCAGGGATTCTGAATTCTCTGGAAGTTCCAGGAACTTGAACCAGAGAAGCTTTTGAGCTGAGATCTGCAGGGTGGTGGGTTTTCCATATTTTAGCCATTGCTCTGTACAGGAGAGAGTTTAATAAAGCTGCCCCTGCACACCCTTTTAGGTCAAGGAAGAGGCTCTGTGAGCTTTGTTCATGCTGGCCCTCAGGGCTGGGAGCTGAGTGAACAACCCTGTTGTGTTTTAGCCAGTCCTGACAGAGTTTGGGAGAAAATACTTCTTTTCTCAAGTCCTCCTATTTTTTCCACATACCCCTGGCTCCTGGGAGCTGTAATCTTGGGATCGAGCTGAGGCAGCTGGAAGTGGAAAGGAGAGGGCTGGCAGTGCATGCTCCTTTAAGGTCAGGCTGCCTCAGTGTCTTTAATTTGCTGTGCATAAATATTTCCATGTGTCACTGAGCCCCTTTGCCCCATTTGGAGTAAGGAGGGGACGAGTGCTGGGCTCCTTATGGAGGAGAGGGGGAGGGAGTGTGTGCAGGGATGGTGTAATAGCACAGAGTCCAGAGGAAATATCCTTCCTAGTAGCTGTATTCCCACATTGTCCATGTTCTTCCCAGTGGCCCTGAGTTGTTTTCCCTCTGCCTAAGCATCCTCAGCCCTGTAGCCTGCAATGCAGCCAACCTGCTGCTGTTCTCTTTAAAACCAGTGTCAGCTGAGCAGGAATTGCAGTACAAACCTCAGGGCTTCCTGTGTTTTTGTTATCCCAGTACTCCTGTGGTCCAGCTTCGCTTAGGCTGGGTGATGGGACAGAACTGTCAACAGGTTTTGGCAGAGCTGGGTTGGGACATCCAGCTCTAGAGAAATTTAGAGGGTGAGCACTTCCTTGATTAAAAAATCCAAGCTAGTCCTGTGATTTCTCAGTGTGCTGGGGCCAGAGAAGTCCCCAGCAAGGAATGAAGTCACTCAGGGCTGAACCTGGATCAGCTGCACCTCCAAGTGCATATGGCTTTGTCTGTCCCTTGTCCTGGGTCTCTGTCTCCTGGTCTGTGTGGACTCAGTGGTGGGAATATGGATTAAATGCGTATAATTTTCAAGCCAGACTTTTTTGGAGCAGTTAGGTTTATTTTGTTCTATTTGGGGGAGATTCTGTTGCCTTCCTGCATGAAGCAGAAGGAGGAGCAGAGCTGGTAGTGCTCATCTACCCGACTGTACAGGGCACATGGTGGGGACACCTGGCAGGGAAAGGGCCCCACACAGGGTTTTTTCTTTGGATTTTTTCTGATTGGGAAGGGCTGGGATGTAATTCAAGGGGTTTTCTCAGTCTTCTCCAGAAGTGAGAAGGCTGAATGTCAGAGGATGGTTTTTAGCACTGAGGGTCAGTGTTCAGCCTTGAAATGGTGTGGAGGGTTTGATGGTCCTTCAAGAGCTTCTCCAGGCTTTCATGGAATCCAGGCAGGATTTGTCCCGATGCCATGGCTGGTGGTGGAAATGGGAGTTCTGGGGGTTAGCAGTGCCATCAAAACCCATTGGGACAATGGCTGTGTGTGACAGTGGCTGCAGGTGACTGGAGCGAGAAGCTGTATCCTTTCATAGGAGCAGCACTTCCTTTTTGGGACTGCTGCCAGAGCTGCCCATCTGTGATCTGATCTAGCGTATTCCTATGTCTCATGGTTTTGCTGCTGTGGCTGGTCAATGTGTGGTTTGGGAGCAGCTGTGGAGCTCTCCTTGGCCCCTCCATGCTCCCTCCCCACCTGCCTTGCTCCAATTCCCCAATTACTCCTCATGTACGTTCAATTTTGTAACTCAAAAGTGCAAGCCAAAGCGTTCTCCCCGGTCATTCTGAAGTGCTGCCAGCCTTGATTGTGATAGGAATCCCTCCTGGAGCTGAGAAGCCTGGAAGGGCTCCAGTTTTGTGTAGATCCTGTTTGCTCCTCAGCCTGGTGCTTTGAGTCTGTCTTTCTCTGGGGATGTGCCACCTGGGATATGTCCATTCCACACTCCAGGTTTTGAGAGAAATAGGAGGTGGTGAGGGGCATTAAACATGAGTTAAGCTCAGTGCTTACTCTTCTCCTGGGTCTCTTGAGGGGATTGTGCCTGTTCTTTAGATCCTAAGTGGCCTGTTCTTTAGGTCCCTCCCATATCTGGGGGAGCGGGAAGTTTGGTATTGAAGGTGGGAGAGGCACAGAGGGTACAGGAACCTGCTGCCTCTGTGCTGTGCTTGTGCTCCAGGCTTAGAGCCCAGCCCAAGAGCTGAAGTGGGAGATGCAGGCTTGGAGAGGAGAGGGCTATAGAGAGGAAAAGCTCTTGTGCTTAAGATAAGCTGTGACCTGGCAGCCTGCTGATTGGGTGTCATAATCTTGGTGCCTTGGTTCTTCACACTCTGTCTGGAAACACTGGCAAGGGAGGATCTTCCCTGCACAGCCCATTCTGGCACCTGCTGTGCCCTGGGTCTGTCTGATCACAGCCTGGCTGCTTCTGTGCTTGCCCATCCTCCTGTCAGGCTGCCCTATGCCTTCCTGTAGAAATGGAAGTTGTTTTTCACAGTTTGCCACTGCTAAAATTGCTGGGCATTCTCAGCACGAGGTCTCAGAGGCAGAATTCTGGACTTCCCTCAGGTATTCGCTCAAGATCAAAACACCTATCAAGAGATTTGAATGTTGCAGGTCTGGATTTATCTAGACGAGAGCCACAGTTGTTTGCTGTAAAAATATGTGAGAAGTTAAATTCCTTAACTGAGGAGAGCTGAGCTGGTTGCTTTATTATCAATTTGGGTGCATTTCAGCAGAGTAAACTTGCAAGGGGATGGGGTGAGGAAGAGATGCACTGGTAAGTCACACTGTTCTATGGATACACTGGGAGCCAGGGAGAAGTTAAAACCTGCAACAAGGGGAGCTTGGGATTGGAAATTTAGGTGAAACTTTCCTTCATTCTTCATGTCAAAGGAGTAAAAGAGGGTTCTGGGAGGCTTCACACGGGCAAGCTGCTCTGGGAAGACGACAAAGGAAAAGCAAGGGGTGCTCTGATCTCCTGTGGCATAGCAGGAAGAGGTTCCTGGTGACTGAGAGATGGAGCTGAGGGAGGGGATGGTAGCAGACAGGACAGGAAGTGACTAAAATACTGTGGTGTGTGTTGGTTTCACTCTTTAAATACTTGAGGCTCTTTCAGCAAAAGGACGGCTTGTTCTTTTTTTCAAATGTGACCTTGTACTCATTCTTCCCTCAAAAAAAAACTCACAGGAGAGGAGGTTTCTGGCTCTCTTCAGCTGGCTGTCAGCTCCTTTGCTGTTAGAGGGAGCTGTGCTCTATGGAGGCTGCACTTGCTGATGGAAAGAAGTTTCCAAGGAAGGGTTTTGGAGAGTGCTGCTGTGGAACTTTGTGAGGTGCTTTCCCTAGAATCCTTGGGCAAAGGAGAATGCAGGTGAAAGAATCAGAACAGAAGAGATAGCTGTCAGCAGGATTAATATTCAGGCTTCCTATTTCCTCCATTAATTGAATGGTACTCACGAAGGTCAGAAAGGAATGGTGAAGGACACCTGTCTTAGGTGGGAACTGTTGGCTGTCTGGTCTTGGAGTATGAATAAACTGCCTTTATCTTGACCCTGCATGACACAGAGAGAAAGTGTTTGGACCACTTGTCAGTTAAACTCTCAGCAGGATGAAAAATGCCTGAATCCTAAGAAAATTCCTGGGAAAACAAAGTGGGATTTAAATATTGCTGCTGAATGCCGAGGTTGTCTGACAGATAATGTAATGTGCCTGACTCTGTGCCCTTGCTTCGCTGGAGCTGAACTTCACCCAGAACACTGTCACAGGTGGCAGTGTTGGAGACATCTGCTGATCTCATTTTGGGAAGCTGTGTCCCTGGCTGAACTGGTTGATACTGGAAGGGCTCCCAATAGCGGAGTCACTCCCAGGAAGAAGCAGTTCTAGTCTAAGAGTCCAGGACTATGAGTTGCTGATGTTCTCTGGATGGGCTGTAGGAATGTGCTGGGAAGGGATACTGAGCCAAGCCCCTAGCACAGACTGTGGGACAAGGGTAGCCAGCTCTTCCTGGGAAGAGATCAAACTTGATACTGTCAGAAGGATTTGCACAGCTCTGTGTGTGTAACGGTGGGGAGGTGAAGTTGGCATTAGCTTGTCATGGCTTTGCAGATGTCACCTGTAGCCAGTTATTGATCCAGGCAGTTATTCCCTGTGTGGCACATTAGAGTAGAAAGAGGGTCTTGGATCATCCACTGAGCACATCTGTCCTCGTACAGAGCCCCAGTTTGGGGACGTGGGGTCTGGTTTGTGTCACTGTGCTGTGAGGAAGGTGCAGATTCCAGGAGGGGAAAACTCCCGCAGATCCTGCTTCTCCCATAAGGCATGCCTGGAAGCACAGAAACCTTTCCTTCCTCCTGCCTGCTCGGGGGGCCTGAAATATTGTTTTTCTCCACCCTCCCAAGACAACAATGACATGAAAGCAGTTGTGGCCCTGGCCGGGTCCAATGGAATGGGAGCTGTTTGCATTGTGCTTTTGGGTCCTCAGCCACAGCCACGGCTGGGATCCTACTCTCCTCCATGCTGGGCCAATTAGGAGGCCAGACTCTTCCTTGCTCACGGGAACAGGCAAACCTGATCTGCCTGGGAGCTGGAGGGTGTTTTGTGCTTGATGCTTTACTGATGACAGGAGCAATAGACTTTGGAATTTGGTCAGCTGGAGGACACAATCCGCTTCCTTCTGTGTTTTGCATCCCTGTTTCCTCATTGTGAAGGGATTCAAGCTTAAGGTGTTCCTGCCTGTTTCCTGGTGTTTGCGCTTCTGTGGTGTGGCTGCCTTATCGTGGAGTGGTTTGTGTTGCAGGTTCCAGCCCGTTTGCTTTGGAGGCTGTGCTGTGAAGGAATCTGGGAAAACAGTCTGAACAGTTCCCTGATCTCACAGTGCATCTCCAGAATCCACCCATGGCACCAGTAGAATCTGAATCAAGCCCAGCCACGTGGTCACATTTCTGTTGAATGAGCTGCTGTATACAATCCAGAGCTTGGCTTGGTGCCACTTGCAAAAGGACAGACAATGCCTGGTCATCGTGTCTGTGGCTGGAGCTGCATTCCAGCCCAAATGTCCTGAGGTTCATCCTCAAATGGGACTCACCTGAGTTCCAGCCCGGTGCAGTAACCCCTGCTCCTAGTTAATTGTAGCCGAAGGAGTCAAATATAATTTCTTAAGGGATTGGTTTGGACATAGCCTCTTGTCAGATTTTCCATGTCAGACTTTTTCCCCAGAAAAGTGAGGTTTTGAATGCACCAAAGGAAAAGACCTGCTTTTTCCCCTAAAAGTGAGTGTCTAGCGTAAGGAAGCGGGTCAAAAAGCAGCATGGTCCGCAGTGAGCCACCTGATCCCAAAGGTCCCATGGACTGCAGAATCTTCTTCATTGTGCACATCATCTGATTAATGATAGAGAGCTGCTAGGATCTGTAGTCCTACTACAGATTGGGAAAAGTGAAACGTTGGTCATGCTGGAAGGTGATTCACATCCTTGCGTGGCATAGGTGTGCCTTGAACTTCCCTGGTGTGGTTTAGTAAGGAATAGGATGAAAGGGGCCTTTCCCCAAAATTCTGGGTTCTTCAGGAAAAGCTGAGCGTGAGGTTGGCTCATTGTCCCTAAATCCTGCACAGGGCAGAGCTATCTCTGCTCTGTGCCCTCATTTTAAAGCTGAGTAGTATGTAGGCTCCATGGATTCCGTGATTTTTAAGGAAAGGTGCTTTATAAGGTGGGCTAATCATCCATTATAACACAGTCATAACACCTTTGCATTTCTGACTTCAAGTTCTGATGCATCGCCTTGGAAGAGCTAATCTCAGTTTAAAGTTAGAAGTAGTGTTTGGGAGTTCCAGTTTTTGGTGTTTGCAGCCCGGCAGTGTGAAATTCTAAGTGTTCCCAACTTATGCTGGTGCCACCCCCATATGCCTGTGTTTTTTAAATGCATTTTCCTGCCTTTATACAAGTGTCTCTGTGAAAACCTGTAAGTAAAGTGAGTTTTTATGTTGTTAAAAACGGTGCGATCCCACTCATCTTTAGTGGATGGCTTAAGACAAAGGACAGCAGGCCTTTTCCAGGTTGTTTAATCCTCGGGGCAAATGGACACGCCCCTGATTGCAGGATCCTGAAGACTCTCCCTGAAGTGCCCCATTGAGGAGCAGCCCATTGTTCCTGCCTGGTTGATGAGGTGTTTGTGTCCCCGTCGTCAGGTTTTTGGGAGAGGGTTTGGAAAGCTGAGCACAGTCAATGGGTTGTTAACAATAGCTGAGTGACTCTGTCTTGATGGCAGGGGAACTCCTTGAGCATCCATCAGCCTGCTTGAAACTGGGAATTAAAATTAAATGTTGGAGGGGGTGGGGGAAAACACTTTCTTCTATGTGTGTGTCCCTACATGCTCCTACACTGGTTCATCTAATTAATTTAAAAAATTTATTTAAAGCAGTGCTTCTGTCTGAGGGAGTCATTCCTCTTTCTCCAGTGTGGTTATTGCAGGCTGGTTCTGGTGGTGTTGCTGGGGCTGTGACACTGCCCCTCCCTACTGCAGGCAGGTGCCAGCAGCTGTGTCACCTCCTGCCCCATCCTGTCCCTGGCTGTCTGCTGGCCCAGCAGTTGGTGTGCACGCTTGATAATGGGAACATCTTTAATTAGGGGAAGGCATTTTGGCTAATTCAGAGCAGGTTTGCCTTTTATCTGAGGGGATTTAAGGAGCATTCCCACGCAGGGCTCTGCTCTCTGGCCAGGTGGCCAGCAGCTGGGGACAGTAATTTCTTCCAGACCCACCAATGCTAGAAGAGGATGTCTGTGAGGAATCCCTGTACAGATGTGCTTAGGAGACCCTCTAAGAAGTATTCCTTCCACTCTGCTATTCTTCCCCACACAAACAAGGGAATAAATCCCCTTTTGTATCTAGGCACAGCCAAAGATGAAAACTTGAGAATATTTTTTTTTATCATTGGTGTTCGTTGGCAGAGATTTAAAGTCACAAGTGCCTTTACCTCCAGTGCAGCAAAATAGTGATGCACCTGTAAAAGTGGGGAACTGATTCTTTGTTCTTTGCCTCGTTAGTTACACTAAACTCTCTCCCCACCTCCCGTACTTTTATCCCGTTATTATCACTCCTTGTAGGAGTGATTATCTGTCTCAAACAGCCCAATTAGCACAAAATCTGGATTAAGGAGGAACAAAGCTGATGTTTCAGTGGTATGTTTTGGGTTCAGGACAGACCTGGGCTTCCCTAGAGGCCATGGCTGAGCTGTGCTAGTTTGGGTGAGGCTTAGGTTGTTCCTCCTGGTCCATAGCTTCCCTTCTTGGTGCATGATTTCTCCTTTCCTGGTGTTCTCCCCTCAGCGTGGCACGATGAGGCGGCGTTACGAGGACGATGGCATCTCCGATGATGAGATTGAAGGGAAGAGGACGTTTGACCTCGAGGAAAAGCTGTCTACCAACAAGTTCAACTCCACCTTTGTGGTCTTCATGGAAGGCAAAGGTTTGTCTTGGGACTGCTGGTCCCAGGGAGTGTGTGTGGGGAATGGCATGGAAGCTGCTTACTTCAGAGAGCACGGAGCCAGTCTGCAGCTTGCTGGGACACGTGGCAGCCAGGAATGGGAGGGTTTGCCCTGTAATTGCAGCCACATGTCTACCAGATCCCTAATTCAAGGACTGTGTGGGATGTCTCCCCTTCCTTTCACCACACACACGGCTCTGTGGGATGGCCTTTCATCACACAGCCCCTCATGAGGATTTACCGGGAGGGAGTAGCACTTCTGCAAGGCATCTTTGAGCTTTCTAGGGAAGTGAACACCAAAATCGAGGCAGTTCACCTGTTGGGGCAAACCCTCCTTTAGGGGTCCTGTCTGAGGCTTGTCAGCAGCACACACCATGCTGCCTCTCAGAGCTGCTGCAAAAGAGTTCCAGGATTTCTGAAGGAGTGTAGAAAAGTGAGGAGCAGGGTTGGACTAGGGATCTCCAGAGATCCTTTTCAAGCTGAATGTGTCTATAATCCTCTGAAGGAGTTTTTCCTAAACTTCCTCTCTTCTTGCCTCCCCACACCAGACTTCACAGTTGAGTACATCCAGCGGGGTGGCCTGAGGGACCCACTCATCTTCAGAAGCTCGGACGGCCTGGGGATAAAGTAAGTGCTGGGAGCATGGAGCGGTGGTGACTCTGGCCAAATTCCTTCATCTCTTCACACTGTGTGGGATCTGATCCTGGCTCTGCCAAGCTGGTTTGACTGTGTTGTGTCCATGCTGTTCTTTATGTGCAGTGAGCAGAGAGAAATATCTTCCAGTTTGGTTATCCCTAGTCTGTTTGGACTGAAAATGAGAGGACTGAATTGGCTGTAGGTGATCAGAATTGCACCAAATGTCTGGAAAGTCCCACTGCTGCTCTGATGCAATGTCTGGCTGGGTTTCTCTCGTAGTAACATGGGCATCTATTGCCAGAATCAAACAATTTGTAGTATTTCTGGCATTTTCCAGAATTCCAACCTGATTTTCCAAACTTTTAAGCTGCTGTGTGCCTCTCTTGCTGCAGTATAACGAGGCTTGCAGCTCTAAGTATAAACTGGGTCAGTGTTTTTTGGGGTTGATTAATACGAAGATTAGAGGAATAAATGACCCCTCACAAACCTTCAGAGCCAGTACCTGCAGCACTGCTCCGAACTCCCTCAGCTGGCTGTGAACAGATAGGTGACATTTCATCCAGTGCAGGTTGTTCTGTGCTGGAGTGAGTTGGGTAGGAAGTCCTGCCAGGCTCAGTTTAACTGCTGGGTGACTTGGGAGGGCAAAGATTTGATACTGGGGATTACAATGTGGCTGAAACTGTATTTCTCCTGAGCTTTTGGGTACTTCTCTCTGTCAAGAGCTGCTTGAATGGCTGCCAGCCTGCTCTGCCTGTGACAGCCGTGTTTGTACAGAGAAGGGTGCCAGTACAAACACTGGAATGGTTCTGCTGTGTCAGTGGAATACACTGTGTGTCCTGCTCCGGCCATGTCTTTGTATTGGGATAACTCACACAAGCGGCCTTTAAAGCAAGAGCTGGGATGGCTTAGTTCAAGGTTCAAGGCCTCCTGGCTCCTTTGCAAGAAGTCACTGTACAACAGCTCTGGAGATGGTACATCATATTCTGAAGCCTGCTTCCCAAGCCAGGAGTTTGTCCTAGTGTTTCACCCCAGTCCTGTACCCCCAGAGATTCTGTTCCATGGCCTTCTCCAACACTGAAGCAGCACAGATGTACCTTCAGGGTGCCAGTTCCTGGGTCACAGGGTGTGCATCCAGAAGCACTTGGTGGTTTTTTTAGCCAGGTGTTTGTCCTACAGGATGCCGGATCCGGACTTCAGCGTGAACGATGTGCGGCTCTGTGTAGGTAAGTGTCCGGAGCCACCCTGCACTCGCTTGTGTGGCTGGGGTTTTGGAGGATCTCACCTCCCAGAGTCCACAGTGCTCAGGGGCAGTTCAGTGATGTGTCTTTCGTGGCAGGGAGCCGACGGATAGTGGATGTGATGGATGTCAACACGCAGCGGGACATCGAGATGTCCATGGCACAGTGGGCACGCTACTACGAAACGCCGGAGAAGGAGCGGGAGAAACTCTACAACGTCATCAGCCTGGAGTTCAGCCACACCAAGCTGGAGAACCTGGTGCAGAGACCTGCTACGGTGAGCAGGGCTCTTTCCTGATGCAGGGATCTGCTTTCCCTGGAAGTCTGGAGGCGAGGTGCAGCCTGGCATTAGGATGTGGTAAAAGAGGGGATGCTCAGAACATGCATCGGCTCAGCGGGGATGTCAGTCTGGAAGCTGCTGGAGCTGATCTCCCAGTCAGGCTGTGTTGACCATGGGCAAGTCCCTGGCATGTCGTTCTGTGGAGAGATGTCCTGTTCTTTGGCTATCAGCAATTAGAAACATGGAAGTCTGTACTCTGCACAGTGTGGCAGGAGGGTTCCTGATGCAAAATGCTGAAATCTTTGAGGGCAGAGGAGGCCAAGACTGGAGGTGTGCTGGAAGCTGTTTTGTGGTGGGGAAAATGAGTTGTGAGAGATGGGATGAGCATCCCAAATTCCCTCTGCAGTCAGCAGAGTGGAAGTCGCAGCTGTGTGGGGCCAGTTACTTCTCTCTGTTAGCTGCAGAGGGAACCTCAAAATCTCCGGCTCTCCTGAAGCTTAAGAGAGTTGAATACCACCATAGGAGATGCTCTCTGGCATGTTTTATATGGAAATCCAGAGCTGACATCTGTACATCTGATCATAAGTGCTTTATGTGTAGGACTGTCCCAGTGGCACTGGGGAAGTTTCTGGGTGTGGGGAAGGACCAAAAAAGGATTTGCCAGCCTGGGGTAGCAAAAGGTTTTGCTCTGCCCCTTTTTTTCTCTGCTCACGTCTCCTACCTCTCTGCTGTAGGTGGATTTGATTGACTGGGTTGATAATATGTGGCCCAGACACCTGAAGGAAAGTCAGACAGAGTCTACAAATGCCATCCTGGAGATGCAGTATCCAAAGGTGCAGAAGTAAGTGACTTTCCTGAGCAGGCAGCAAACAATCTCTTGCAAGAAAGCTGCCCAAGGGAGCAGCAGTTTGTACCAAGGGGAAGGAACAGTCTCCCTGCTTAATTTTGTGAGTGGCACTTGTAAGACCACTTATTTAATCCCCTTTAGCTATGTGGAAGAGGGGCTGGGTGGCTTGTGTCACTGCTCTGAGCCATTGGCCTGGGTTTGGGGGGCTGATTTCCTTGGAACGTCATATCTGCTCCAAAGTGTGGATCGCCATTCATTTTCACCTTCTCCTCATCTTGTTTTCCACCAGATACTGTTTGATGAGTGTCAAGGGCTGCTACACAGATTTCCACGTGGACTTTGGTGGCACTTCTGTGTGGTACCACATCCACCGAGGGGGAAAGGTAAGACTGTCCCTGTTGGGACAGCTATAGATACTTTAAGAAAGTACTGTTGCTCTCTTTTTGTGTAAATCCTTGAGAGGATGCAGGTCCCAGACAGCAAACTGAAGTCTTCCCACCCTAAACTTACCTATATTACCTGGAGTCAGACAGATGCCAATCCCTAGTGCAGGTGTAGCTCTAACAGGGTAAATCAAACTCAGTAAATCTCTTTGTCACTCTGGTGGCTTTCCTGGACTCTGTATCTCTTCACACTGATGTAAATCTTACCTTAAAAAGCATCCATAGCTCAGGCTGCCTGTAGCACTCAGTGTGTCAAGCTGGGAAAGACCTTGCTTGTCCTCTTGAGTGGGGCAGCTGTCTGAGTAATTCTGCTTGGAAGCTCTCAGGGAGAGGGGCAAGGAAGAGCTTCAGATGTTGGGAAGAAGCCATAGCTGTTCATTATGTGATGACTTACATAAGCATGTTGTCTTTATTTGCAGATCTTCTGGCTGATCCCTCCCACACCCCAGAACCTGGAGCTCTATGAAAACTGGCTTCTCTCAGGGAAGCAGGGAGACATTTTCCTTGGGGACAGAGTGTCAGAGTGCCAGCGCATTGAGCTCAAGCAGGGCTACACATTTGTCATCCCTTCAGGTACCCTCAGGGTGGGCAGGGGCATCTTGGTCTTGGCCAGGGTTGTGGCAGCCCTGAAACTCCTGGGACACTGGTAGGATTTAGATCCCTCATAAGTCACCGGAAGAGGGAGATATGATGTGGTTCTGTTCTCTTGCTTTCCACCTCCCAAAGCATGCCTGTGATGGCATTGTGGATCCAGCCCAAGTGTTAGGAAAGCTGTGGCTGGCTCACATCACATGTAATTAATTATTAAAAGAGGCTTTCCCAGATCCTGTCATGTTGACACATGGAGCAGTGTAGGTTCAGGAGAGGCTGGCCCAAGGCAGTTCCTCAGCTTCCTGGGTGTTTTGTGACACCACTGCAGAGCTGTGGCTTACAGCAGGACCAGGAACAGAAAACAACAGGGATTGCACAACTCCCTCGTTTGTGTCCGGTTATCACAACTGACACCTCTACTGAACTAAGTGGCTTTGGCTTAAGGAAACCCATGCTGGAATTCCTCAGATTTTGGACTTGGCTGGATTGCTTAGCCTTGGAGATAAGGACTGGAACTTGAGTTATTTTGAGAGTGTTTGGAGTATTGAAACAGACTTCGGAAGGCTGTTTCCTTTGGTGCTAGGCCTAATGCAATTAGGAAACAATCTAGGATAACACCAGGGTGACAAAAAGCTATGCAAGGTGGATCAGAAGGATTCTTCCAACTCTGCTTTCTCCCCAAGGTTGGATCCATGCTGTGTACACTCCCATGGACACACTGGTTTTTGGGGGCAACTTCTTACACAGCTTCAACATCCCTATGCAGCTCCGGATCTACAGCATTGAGGATCGCACACGGGTAAGGACCTGTGCGAGACCCGTGCTGGCCACTGGGCCAGACCTGGCATGGCATCTGTCATCTGAGAGCAGCAGTGGGAAGAAGGCCTGACAGATCCTCTTGCCTGTTTTGCAGGTCCCAAATAAATTTCGTTATCCCTTCTATTACGAGATGTGTTGGTACGTGCTGGAGCGTTACGTGTACTGCATCACCAGCCGCTCCCACCTGACCAAGGACTTCCAGAAGGAGTCCCTCAGCATGGGTAAGTCCAGTCCTTATTCCTTCCTCACCACTATCCAGCTGGCTTCTTACACCCTCCTGCTGGGGCACTGGCTCAGCAGCGTGGCAGGCAGGGGAGGGCTGGGTGGGGTTTTTTTGAGCATGAAGTCACAACCAGCCAGACTTCTGCTTCTTTCTTTGGCTCTGCAGCAGCCCAGGTTCCTCACAGCTGTGAAACCAGCACACCACCAGTTCAGAGCCTTGCACCGAAGGGATGGGGGGAAGTTGCAGTGACCACCACGGTGCTGTGGGCAATTTTCTCTGGCTGGTCAGAGCCTTCTGCACACAGGCTTTAAAGGCTGACAGAGTTACTTGGAGGGCTCAGAGACCTCACAGGCATGAATGAGTTGACATCCTCTTTATTACACCACAAAGGCAGCATCAAGATCCTGAGCCCTCAGCTGGAGATCCCAAACCCTCCAAAGCAAAATGAGGTTGGACAGGGCTTTGAGCAACATGATGTAGTGGAAGTTGTCCAGGCCCATGGCAATCCAGATGACAGTCCAAGTCCCTTCCAACCCAATTCCATGAAATTAAGTCTACGATGTGAAATTCAGTCTTGGGCATTTGCTGTTTCTTCCTCTGGGACGTTTTTCCATATCTGGTGCCTTGCATTCCCACAAACAAGTCAGGAATGGGAAGCGCATTCAGCTGTTCTTTTCCAACTTCTCAGTTCCATACAAATCTGTTGCTCCAGCATCCCTCATGTCTGGAGGGATCCCACTAAGCACAGAATACCTCCTGTGATTGCTCTCCCTGTGTTTCTCCATCATGGCAGATATGGAGCTGAGCTCCTCGGACTCGGTGAACATGGAAGAGGAGGAGGAGGAGGAGGAGGAGGATGAGGACGCAGCAGGGAAGGAATCCCGGCGCCCCGTGACCAGGAGGTCCATTCTCACCAGCCCCATTGCCAACGGTGCCAACGTGGACTATGAGGAACTGGGCAAGAGCTGCCGGAGCAGCCTGCCAGGTCTCAAGAAGACCCCATCAGTAGACTCCTCTGACTCCAGCCGAGGCTCCCAGAACGGCCAGGCCTGGGACGCGAGTGGGGGCAGCCCCCGCAAGAGCAGGAAGGTGCACCTGACCCAGTTTGAGCTGGAGGGGCTGCGCTGCCTTGTGGACAAGCTGGAGTCGCTCCCTCTGCACAAGAAGTGTGTTCCCACCGGCATTGAGGATGAGGACGCCCTCATCGCTGATGTCAAGGTAGGCCTGAGCGAGTGCGAGGCACATCCCACAGGAAAACTGGGTTTCACCCTCACCCTACCCCTGTTCTGGGGCAGGATTGGTGTTGTCCTCTTCCTCCGTGTGAGGCTGATGTTACACATGAGAGACAGCCCTGGGATTTGGAGTTGGGGAAGCAGGAGAGTGGCTGGGGTCTGGCTGGGTCCCTTATGGCTGTTGGTGCAGTTCACTTCCAGTTTTGGCTGTGGACTCTGTGACAGTTGGAGCCTTTTCCTCGCCCCAGGTGGATTTGGCTTTGTTCCTTTGAGTTGTTTGCCCAGGGTGTGACCTGGAGTTATGAGAGTCAGTTATTTTGGGCTGTTGAGGGTTGTTGGGATTTTATTTGCCTTCATCTCTTGAGCTGACCCAGTGAGCTTTGGTGTTTTAGGCGTTTCAGCACTGAAGTGGGAATGTCAGTTTTACTCTATCCCTGAAATTCGTTCTAGTCCCTAAAAAGTTACCTTCTGCTCCCCCACTTGCTCTTGGTGATCTGTACAGCTATTTGCCTGTACCAAAGCCAACATCCAGACACAGCCATGCATGTGTCCTTGTCTCTGCCATTGTTTTTATTTCCAAGTGCTGTCTCCTGATGTTTTTTGAGTTGCTTGGGTAAATCCAGAGCTCTGCAGTGTTTGGAGCAGAGGGTGCAGTCCCAGGGTCTTGGCTGAAAGAGTCTGGATGCTGCTAGGGGCTGAATTTCTGGTTTTCTGTGGCTTTTCAGGCATCCTGTGTGTGCTGTGACCTTTGAGAATGTCACACGTGTATTTCTGAGCCCTGTATGGTGCTCTGGAGGAACCTGAGCTGTGGGCTCTGTGTTTCACCCTTGGACTGACAGAAGGAGCCTGGTGTTGGGGGTCTAGAAGGCAGAGCCTTAAAGGCTGTTGGTGTTCAGTTGGAGTTTGAGACCTGATCAAAGAATTTGCTAATGTTTTGGAGGTAGTAAAGGTGTACCTGTGGTTTTAGTGTGACCCACCCGCCTCTGTGTCCAATTGTACCTCGCAGATGAGCTGCGAGTGACAGCCTTTGTGGTCCCGGACAACTTCCCTGAGGATTTGCTCCTTTGAGCTGGCTGTCCTTGGAGGTTTGGAAGACTGAAATCCTCAAGGCATCAAGATCCTTAGTCACAGCCTGCAGTGGCTGAAGAAAGTGGGACAACTCTGTCCAACCACAGCAAACCTCTATTTTCAAAACCCATTTTCCATAGAGATGATGGAAGTGTCCAATAGAGGTTGGCTTACAAAGCCTGAGACAGGCTGAAGGCATTTCTAGCTAAAACTTCTAACTGGGGCCACCAATCTGCAGCAGGTACTTTTGCCCTTGTGTCACCAGGTAAGGTCATTGATGGAGCTGGGATATAGCCAAGCTGGGAAAGCTGCCCTTTGGTCTGTGCTCCCCACAGTCGGAACATGGCGTTTTCTCACCCAAACTTGCAGGCTTGGCACCTTGATCTGCCTAGCCAGTGTCCTCCAGTACACCAGGAGCTGGAAAATGCTGTCTTTCGCAACAGCCTCTTGTGTGATGATGAGG
This sequence comes from Bombycilla garrulus, assembly GCA_013400315.1. Classification (NCBI taxonomy): domain Eukaryota; kingdom Metazoa; phylum Chordata; class Aves; order Passeriformes; family Bombycillidae; genus Bombycilla; species Bombycilla garrulus. The sequence continues at coordinate 35,800 of VXBU01014534.1, forward strand.
ATTTCAGGGTGTCTCTGTTGGGTCAGGTGGAGAAGTGTGTATCTTGTCACAAGTTCAGCCTGGAGCATCACGTGGCGGGATGTGACACTTCAGAGTGACAACGCTGTGCTTCTGGATATGTGGCAGGAATTGTCTGAAAATTCTGAGCGTGCTGGGGGTCTTTGGAAGGATCATTGACAGAGGGAATTTCTGAGAGGTCCTGTTGTCTTTTGACTGCTTCCATCCATGCTTTCTGACCCCTCTATGGTGTACTGGTTTCCATGACTGGAGGATGGTCATGAGGCAGCTGACAGCAGGTCTAAAGCCAGGCCCCTGTGGCCTGGCATAAACAGGTTATATCTGCTCTCTGCATGGAGCTGTTGGAGCACCAAGGATTATAGAAACAAGAAAAGCCTCTCCTGGAAGTACTGATCCTGTCTCCAGAACCTCATCTCAAAACCTGGTGTGGCATTGCTCACTATCGGACCTGGCTATGGGCAGAGAGAGAATTCGGTGAGGGAATGGGATGGTATCCTCAGGGATGGGTGAGAAAGTTCAGGGTGGCCTGTGAGCTGTGCCAGGAAGGTCTCCCATGGGTCAAAGAGAGCCCGTGCCAGGGGCCCAAGGGTGTCACTGGTTGCACAGTTGGTGACAGTCCGGAGCCGGGTCGGCATGTGACTGGCTTCCTGGGAACACAAAGCTGAAGTTGCCTGTGGATGCTTTGGATGCATCAGAAGCGGGAGGAGCCGCTGCTCCCCTGTGCTGTTTGGCTTTATTTCAGGAGTTCCCTCCATTTTAATTGCAGTGTGTAGCTGGGGGGCATCTCGGGGCAGAGGGG
>VXBU01014534.1:66977-77318 GCA_013400315.1 Bombycilla garrulus
GGTGGGGGGGGTGGGGACAGGTGGGTGGGGTCTGGCATAACTACACCCCTATGTGATAAGAGGGTGGGGCCTGTTGGGACCACACCCCATTTGTCTGGAGTGCGTGGGGCTTCAGTGGCCACGCCCTACCCAAAAAGGTGCGGATTTTTGTGGGGGAGGAGCCTATGGGAACCCCACCATGCCGAGTGGGTGTGGCTCCCAGCGGGGGGGAGTGGCCGGGCGCTGATTGACAGGTGTGTGGCAGCCGGCACAGCAGCCTGTGGGAGCCCCGGGCGGCCGAGCAGGCGCCGCACCCTGAGGAGGACACCGCAAAGGACAACAGTGGGCTGTCCCCGCTGTCCTCCCCGCTGGTGTCCCCACAGCCCTCCGAGGAAGAGGCAGCTGGAGGGGGGCTGCTGGGGACCTCCCGGCGCCCCCGCATCTCCCTGTCCTCTGTCATGCGAAGCATCAGCCTGCTGGACACCCCTGAGCCCCCTGAGCTGCTGGGGGAGCCCCTGGCCGGGGAGGTGAGCAGGGATCAGGGAGCGATGTGGGCTCCGGCTGCGGGGTGACAGCAGCATGGGATGACCCCCCTGTCCCCCGTCAGGTGTTTGAGGCCAAAGAGGAAACAGGGGGTCCTTCCCCGAGGTCACGACCCTCGTCCCGCCCGCGCAGGGTGGTGCGCCAGGCCAGTCTGGATGGTGGCCCCGCCCCGTTTTGTGACCACACCCATAGTGATGACCACACCCAGGCAACTGGCCACGCCCACACTGGTGAACCCACCCCTTAATTTGGGGGGCATGGGACAGCGCCTCCTCGCTGCCATAGCAACAAAGGGAGGGGCGTGGCCTACGGCTGTGGGCGTGGCCAGCGAGCCCACGCCCCGCCCGCACGCTGGGGCTGGGAGATGCCTCTGCCTCAGCCCCACACGCACTGACACCGACACTGCTCCTGCACTGGCAATAAAGTGTGGAAATGGCAGCCCCTGATGGCTTTGTGGTCCTGAGCGAGGGTGGGATGCTGTCAGCAGGGAGCAGAGTGAACGCTTTGGGGGCACCGGGCGGGCACAGAGACCCAGCGGCGCCATGTTGTGCAGCACGCAGCAAACTACAACTCCCGGCGGCCTTTGCGCGAGAAGCACAACTTCCGGGTTGCCACGGCAACCGTCACGGCCTAGGCCTGGAATAGCGTCTAGGCTGGAATTAGGGCTGGAATTGGTGCTGGAAGCGGGATCGGGGCAGTCCCGAGGCCCGGCAGCGGGGGACTGAAGCACACAGTGAGCCTGCAGTTCGCTGTGGCTGTGGCAGAGGCGAAAGCTGGGTGCTCCCCCCGGCCACCCCATGAGATGGCGTCAACACCCTCCCATCATGGCGTCCCTTCATGTCATGTCACCCCTGACCCACAGAACACCTTCCACTAGCCCAGGTTGCTTCAAGCCTCACCTAACAAGGCCTTGGACACTTCCAAGGATGGGGCAGCCTCAGCTTCTCTGGGCAATCTGTGCCATGGCCTCACCACCCTCACAGGTAGGAATTTCTTCCCAAAATCCCACCTAAACCCACCTTCTCAGGGAAGGAGGTTCCTGGCTGGAACTGCCCCTGAGGCTGCTGATGTCCATCTCCTTGGGCTGTTCCTGTGGCTGGAGCCATTCCAGACACTTGCCCCTTTCCTGGGACACCCACCAGGTTGGGACTGTCCCTCTGCCAAGGAAGGAGCATGGGAATCTTCCTCCTTGTTCCCACCAGGAGGGTACAACCCTGGCTTGGCTGGGTGTAGGGTGCTTATTTTTTGAGGGTCCACCTAAACACCTCCATCCTGTGCCCAGCAGAGGAATTATGTCCCTGATAGAAGATATCCATAGGACTGCATCTCCAACAGTGGGACCAGATCTGGCTGGATAACACGATCCAGGGGTCGGGAGCCTGCAGTGCCAGTGGGATGGGAACTGTGGGTGGCCCTCCACCCTTCCCACCCCATCCCAGGTTACTGTCAGCTCCAACACTCCATTGCAGCCTTGGGATAGAAACAATTTCTTTTATTGATAAAGTAAGAAAGAGCTGGTGAATTAAGCCATCAATAACCTGAATAATTAACAGACACATCCTGTTATTTATGATTCTGCACACAGCACAGCTGCTAACAGGGGCTACTAAACATATGAATCCCACAGGACACTGCCAGTCTTCCCACCCCACTGCAGGACATCTCCACAATCCGCAGCCACCTGCCTCACGCCCCCATGCTCACTTTCACCTGATTTGATACCTCATTCTTCATTTTTATACCGCATTCACGGGTAATAAAAAACCCCACCTCCCTTTCTCCACGCAAGAACAGATTTTTCTCCCTGGGTCCCAGCTGAGCAGCATTAAACTGTGTGACTGGACACCCTACCTGACTTTTTTTCAGGGGGAATGCAACTCCCTGCCCTCCCCCTGCACCCTAAGGGCTTCACCCCACCCCGTGCCCCCCAGACAGCACACAGCACCCCCTCCTTCTCTCACACCAGCTTTAATCCACCCGGTGTCCCTGGAACAGGTTCTGGGGGCGTCGGGAATGGTCCCTCCCACTCCCTCGGCGCGGCGGCTCAGAGCTCGTACTCGTGCCAGAGGCTGCGGGGGCACAACGGAGGTCAGCGGGAAGGGCGGGGGGCACCGGGAGAGGATACCCTGTGCCCCCTACCCACGCTCACCTGTAGGTGACATCGGGGTTGTCCCGGTGCTCCAGGAGGGCGTCACGGATGGGGCCGGGGGGGCTCAGCCCCAGCTCATGTGCCCTCTCCCAGCGCTGCAGGCGGGTGATCCCTGCGGGATACCGGGGGCTCAGCGGCGCCGGGAGGAGCCCGGGGCCACCGGGGGAACCGGGGGTGCTCACCGGTGCACGGTCCGTATTCCCAGGAGAGGTCGAAGCGCCGCAACATCTCCAGGAGCGCCGGGTCCGGAGGAGGCTGAGAGGGGGCGCGGGGACAGTCCCGCACCTTCAGCTGCACCTTGTCCTTCTTGTCCTTGTCCTTCTTGTCCTTGAGCCTGCCCGGGGGCCGCCCCGGGCCCCGCCGCCGCCGCCGCGGGAAGGAGTCGGTGATGCGCCGGGGCTGCTCCATGGCCCTGCGCGACATGGAGCTGGCACGACCCCGCCAGTACCGGGAACCGGGCGGGACCCGCCGCTANCTGCGGAACCGGCCACGGACACTCTCGCCCACTGCCACCCTCGCGGTGGTCCCGGTCCCCCGCACCCCTCGACACCCCCTGTCCTTGGGTGCTGCCACCCCCAGTTGTCCCCGCCACCAGCCGCACTGTCGCCCCTGCCGCTGTTCCTGTCACCTCTGCCCCAGTGTTCCCTGTTCCCCGGCACTGTCACCCGGGTCAGTGACTGTCACCCCAGGCACTGCCAGTCCCCAGTTGTGCCCACTGCCCTCTGGTATTGTCATCCCTGTGGGTCTTCCTGTCCCCCTGGACATTGTCATCCCCCAGCCCAGCAGTCCTCATCACCCTGGACACTGTCACCCCCCTGCCTGTCCCCATCAGCCCCCCAAAGCATGACTCACGCTGGGACACTGTCGCCCTCTGCCCTGTCCCACTCTGTCCTGTGTGTGCCTGCCTGTCCCACTCCCAGCTGTGGTGTGTCTGTTGAGGGGGTGACATGGCAGGTGCCACCGGTGCAGATTTGCCTGAGGCCTTCAGCCCTCCCTTGGGGAACTGAGAATAACTGAGAAGCATGCCCTGGAACGGGGTGACTCCCAGGGGACCCCGCTGTGTGGCACAGTGGTGACATCAGAGCCACCAAGCTGTGTCACCGCTGTAACGGTCAGGGCTGCAGTGGGGGACACAAAACCCCACAGCAACCATCAGACACTCCACATCGCTGTTTAATTTGAGGTCAGCACAGAGAGGGGACAGCGGGGCCTCAGGGCCTGTCCCTGTCCAGGCCGGGATTGTGCAGGATGAAGCGGCAGATGCCAGGCAGGCGCTGGTTGCCCAGCTGCTCCTGCAGCTGCTGCATGGGCCGGTTCCCCAGCGCCGTATGCCCGAACGTGGGGAACCCACGGGCGTGTGCCCGCTGCGCCGCCACCGTCAGTGCCACCTGCATGTGGCCGTGCCGCCGGTGCTCAGGCAGGGTGTAGCTGTGGGTACCCGTCCCAAAATGATCTGTCAGCACCCAGGCGACGGGCTGCCCGCTGCTGTCCTGCAGGCAGACTTGAGGGAAGCACCCTAAAATCTCAGCCAGGTAGCGCCGGCTGCGGACGTTCCCCCCGTAGGGCCACGTGTCATTGAGCAGGTCCACGTGCGAGGGGTTCAGGGAGCCCACGCGAATGCCAGGGGCTGGCCTGGGTGAGGCAGGGGTCAGTGGGGGGCTATGGGGTGTCCCCGTGGAGGGACGAGGGTGAGGGGCTCTCACCGGGGCTCAGGCATGGTGCTGGGGTCAGGGTGCCAGTAGGAGTAGTACTCGACAATGTCCAGCTCCACACCCTTCCTGCTCGCCAGGTCCTGGGACACTGTGGTCACTCCGTCCTGTAGCCCTGGGGATGGGGATGTCAGGAAGTCCTGTTCCCCCTGTACCCCCCCATCCCTGTCCCCAGCCCCTCTATATGACCCCAGTGTCCTCTTCAGTGTCCCCAGGGGCCACCTGCAACCCTAGTCTCTATTCTCAGCACCCAAATCCCTGCTTGCAGTGTGCTCGGTACCCCAGTCCTGCTCCCAGCATCCCCAAGTCTGACCCCAGTGCTCCCCACTGTCCCCAAGAACCCAAAAGTCCAGCTGCAATGCTTCCCAGTGCCCCTGGCATCCCGAAGTCCAACCCCAGTACCCCCCAGGACCCTGCTTCCAGGCTGCAATCGGGGTGCAATTCCCCAGTGCACCCCAGCACCCCCAAATCCAACCACAGTGCTCCCCAGCACCCCCAAATCCCATTCCAATGCTTCCCACTGGTATCACTCATCAAACCCTATCCCAGCACACCAAATCAGGCCTCCAGCGCTCCCCAGCACCCAAACACCCATCCGCAGTGTCCCCCAGCACTCCCAGTTCCCTCCACCAGTACCTCCCAGTTCCTCCAACATCTCTCCCTGGTGTCCCACACTCCCAGTGCTGCCCAGCACCTCTCATAGCATGCCCAGTCCCTCCCCGGGACCCCCCCAGGACCCCGGTGTCCCCAGGCCACCGATGAGGGTGAAGGCAGCGTCCCAGCGCTGGCACCCAGGGGTCTCCAGCAGCGCCCGGTACGCCCCCAAGTCCTGGTAAAATGCTGCCTGTGTGTTCCAGTAGCCATCGTTCACCGGCACCTGCGGGCATCCATGGGTGCTCTCAGCACACCTGGCACGTGCCAGAGCACCGTGTCACCCACCTCCTGCAGTGCCCCATGTCCCCACTGGCCACCTCTCCACTTGGCCGGGCCAGCACGGCACCGAATTCGGGCCACTTGTCCACCAACACCTCATACTGGCCAGGATTGCCCCGGTTGATGTTCAGCACTGCCCCAAAGACCTGAGGGAAGAGGGGGTCAGCAATGAGGGACAACGAGGGGACAGATGGGGGTCAGGGATGGGGGCTTGATATAGGGGACATGGGGGCAGGTGTGGGGTCAGAGCTGAGGGGAGGGGGTCGGGTGTGGGGGACAGGGTGGCAAAAGGGTCCCTAATGACACGGGGTTCCCCATCACTAGGGTAGGATGTGAGTGTGACACTGGGGTCCCTGTCACCAGCAGGGCAAAGGGCAGGGGTGGTATTGGGGTCCCCCTCATGGCACAGGGCAAGGGGGATATTGGGGTCCCCATCACAGTAACAGATGAGTGACACTGTGGTCCCTATCGTGGCACAGGGCAGGGGTGACAGCAGGGTCTCTGTCACTGGCAGGGTGGGGGGAGCATTGGGGTCCCTATCGTGGCTCAGGGCAGGGGTGACAGTGGGGTTCCCATCACCGGCAGGGTGAGGGGCAGGCTTTTCCTCAGGATCCCCTCCAGGCGCTGCAGATGGGCTGGGCATGTCAGGATCTTCATGGTCCTGCAGAGAGACCCTCAATAACAGGGGGACAGGACCACCAAGCATGTCCCTGTCCCTGTCCCCATCCCTTTCCCCACGGTACCCAGCTCCTCCAGCACTCACCCTGCAATACTCCTGGGTCTGTGGGTTATGTGGGGCTGTGGAGTGGGAGTCTGGAGACTGTGTGGCACTCAGTGACAATGATTACCACCAGCTGTCACGGGCCAGCGAGTGCCCCCTGCCTCGGGGGGCAGCGGGCAGGGTCCATCCTGCTGAACACTGGGCACCAGGCCAGCCCTGTGGCAGCCTGGGGACGGGCACTTGGCTGGACATTGCCCCTGTGCCACCAGCTCCCCACAGATCCTCAGTGTCACTGCCTGCCCCACGGACACAGAGCCATGCTGATCCTGAGGTGCCCAGCCCAGCTGCAGCTCCTGGAGGAGACCCTGCGGAAGAGCCTGCCCACCACGCTGCCGGTGACAGGGACCTCAAGAATCCCTCTGTCCCCTCTGCCCTGTTCTGCTGGTGACAGAGTCCCTAGGGACCCCTCTGTCCCTCCGTCCCTCCCTCCCTCCCTCCCTCTCTGCCAGCGGTGAGGGCCTTGGAGACCCTTTGTTCCCTCACCCTTGCCCTGTCAGTGTTGCTGATTCCTGGGACCCCTCTGTCCCTGTCCCGTGTCCCCTCTCCCCTGCCTTGCCAGTGATGAGGACCCTGGGACCCCTCTGCCTCCCTACCTGTCCTGGTGGTGACAAGGAGCCCTCTGTCCCCTCTCCCCTGCCCTGCTGCAGACAGGGACCCCAGGGACTCTGTTGCTCCCTCTCCCCTGCTGGTGAGGGGACCCCAGGGACTCTGGGGACCCCTCTGTCCCCTCTCCCCTGTCCTGTTGGTGACAACAACCTTGTCATGCAGGTCCTGGGGACTGTGATGACGGTGGCCAGGGGGAACCCGGCCTCTCACGAGGTGCTGGTGGACTCGTGGCCCCATTTCGGCATTGTCCTGACCCGCCTGCGCCCAGAGGTGCTGCCCCAGGTGCCCTGCCCTGGCAGCGACACCCCACACCTGGGGGCCTGAGAATTGGGGTGCCACCCTCAGCTCCATGTCCCTCCCAGGACCACAAGGACGCCAAGGACTACTACATCAACCAGCTGTCTGTGTTCTACCGGGACAAGGGAGCCCTGCAGGCACTGCTGGAAGGCACTGAGGCGGTGACCCAGGGAAAAGCCTTCCAGATTATGGGTAAGGATGGCACTGGGGGGACAAAGGGCTCCCCTACCCTCAGTCTGGGTCCCCTGTCTGGCTGACAGGGGGTCCCAGGGATGCAGGATGGGCTGGACGAGGCCGTGCAGGAGGTGGCCAGTGCCAGGGGGCTGAAGGTGGAGACGATCCGGTACTGGGCACTGATGAGCCCTGAACCCCCCCAGCCCCACACACAGTGAGTGAGGGGCACCGGGGGGATACGGGGCACTGGGGGGACATGGGCACTGAGGGATCAGTCACATCCCTTGGTGGCACACGGAGACCTGTCACATTTCTGGGTAGCACGGGGGGTCATAGTCACCTCCCCTGGTGGCACAGGGGTCCCCGAGCACATCCCTGAGGGGCACAGGGTGACAATAATGGGATCACTGAGCACATCCCTGGGTGACACAGGGTTCCCCAGTCCCACTCCTGGGTGGCGTAAGAGTTCCCAATGCCATCCCTGGGCGGCACAGGCGTGTCCCCAGTCCTATCCCTAGGGGAACCAAGGGTTCCAGATTCCATCTTTGGGTGGCACAGGGGTTCCCAATCCCACCCCATCTGCTATCCCGGCTGGGAAGAGGGTTCAGCGTTCCCCACTCTGCCATGCCTTGTTGCAGGATGCCCCGGGGCCTGCGTCAGGCACCCGTGTCCCCACCCCACATCCCGCTGCTCAATGCCACATGGGCGCTGGGGGGCAATGCCCGCAGCAGGGCGTTCCTGCTGGAGCTGGTGCGGACATTTCCCTCTGCCTGCCTGCTGGACCCGCGCGGCCGCCCGGTGTCCTGGAGCCTGCTGGACGGGCAGGGCTGCCTGCGCCACGGCTACACGGTGCCCGCCTGGCGCAGGAGCGGCCTCATCGGGCTCGTGCTGGCAACGCTGGGCCGGGAGCTGCATGCCCGTGGCTTCCCCATCTACTGCGCCACGCTGCCCCACAACACGGGCGCGCTGCGCTCCCTGCAAGCCATCGGCTTCGTGCCCCAGCCCGGAACCTTCTACATGATCCTGGGCACCCCGAAGTAGTGCCTGGAGAGGGGCACCAAGGCAGGGGGTGCCTGTCCTTGGGGTGGGGTTGCCTGGGCCCACACTGAGCTCAGTCTGGAGCCGTTCTCTCTGGTTCCTACTGATGGCTCTGATGGGAACACCCCAAATTCCATGTTGAACTCAGGATGTGGAATGTTTGCTCTGGTCCCTCCTGATGGCACTGACAGGAACATCCTGAATTCTGCACTGAGCCGTTCTCTTCGGTCCCCACTGGGGTGTGGCACGGGTGGGGCAGGGGGCTGGAGAAAGGCTTTTATTCGTTCATACAAGAATAGATCTTCTGCAATAAATACCCCAATAAATAAAAATCTCCAATAAATAAACACTCATAGACGCACCGGGACAGCAGCCGCACCCCATGGCCTCGCCTCATGGCCTCGCCCCACCACTGTATCCATGGGGGAGGTGGGGCTTGGGCAAAAAAGGGGTGGGGCCTGTTGCGGGGAGGAGGCGGGGCTTGCTACACAGGTGAGTGGGAGGGACTTATTGCCATCCGGGGCGGAGCCTATTGCTCAAGGGCGGGGCTTGCTGCTGGCTTGAGCAGGGTTTGTTCCTATGCTCAGAGGGCGTTGGTCATTTTTGGGATGGGCAGGGCTTGCACCCACTCTGGAGATTTTAGGGATGGGGACAGGCACCCTGGGGATTTGGGACACCATGAGGGGGCACCTGGGAGTCAGGACACCTGTCCTTTAAGACACATCATGGTGACAAGAGGGGCTGTGGGGTGACTGTGGTGGTACCTTGGGGTCAGGAACTGCACCCCTTAAGGCACAGCTGGGTCATGATGTGGGATGGCTTTGGCAGCACTCTGGAGTCAGGAGAAACAGTTTTGAAGGGACACTGGTGGTGAAGAGGGGACGTGGAGTGGCTTTGGTGGCTCTTGGGGTCAGGAGATGCATCCCTTACAGCAGAGTGGTGGCAGAGGGGATGTGAGGTGGCTGTGGTGGGTGGCACTTGGGGTCAGGAGCCCCTCACTTAAAGCACGGTGATGAAAGTGGGATTGTGAGGTGGCTGTGGTGGCACTTGGGAGTCAGGAACCCTATTTCTCAAAGCACACTGCTGGTGAACAGGGGACAAGGGGTCAAGGGGTGGCCATGGTGGCACTTGGCATCAAGAGCCCTGTTCCTTAAGGCACAGTATGATGATTGATGATGATGATGATGATGATGATGATGATGATGATGATGATGATGATGATGATGATGGAGGGGCTGCAGGGTGGCTGTGGTGACACTTGACACCGGGAGCCCCATCTTTCAAGGCACTGGCAGGTGATGATGAGGTTGTGGGGTGGTTTGGGGGTCAGGAGCCCCATTTCTCAAGGCACACTGGTGGTGGAAGAGGGGACCTGCGGCACTGTGGCCTCAGGAGCCCAGCAGGTGCTCAGAACCCCCTCGCCTCCAGCCGCAGGGTGACCACGGCGGGCGGCACCTTCTTCTTGAGGCGGTTGAAGTCCTTGGCCGAGCGCCAGAGCCAGGTCTGCAGCTCCTTCAGCAGCCAGAAATCATCCATCTTCTTCAGGAAGTCATTGGGGGCTGCGGGCGCGCCGGGGGGCGCGGAGGGCCCGGCGGGGCCGGCGGGCAGCGGGTACCCCAGCGAGGACATGACACCGCCAATGCTGAGCACCAGCCCCTGGAGGCTGGCGCAGAAGTGGGCGAGGCGGTGGCGCAGCTCGGCCGTGCCCACCTGCCCGTCCAGCACGCGCAGGTAGCAGAGCAGGCGGCTGTAGGCCCGGTAGTTGGCGGCCAGGCGGGCGTTGTCCGTCAGGCCCCGCCANNNNAGGCCCCGCCACAGGTCCAGGTCCACGGTGGCGCTGGGCACCCGCTCGGCGCGCGCCAGCCTCGGGGGATTGAAGTCGGGCTCATTGAAGGGGGGCCCCAGGTAGTTCAGCTGGAAGGGAAAGGGGGTGCCAAGGGTCAGGTCCCCGCGTCCAGCCTGTCCCCGGTCTCCACATCCCCCAGTTCGACCTCATCCCACTCATCCCAGCTCTCCCTTCTCCTATCACATCCCCCTCGCTCTCTGCCCGAGCCGGACATTCCCAGCGCAGCCCGGGCGCTGCCACCGTCCCCGCTTGGCACCCGGCGTGCCGGCACCGCCGAGGGCACGCC
>VXBU01014535.1:0-62055 GCA_013400315.1 Bombycilla garrulus
TTTGCAATTTAACCTATTGTCCAAAAATCTGTAATTAACCATTTATTTTTTTATCTTTGGTTGTTGTCACAGCACCATAGTCATTCAGATGGACAAGCCTCCATTAAGTAAAACTGTTTCAGATCATAGGAAAAGGTGAGAGGTACTTCAAAAGTGCATATCTGTATCATATCAAAATTTTATGTGCCTTTGTGGTATGCAGAAACAATTTAGTGATTACACTATTACAGTAAGAAGTCAGTCCTTCACTCGGCTTATTGTTGCTCAGTTTTTAGAATAAAGGGGCAAAAGGAATACTCTGAATATTGTTTTGCTTTTACCTTACATTATCCCAAAATCTTCCTTGAAAACTAATCTTGAAATGATGTGCTAGTTACCAACATGCCTATTCTAAGTTAATGGCTGTAAAGAAATTTACTTACCATTGTATTGACCAGAAGTTTCTATAAGACTGTCGGTGTGATTTTTATTATGGATCCCTATCTCATATCAGAAGAGAGAAAGCACATCAGCAAAAATTGATGAAGCCCAATAGTAGGTTCCACTCTCCTCACAATACTATANACTATAAAGCAGACTCAGTAATGGTGCCAAAATTAGATCCCACATTAGGGTATCAAATAAACCGACAGGTTTTAAGAGGAATATGAAAATATACAAACATGTTAAGATTGCAAAAAATATGTTAAGATCGCAAAAAATTAGCAGGAAAAAAGAGTAGTAATGATACTGAAGAACCACATTTGTACAAAGAATGGCTAATTTACACATCACCTGTAGCAACTCAAAACTGCCTGTACATCATATGAAAAAAGGTAGAGTTTAGGATAGATGGACTACATAAAACTAGACTTCACACATTTTATGACATGAGCAGACAGAATAATGCTAACCTTGCAGGAAGCCAGACTGGATGACTGCCCTTCTCTCATGTTGTCCAGGTCTATTCATGCCCATTAATTGAAATTTTCCCTGCACGAGGAGGCTTTGATTCAAAGCTAGCTCAGGTGTAAAACAGCACACCCACTAAGTAAGGATTGCTAGAATTTCCTCATTCAAAACTACTTTCAGTATCACAAAGAAGACATGGTAACAAGATTTTGTTAAAATAGCTAATCATTATATGCCCAGTTTTTCCCTAGTTTGCTAAGCAGTTTCTTGTTCCAACTTATTCTCATTATGCTCATTCAAAGCCAAAATTCAGAATTCTGTAATGAAGAATTCAGCTACAATCTTCAATGTACCTGTAAGGCATAATCTACCATAACAAAATATTAACATTAACTGAAATTCCATAATTTAATGAAGCTATCCTAACCTTGTATCCTGAGTTACAAGAAATAATAACTTTTGCTATTGTTTTAATGTACAAACTTTCATTCCAGTGGTAATATCATAATATTACCGTTATAATATGAAGACAGACAAAATAAAAATTTAAAGGGTTTGGATTTTTTTTACCACTTAAAAAATCTTTTATAATGTGATAATCACTTCTCAGACAAAAGAAACTCTTTTGTTGAAAAAAACTAATCATATGCAAGCCCAGATTTTACTGCTTTACCCTTTAAAAAAAGATAAAGCATACACATATCCATTATATGAGTCAAGTAGAGCTGCAATTTTTATATAGTCATAGCTCAGAAAATACAACTACTTGTTCCTTTCAATGCTTGTATTTTTCTGACATTATAATATAAATTGTTATACTGAAAAAAACTCCAGAACCAATAGTAATTAATTTTATCCTCATGAAGAAAAAAAATCATAATTTAATATTCCTCTTTATACAGTTGTAGGATATTTTACATATTTAATATTTATTTTAATTATTTCAATTTCTATAAAATTGAACCTGCTGCTTGTCAATAGTAGGACTTCCTTGTCTTACTGGTGTGCATGCAAAATCAACACTTAAACAAAATGCTGAATATTTTGAAATTTCTGACCTAAAATCTTCAAGAACAAGATGCATCTCATCCAATATTAGCCACCAGAAGATCTCATCCAATATTAGCCACCAGAAGTTGGACATTAAACCTCACCTAGACATTCACTTTATTTTTAAATGCCAGAAAAACTACTTCTTTCATCTCCTCTCTGAGAGATGAGTCTCAAGATAAGCACCTTTCAATGTCTTCTGAGGAAGCCCAGAAGTTTGTAATTAATGGCAAGCTTTGTGATGGTGACAGCTAAGAGCTAAGCAAAGTAAACCTTATCCCCTGTTTCTGAATCTCTGATAAATAGAAATTGGTCTCATGAACACACCTATAGTACCTACCCATTTGTTGCATTCCTTTTAACTGACACAATTTGAATAAGCATAGTTCAGGCATGTCATAACCAACAACAATTAAATATCAGGGTGAGTTCTACAGTGGCCATTTTCATCGTCCTTCTGTATAATCAATTTGGACCAGATTAGAAGGCAGCATATAAAAAGGCAAGATCACTGTCTCATCGTGGAAATTGTACTGAAATTAATGCCCATTTTCTATAAAGAATTAAAGATCTAAAGTAAGACTGGAATGCTTTCATCTATAAAAACAATTTAGATAAAAAATCTGATCAGTGCTTGCTTCCTATTTAACATGTGAATTGGAAATGAAGTTATCTTCATCTAGCAGGTAGAAAAAAGGGTGCAGAAAAGCTAGTCTTATCCCCAAAGTTAGGTCATTCACATTTCTGTGCTGTGGTTCCATGCTGCTGACACACTGAATGGTTTTGTAGCATTCAAAAGAATATTTAATGCAACTCCTTCAGCAAGAAGGAATAGGAAGTCAACAGGGAAGCCTTCTCTGAAAGGAAAAGCATTTTTATAGAAGAACAAAGAAAGCAAATTGAAAGGAAACTTGATGCTACCAATTCAATAATGTATTGCATTGCTGAATAATGTACTGTACTTAAAAATGAATAAACAGAGTAAGTTCTGTTTGTTTACTGTAACTAAATAGATTATGCAATTTTGTATAATTAGTGAGCTAAATAAAACCCACCTTAAATCATAACCTACGGGACCGGCAAATGTCACTAGACTAACAGAAATTATCTTTAAGTGCAAGTCAAATGAAGGCTGTACTAAAATCTTCAAAGATTCTTCAAAATAGCCTTGTCAGTTCTAGTCATAGAAGTAGTCCTTAGTCCTGCTTTTCTCCTAGTATTTGTATACTTTGTATTTAAGCAGTAGCAGGCTGATAATACAGTGGTTGTTCCGAAACAGGATGTGCAACAACCTCGCCCCTCTGTTTCTACCCTGTGAAAATAAAAATCTCCTATGTACAAAAAGCCTCCCATTACATTTTCTTTTACCGCCATCTCAATATTTCAGTTTTGCACAGTGGGCATAAACATATTTTATATAGATATATATATTCCATCTAGCTTCTCTAATATATTCTTTACTCAGTGATTGCTTTTTTATAAATAAAATTCCACTTAAACTCAAATACACTATGTAGACAAGTTTATATGCTGAATTATTGATATAGTGATTGATTAATTAGCTCTCCTACACATAATCTGAGGACAATGTTAATATACCAACCTTACAGAGGGAGAAACATAACAGGGCAGGTGACTGACATGGCCAGGGTCATTGGAAACATCCTTGCCAGACACACATTAGCTGGCTTCTGTCCCATTTTCAGACCATGTCACTCACTAACACAATTCTGTCCAAAAAAAAAAAAAAATCTACATCCAGAGCATATGGTGCCTCACAACTGTCTGCAGCAGTTCCAGAAAGCTACTTGGAATAACAGTTGTTGCATGGGGTGGAACACATAGGATTCAATGACAGAGAATGAAAGCAACACATTTTGCTTAAAGTAATTAGTATTAGCATCTTTGGTTTACTAAACATCTTTAGCATGAAGGAAGCTAGCATATTTTACAAACAAAAGGCCTGGCATAGGGAAGAGACAATGAAATAATACTGTAGAACTGCAGGCTGTCTGCAACTGACAAAAATGCTTCTGGTCACAAAGTGTGTCAGGCCAAGATGTACTCAAACACTTCAGCAGTTTGAATGGTTTTGAGAGATGTAGCTACCTCAAATCCCTGCACATAGGCAGGCATAAGTAAGATAGATATGTTTTTCTTCTCTGTTAGTTATTGCATTTTGAACTAATGTGGACAGAGACATTTAATATCTCCTCTTAGCACGGCTGCACTGGTAGGGCTGAAAAGTCCTCTGTGACCCAGGCGGTTCTGCTGCCTGCACAAAAATTTTCCCCAGATCTGGCCAATGTCCCTGTAGGATCTTCCTGGGAACCTGGAGCAAAATGACAATAGATCAAAATGATTGAATACTGGTTCTAAATGTTACATCTGAAATAATAACCAGGTTCAAGTAACTTCTTTTCTCATTCCAACTTCAATATTGGATTTTCTTTTTTTCCAAATGAGGTCCTGGAGTCACATGATGCTATAAGAAAAGCGTGGGTTTATCTTTAAAAATTGTAAGCTCCCAATTCTCTTGACAGTAAAGGAAAGCTTGCATATATGTCTATAGTATACTCTCCTAATACAAGCAGGCAGTAACATACATTCAGACCTATTTCTCCCTTTTTGGGGCTGTTGAAAGCATCTGCTTGACCAGAGACAGATTTCTTTCAGCTGAGAACCATCTGTGCATCTTGTTCTTCATTCAGATTAGTTGTAACTCACAAGTTACCAAGAGAAATGAGATCAGCAGTGCCTGGAGGAAGACAGGGAAGAGCAAGCAAAGTCTGTAGAGCCTGCACTGTTATGACTCCACTGATTCACAATAGTGGGTCTCACCCAACTCATAGGGATTCCTACTCTAAGCTGCCTTTTCCAGTATGTTATAAACAGACAGAATTTCTAATTGCATAAAGACCTAGATCAATGCTACAAAGGTCTTGGTTGGATTTGTAGATCTAATTGTATTAAATAAAACATTTTAAAATGCGCTAACTTGTCCAATGCACCAGATTTTAATATCGGCAGCTTGATGTAATTTATATATTTATTTCATCATTTATGCTGTGTTTTTTTAGGCTTAAGTGGAGTTACCACATTCTCCTGAATATTTAGGTCACAGATATGTACAGAAAAATGCTTCTCTCTCCTTGTATAGGCAAACCATTAGGGTATTGCCTCATTATCAACCCTACAAATAAGTTTAGCTGTCAGTTTGCCATCATACACTAATTATAGAACCACGTTTTCTGAAATGTTTTCTTTACAAAAGATTTTACTGTATTCAGTAGAATAAATTAAATGGTATTTTTCCAAGTATCATTTAATTTGGGTTTTATTAGGCAACTCCACAAAGCTCTGGATTTAACAGTAAATATGCATGTGTTTCTAAAATTTAGCACAGAAACAATTATAACATTTGAAGATTACGTCCTCTCCTTGCACTATAAGGTAAGAACAAAACAATAAAAAAGTATATAATATTGAAGAGTCAAGGACAGTGAACACACCGAGATTACTCTACAAAAGAAATATATTTCTCCCCTAAGTCAGTCAACATGATCCTATGAAAAAGTTTCGACACATTGCACAGACCTTTACTTAAGTGACTGCAGCCTAAACTAATCCCCTCTGAATACTGGTAAAGTAATCCAGACTATAATCTAAATAGTATCATAGAGTGCATTGTGAGAGACTAGTGCATTAAACTGCATCTCAGTGACAGAAACAAACAAAAAATATACATCAGGAAAAAAAAATAGAAGAAATACATAATAAATTTTCCTCTTATGAAGTCTTAACCTCTCACGGGTGGATCTTATTTAAGTACTGTAGTCACTCATGCAACGGACTGAAACCTGAGCACCTGAGTGTGCTCTAGATTGTTTGGGAGATGGAAGGCACAAACGCATACAGTGAGCTAATTAGCTGCTGCCAAAGGCAGCTGGAGTCCTCCTCCTCCCTATTGGTCTTACCAGGCCTTTTATCCCACACTTCCAAAATCTTGTTTCTGGCACTTGTTTGATTCTTCAGTGAGCTCATTTAATTAATTCATTAGCAGAAAACCAACCACAGGAAAAAAAAAAAAAACAACCTAAAAATGCTGGTTTGGCAAGCTACATTGGCTCACTGGAAGCAAGGACACACAAGGGCCAGGAGAGGCAAAAAGGGAGAGAATAGGTTCATAATGTTGCAAACAGGAGGCAGAAGCCAGTCATCAGCATCGGGCTACCAAGCCACCAAAAATGATAATCACACAGGACCCAGACATAGCAAGTAAATACTGAGTTATTGCCTTCCCTTAAAATACATAACATCAGCTGCCCACTGTGCCAAACTCTTCCTACTTCAAAGCATGCTACAAAGCAGCCACAGTACTGAGCAATTTCCTTGTATTTATATAGTTGTCTGGCATAGTGGAAAAATATTTCTTCATTGCTAGCTATGAAATGAAGTCCTGTGTTGCAGGTAACTGTGGCTTGAAAAAATAATCATCATTGTCTGACTAATCTAGTAGCATTTTGCAGCAGAATAACCACAGGAATGGACACAAGAAGAGCTACACATGCCACCTAGTTACACTTCTGTAAGGTCTTTAACACAGTGCCTCACAACATTCTTGCTAAAGTCTATCTTAGTGCTGTGTATTACATTCATAGAATATTCTATAGAAAGGACATACAAGGATCATCTGGCCCACACAGGGATCAAACCACCCTGGGCATTACTTGCACCATGCTCTAATCAACTGACCTAACCTTAGACTTAAGTTCTAGTACTTGGAGAGTATCTATTACATGCTTTTTTTCTTAACTTGAAGACATATATTCTTTTTATATATGTCTGACCTCTAAAAAAAACACTAATGTTTTAAAGATAATTTTGTTTCAAAATAAAAAAAAATATAGCCTACTGATTAGTTTACCACTCAAAGCAGTCCATTTCACTCTTTCTAAATTGAGAAACAACTACTTTTATAACATTTCCTGTTTCTTATTTAACCTACCATTCAGTTCCCCACTCATCAAATTGCTTTATACCAATTATCACAGACTCATGCTTTCATCCAAAGGTTCCAGTTTTACACTTTGGCAAAACCTATCTGATGTCCAGAAAAAGCTGCTCACCTTTTATTCTTGAAAAACTTTTGTTGAATTCCAATGAGAGATGGAGCTGTGCTGTTAAAAAAAATTACAGAAAGAAGAAAATGACAAAGCAAGAGAAAAGGAACATCCCTTTGCCTTAGACAAGAAAAGGGAGAGCTTTATAGGCTAGGTTATAGAAGCATGCATGATTTAAGTGCTAGCAGATAGCACATTATCTGCAATTCTGTGAAATCCAGTCTTAGTTGGAAAGGACCATCAGAATCATCAAGTTCAAATCCTGGCCCTGTGCAGGACACCTCAAGAATTCAACCCTATGCCTGACAGCATTGTCCTCGAACTCTGTCAGGCTTGGTGCTGGGGTCACTCCCCTGAGCAGTCTGTTCCAGTACTCAGCCACCCTCTGGGTGAAAAACCTTTTCCTGATATCCAGCCTAAACCTCCCCTGACTCAGCTTTACGGCTTTTTTTTTTGAGCCCTGTCACTGGTCATGAGAATGAAGAGATCGATCTCTACCCCTTCACCTCCCCTCATGGGGATGTTGAAGACCACAATAAGGTCTCCCCTCACTCTCCTTTTCCCCAGGCTGAAAAGACCAAGTAACCTGAGTCACTCCTCATATGGCTTCTTCTCCAGACCTTTAACCATCCTCATTTGGACACTCTCTGATGGCTTAGTGACTCTTTTATGTTGCAGTGACCAGAACTGCCCCCCACACTCAGGGCGAGGCCACCCCAGCTCAGAGTAGAGCAGGACAAGCCCCTCCCTTGCCTGCCTGGTGCCCCCCAGGAACAGGGCTGGACCTCATGGCTGCCAGGGCACTGCTGATTCATTCAACTTGCCACCTACCAGGACTCCCAGGCCCCTTTTCACAGCACTGCTCTCCAGCTTCTCATTCCCTGTCTGCACACACAGACACGGTTGCCCCATGCCAGGTGTGGAATCCAGCACCTGACCTTGTAAAACTTCCTATTGGTAGTGACCGTCCATCTCTCCAGTTTGTTGAGGTCCCTTCCCCAAGGGAGTCAACAGCTCCTCCCAATTTTGTCATCAGCAAACTTGTTTAGTATTTCTTTGAGTAGCTAATTACCTTCCAGTTGCTATCATGCAAAGGTCATTAAGGTTATCAGCAGTCAGAATAATATGAGAAAGGTGAAACCACTTTGAAATTTAAATTTGAGTTGATTTACAGCTCTTGAAAGACTATAGTAAGGTATACTTGTCCTAAGTTAGAAAAACTGTCATGCTTACAGACTTAGAGACTATGTCCTGAAAGGAAGTGAAATTATGTTGTTCAATCTATAGATATATGCAAAATCTTTTTCTTCCACCATCACACATTAATTAAAGAATTACTTAAATTCTGACATCAGTTTTTAGATTTATCCTAAAAGGGAATGACCTGAATTCACCTTTTAACCCTTGAGAATTAAAATAATTCCTTTCATTCCCACTTCCCCCCGCCAAGGTTAAAAATTGTTTTAAAATTCAGAACAATCCTCAGCTCATGCTGTTCCCACCAGAATCCTCATCCTTCTACTCTAGTCAAGGCCCACGTGTTTTGGCACCTACAGTTAACATCACAATTCCCCAGAAATAATGAAACAGTCCTTTTGCTTTTTCTCTTTTTCATCTCAGACTTTCACCTTAACATTGCCAAATCAGGTTTTTTCTTTTTGTATGAGAAAAAAAATAAAAAAAACTAAAAAATCCAAAAGGTTAATATTTTGCAGACTATAATGAATATAAAAGCAAATTAATAATTTTTAGCATAGTAACTCCTCTGTGCAATGGATCAATGGGAAGGCATAGACAGGCACTTTGAAACAAATCCTCAAAAAATCCTCCTTAAAACTACCCCTACAGACATATATTCTGAACTTCATTGACTATCACATACTTAAGGAGTGAAAACCCAGAATATCATTCTCAATTTTTAGGGGCTGATTCTGAATTTAGGTTATGCTTAATTAAAATACAAACAATCTACAGACCTCTCACTATTAAACGGTGCACTGAATAATTCCTCCTTCATGAACAGTGTGGTAATTTGGAACTAAGTGTGTACTGCTAAAACAGAGATTGTGGGTGTTCCCTGTTTCAATTGCTGCAGTAAATCTGAAAAAAATGAAGGAAAGGTAGCAGCAAGAAAAGACATAAAATTGTCCTACTAAAACAGAGTCTAAAAGCCAAGACTGGTGGCTTCTCTTTGGTGTGAAACTAACAAGACAACAGTGATGCGCCTCTACTATACAGCACAAAAAATTGAAAACTATTCATTTTTAGACCAAAGCTGTATTGTTTTAGTGGGAGAAGATGGAGACTTGTTCGGTTTATTGTGAAACAGATCTGTGGTTATTCTTCATTGAACACTGTCATATTCTTATACTTTTAAGTCAATGCCTTCACTTAAATGAAAGCCTTTGTTCTACTACTATGGAAATATGGAGGAAATATTAAAGTGGAGAAAACTGCAGTTTTGTGTTTTAAGATGACTCTTCAGAGCAACAACACAAGGAGAAATTCTTGTTAGAATCTTCATTTAGCAGCAGAAAAAAAAAAGGGTTATTAAACATTGTCATATTCCATTTCTAAAGTGGAATGCCTT
Organism: Bombycilla garrulus; assembly: GCA_013400315.1. Taxonomy (NCBI): domain Eukaryota; kingdom Metazoa; phylum Chordata; class Aves; order Passeriformes; family Bombycillidae; genus Bombycilla; species Bombycilla garrulus. The sequence goes on from VXBU01014535.1 coordinate 9,655, forward strand.
GACCTATCTGAAATTAGGTTCCCTTTCAAGGAGCAAGCTTCTTCAATGTCTGATTATATGCTATGTTCTAAGCTTGAGTTCAATTCTTTGCAAATATGTATCTTCTACATTTCAGAAAATCATTTCACTTAACAGTGAAATCTTTATTAATATTTATATATCTTTTTCTTTTAACTATTTTAACTATCAAGGTCATAAATTGAGGTCAGAGCGAGGAAGGCCATACTTGAAGAAAATGCATTTTTAACTTTCCATTTTAATCAGTATCAGAAGAACTCTGTGCCTTTCTAAATCATAGATCACTTAGTAAGAAATATAGAATTTTTTAAATTGCAACATATTTACATTTATGAGTATTTTCTTTAACATAATCTCTTAAGCACCAAGTATGTAACCCACACTTGATTTTTGACTTGTACCCTGCAAATCTGAACTGTGTTTTACATCCAGGAGCAATGATGCTGAAGAGCTGTTTTAGAAGAATTATGTAGCTTAAAAACTCCCTCCAAGAGTTCATATTTCCTTAGAATATAATATTGAATTTGTACTAGCCTTTTCTACTACATTATTTCACACAAAGCTGCAGAGATAAAAACACTGTAACTGCCTATGTTCACATGTGAGTATCATATGATTCTGAGAGGAAGAGGTAAATATGTGGATTTTCAAGGCAAACAGACAGTAGTGTATCTTCCTGTCAAGTGGGAATTTTAAGAACTTCAAAGTTTTAAGAAAGAAAAAAATAGAGGTAATTTCCATTTAAGTCTAATGGCTATGAAAGTAGCCATGATAGTAAAAATATTGTTCAGAAGTGGCTCAGGGTCGATCTCTTCAAACAACTACTGCTTTCTAGATCCCTGTCAGAAATTCATAAACATAGCTCATATAGACATGCCTAAATGCCAGGTCCTTAAATCAGTGCAATAACATGAAATTAGTAGATCACTGAATGTTTTTCCCGAGAAATATAACTCTAAAGTCATTTACAGTGTATGTCATGGAAGACATCCTCCCTTTAAAAGAGGCAAAATATATTCCTTTGGTGTTTGCCTGAAGGATGCAGGTTTCTCAACTCATTCCAAGAACTGAGAAGAAAGAAAATAGCAGGAAAAAGAACTCAAAGGACAGGCGTTCACTTCACAAAAGTCTGTCTCTTCACACTTATAATCGTTGTGAAATACAGGGAGAAGGGCTTTTGCCATGGAAAGAAATCATGTTTTAAATAGACTTTGGAAGGAAAAGCCTTGTAAAGAAAGGACACTGTTAAAAGTAATTTTAATGGATGATATGAACAGCAAATTGCCAGTCAAAGCGGAGCTGTAACCAGAAATATGTTAAGTATGGCCACCCTAGCTGCATATTCTCAGTTACGTGGATACATTGTCTCTGTATTAGATCACTGACCCCTTTTGGTCTCTCTTTGTTGTATTCCTTTTGAGAAACTGAGAAATAGACTTTTCTTTTTTGGGAGGTGGGGGAAGAGTTATTGGAAAAGTTACAATAATATAAGTCATTACACTAATTAGAGGACAATTATACTTCTGAAAAATTAATTGCATATATTGACTTTTTCTTATTTTCTAGATCTGTCCATTTCATGGTTTCACATATCTGTGATCTTTTAATTGGAACAAACAAACTTCTCCTAGCCCCACACAGCCCTAAAAAGGATAAGATTTGAGGTTACACTCAGCAGCTATGCTTACATAAATGTATTCCAGACAGTAAAGCTGTGTTACTGAAGATGATAAGGATACAACTGAAATCTTAATTTGACATTCAAAACATTTTTTCACTTATGACAGCACAAGGGAAAAACACAGCTTCTCAGACTTTAAATTGGATGGGTAGGATTAGCAGTTAAAATATTTATTTATAAAAAGAATAGATTTGTTATAGAAGTGAAAGATCCTAAATATAGAACTACACCATTTTTAGAGCCTATTTTATAGCAGAAGCACAAGCAGTGCTGTAAAAATGTTAATATATCTTTTTTTAGGTTTAAATTTTTCTCTAATTTATTTCAGTTCATATGCATGTAATGTCAGGAACGATGGGATGAAAAGGACTTACCCTTTATATGTTTACCCATCCTCCTTGTTGAAAAATACATTGTAGCTCCCACTTAAATGCACAGCCAGGCAGCTGAAGCAAATCCATTCTTTTCCTAAACAGAAGTTGGTTCAAGCCATAATTTTTAATTATTTATTAATGAAAGAAGAAGTTGCTATTTTGAAATGTTGTTGAACTTGAACTAGGACTAATGGAATGACTTCAGCCACAGCTGAACAAAATGAAACAATATACTACTTCATCTCCTAGCGCATAACACTGTCATTCAGATATGGCTATGGCCACCCTTGGCACAGTTGGAAGAAATGTGAATACCAGCAGAGACTAAATTGCATCTGCAGCCTGCTACTTACTGGAATCATGTTAAACTGGGGAAGAATTTCACTGCATTGTAGGAGGTGGCTTTTGTTGTCCCTGTGAGCAGCAGCACTGTGTGCCCCCAGCCAGTGGTTGTTGCTGACTACAGCATAAACACAAGCCAGGTAGAAAGTCTGATTTACCATGCTTTCTTAGAGCAATGCTGGGCTTCACTGTTCGTCTGCTCTGCTGATAAATTTTGCTGGACTGATGTCTAGACACTTGTGAAAATGTAACCCCCATTAACTGCTGGTGCTACTGCAGGAGACTCGCTCTTGCTTCTGTGGGTGACTGAAGTGTCATTCTAATAACTTATAAAGTGTCACAAAATTGAGTTAAGGGGAAACACAAATAAATGTTAACAGTAGAAACAGGTATATTGTCCTGTTTATTATTGCCCTTAACATTTAATTGGCAAGTCCTCTAAACTTGTTTTTTCACTATTTTCTACATTAACGTGCCATAACATATTTGGTTTTGCTCATTAAGCAGTAATTTTCTATGGTAGTTTTATACATTTTTTCTCTGTCTTAAGAGCAAGGGCCAGGAATAACCCTGTACATGGTGTTTCTTTTGACAGCACTATTTATTTACATTTTATGGTACTTCAGTTCACCCATACTGGTATGTACAAAGTATGAGATAGCTAAAAATCCCATCTGTCTTTTTTTGCACACAACCTGTCACCAGGTACATAGAGTTGCCGCTGGAATAAATTGCATGTGAATGACTGATTTCAGACCCAGCCCAGCTGTACACTACACAGGTAGTGCTTGCAGAGTCAGAATTAAAGGAAGAATAGCATTCATCCATGCTCCTCTTTATTAATTGAATCTTGCCACAAAGTTAAAAAAGTACTCTCCTAAAAATGAAAAAAGCTTTAAAAAATTAACACATGCTTTTCCCTATATCATCTCTGATGGGATTTTTATTCACCATATAATTAAAGGAGGAAGGGAACAGTATGAAAATAGAGCCTTAACACTTAGCATCTCAGGAAAAAAAAAAAAAAAAAAAGGAAGAAAAAGGAAAAAAATGTTGCAATATTGAGAAATAGTATGAGCCAAGACCACAGCTGACAAAAGATTCTGTATAGTTGGTAACAGACAGACTACAAAGAGTGACAGAAGCATACTTGCTTGGAAACTGATCACAGTTATATATTTATTNAATAATAATTAAAAAAATGTAGCACCTAGAATTAAACCATGAGGTCATCTGGAATATTTTGCTGAGCACAGAGCTGCAGCAAATGAAGTTGGCTTTGCAGCAGCTGTAACATCAGAGCCATCAATAAAGAAATTAGCTACTCACATTTGAGATAAAGGGCAACTTATGCTTACAATCACCCGATCCAAAAACTGCTTTGAGAGCAAAGCAAACATCCAGCTCATAAACCTATCAGTATAATTTTTTGGAAATAGTTAGAGGTCAGCATTGAAATTCTGATTACAGCCAAAAACGTCAGTGGCTGAGAGAAGCAATTTAAGAAGTGGTGTCAGTTCTCATTGACCAAATAGTAAATCACCCTTTATTTTCGAGATGATGTTAGGACACATGATATGACTAAACACCAGTCTAGAATTCTGTAATAAGTGAGGTGGAAACAATCTGTCACAATTTTCCTCTGTCCACAATGTGTTTTTGTCACTATTAAATGTGACTTTCATCCCTTCTGCTGTCCCCAGGTTGCCAATCACCGGCCTGACTCTGTCCTCAGCTTGTATCTTTGTGAATTGTGTGCTTTGAGAAAGTAAAAGCCAGTCAATGATTAGGAGATTTGTTACTTTTAATTCCTGGATTACTTAATTTTTCCAAAACGAGCAGATAACTGTATGATTTTTTTAAAAATCAATATACAACAAATGATTACAGAACTAGTGATTGAATATATCTATGTGGTATATTCAATTCAAACAACTTTATCACTACCAGACAGTTTGTAAACTAAGGTGATTAAAATAAATAAGTATAAATTTTGTTTTCCTCTTTGGAAAGACTACAAAAGTCTGAGTTTAATTTTGAAAAGCAGATGTTTCCAAATTTAAGTAAGAGAGCTCTTCAACTCCTTAGATGGAGTTGCATTTTTTAATCTTCTTTATTAGGGCATGAACACTCTGGTCATGAAAAGGCCATATTCAATCATTCATTCTATAGTCATTAATTATGTGTTTATTTAGCACACACATTCTGGATAAATAAGTGTAAATATTCTTTGTAACTCATACAAACTGTAGGGTTTTGTAACATATTTTGATTGAAAAATATTATGATGTATATAGATATTTTTCAATTTTCTATAATTAAAAGGATTTTATAGAGAATATAAATTTGTAACAGACTTTGTTATCAAAATGTTTCAGTGTATATGCATATGGATTAGATAGCCTAAAATAACTGAGGAAAATCAAAACAGCTATGAGTGCTGAATCACTGGACTTAGGTATGAAAATGCTCTATAGCCTTCATGCTTAGGGCAGAGTTTCCAAATGCCTATTATGTATTGTCAGATATTCCCAAATATGAACGGAGCTGAAAATGGGAAAGTGGTCTATGAAACACCCAGAACAGTATACAAAAAAATACACATCTGCAAAATCAAAAATCTGATACCTTAACATTATTCTGTAATCTGATAGATGTCAGAATCAATTATGATTTCTCCTATTAAGTTCCTTCTGAGAGTGTCTAAAAAGGAAACACACTCTCTTTTGACCGCTGCTCATTTGAAATTGGCATTTTCATGTGGCAGATGGTGACCTTATCCCTGTGCTTTAGGAAAAATGATTTTTATTAAGCCTAAACAAGTGTGAACAGTGCTAATTTCCTGCAGCAGGCAGAATTTGAATGAGAGCATATAATGATTGGAAGAGTCCTGCCTCACCATATGGAAAAATGCTCATTATGCCAACACAGTAGATTACTAACAAGACAGTGCCTTAGAAATATATCCAATTTTCCATTTTATCAGTAGTCATGGAAAGCATATTTATTTTAAGATTTCTAGGAGCTGCTGAGTGTTGTTTGCAGCTAGTCCATATCCTAAAAGCCAAACACTTAGTAACAGTGACATTGAAATGACTACATGGAACATAAATTGTAGTTAAAAATTATCAGATGAAGAGAACTGCTGGTACTTGTCAAGACAGAGTTAGTATCTCAATGAAGACTATGTAAAAGTACAGATGTTTTGAAAGTGTATGTTTGATATCTGCATCATAGACTTATTTATAAATTTGATATTATGGATAATGATTTTACCACTATCTCTAACTGGTGAGAAAGTATAAAGAGAAAAATAAAAAAAAATAAATAAAAGAAAGGGTCTTCTTGGAGGTGCACAGTTACAGGACAAACATTGAAATCCTGAGTAGATTCCAGTTAAAAAGAACCTGTCAAATGGACAGGCATAAAGGAGAATACTTAAGGTTTGCCCTGCTTTGAGATGGAGATTAGATAAAACAACCTGCAGAGATCCCTTCCAAGGTAAATTATTTTGTGTATCTCTAAGGGCAGGCACTAATCAAGAAGCAAGACTAGAAGCAGTGTGACTTTCCATGACATATCAGATTTCACTTTAGGGCTTCTGACTGAAACAGAACTGACTTTAGGAATTCTGACTGAATTGGAATGCAAATTAACTGATTCCAAGAAAGAAAAGTAATAATTAATTATGTGTTTTAGGTCTTCTGAAAATTTTTCTTAATAATACTCTCTAGACTTCTTTAATATCTTAAAATATATAATGGAAATGTAAGTAGGATTTCTAAAAATGAGAAATATTAACAGTAATTAATTTCTAATATTTAAAAAAACAGTCCTTTACTAATAGATTTGAATTTCCGAAACCTCAAACTGAGATTGTGAATCTAATTTTGCAGGCGAATCATAACAGTGTTTTCCATCCATTGACTGTGAGTACATGACCTTCTCAAAGAGGAAAGAGAACATATTTCTCTCTCCTAACATGCAGGAAGAACAGAAGGAATAAAAGTCACTCTAGAAACTTGAATCCTTCTGCCCATTCCCTTTAAAATCAAATAAATTGTCAGGGCTGGTTTTAGCTGCTTAGTAGTTTGTGAAAGAAAAAATATTACAAACATACTAATGTTTATTTTTGCAGTGACTCTTTCATGGCTGTGACCTCTAGGTGGGACTGAGGAATCCACTGTTTGATGAGGAAGTCAAGAGCACTCTTGAGGGCACTGAAGGAACTCAGTCTGGATAGAAAACTAAAAGTCATCACCTGACTTTAAAATGTCAGTGAAGATGAGATGAACATTCCTTCAGGGAAAACAAATCAAGCAGCAGAAGGGGAAGGTAGAGAGCAAAGCTGAACAAACTCACCCAAGGGATTTTCCTCCTATATGATAGTTTTATTAGTATTTTTATACACAGACACATTATTTAGGAAAGGCTTCACTTCCAAGAGTGAAAAATCTACTCCACTCTTATATCTGTTTCATTGCTGCAGTACCTAAATACTTGATTACAGGTACCTGAATTATTAAAAAAATACTATTTAGTGACACATTATATTGCAATCTCTCTCACATTACATTAATCTTTTAGTTCGTTTAAGGAAAACTTGTACAATAGTTTGATTTGTTTAAGATTTATACTTCATTCAGAAGCATAGATGTTATATGAATATTCCTGGATACTGAGAAATATAAAATCCACATTTTGCTTTAAAAAGAGACACATCTGATTTATTTGATCAGTGGAAGAATTAGAAATGGTCATTCTTCACCTCACCACACTGCTGAGAATACAACTCGTTGTAGCAGTCAGACATTTCCCTTCTCTGGTCATTCCCAAGTTTGAACTGAAGCCAGTTCTATCCTCCTCTCATAATGTTTAAATGTCAGTCTCCAGTTCATCTCAAACTTTTTCTGCCTTCTTTTACTAGTCTTGTGTCTGTTGTGCAATTCTTCTCTTCCTTATATAAAAATGCGCATCCTTCTTCCCCACCTTGCTTGAAATAGCCACAGGTTTATACAAAACCAACAGGAAACAACCTCACTGAGAGTACAAGAGACAAGTTTTGGTTACTTAGAGAAGACAGGGATTACAATCAAGTTGACTCAGTGTTGCTCAAAGAATTTGCACCTTTGGCACCGTTGCACCAGGACAGAACATGTTCACTCTGTGAAAGAACTGCATATATTAGTCATCAGCAATCTCAGAGACACCTAATGGGGGGAATTTTTCCCTAGCATGAAACTGAAGGTAACCTTAAAAATAAATAAAAATAGAACTGCTTTAGTGTGTCTTTTGATATTTTGAGTTTGATGCCAAGTGCACCACCTAGCCTCAGACTAATATTTGTCAGGTGTCAAGTTGGCACGACAAGAAGGCAAGCTCAGGAGTATGCAGGGAAAAAAACAAAACACTGAAGGCACACTTCTAAGGCCTTTTTTAGCAGTAAGAAAGTATATAAATAAATAAATAAATAAAGGAGAAAAATAAAACTTTTGACCTCTAAAAGCCAGTTTTAAAATACTACTTGTAGTTAACAAAAAACTGAGACAAAAAAAGAAAATAGACTTGAATAATAAAATAGTCACTTAACTAATTCTTCATCCAAAATATTAATATTTCATATATTAACTATTGGAATGCATTATAGTCCAAATGAGATGCTTAAACACTTTTTCCTTAAAATTCCTTTGATTTTAAAGGAAATTGCTCGCTGTGAGGAGTCTTCCAAGTGTGTCCAACTATGGAGAATCCAGTAGCACTGCATTTCAAAGATAATATTGGATCTCTTGGTTACGGTACTCCTAGCTTAAATGTGTCACCTTTTGGATGCCTTGCTACCAGTCATTAGAAATAATGAAGGCAGATAAAGCTTTATTTCCATAAGTCTTTCCTGCTTCTCAATGCCTCACAGAAAATCTTAGAGTACAGAGCAATGTAAGGGTCAGCCCTTTTAGACACCTGAAAAGAATCAGCAAGCCACATAATAAATTGGTTAGCTTTTTGTGCATGCTGAAACAGGGAAGGCTGCATTTGCAATTAGCAGGACTAATCAGTGACAGGACTGAAGGAAACAGCATGAAGCTGGGTCAGGGGAGATTTAGGTTTGATATTAGGAAAAAGTTTTCCACCCAGAGGGTGGCTGAGCACTAGAACAAGCTCCCCAGGGAAATGGTCACGGCACCAAGCCTGGCAGAGTTGAAGAAGCATTTATACAATGTTCTCAGGCATGTGGCTGGGACTCCTGGGGTGGTCCTGTGCAGGGCCCGAAGCTGGATTCAATGATCCTGACAGGTGCCTTTCAACTCAGCATATTTCATGATTCCAAGATTCTGTAACTGCTAAATTTTATGCAACCTGACAACTGTTTGGTTTTTCTAGAAAAAAATTAAAGACAGGAACTATGTAATAAGTGGGACTACTGACATGGTGTGCATATGTTTACAGTTTTGGTGTTTCTTTAAGAAAACATAATACCCTTTATTAGATCTTATTTATGCCACGATCTTTCTGCTACGCCATTATGGTACGAACTCCTCAAAAATGGGCCTCACCAGGCAAAGAGGCCTTTGTCCACTGATGGTGTCACCATATTATCTCAATGTACAGTTTTAACTATTAAACACATACTAAAAATTTAAATCTTCCTTTGCATATTTATGCATGTAGTGTTCCCACTAATACCATGGTGCTATCAAACTGTTATTTAAGAACACAGGAGTTAAAGAGAAGTTACTCTGTAGTTTTGTGTTAGGTTGGCCCTGGCCAGCTATCAAGTGCCCATCCAACCATTCTCTCATTGCTCTTTCTCAGCGGGGCAGAAGAAAAAGACAGCATGCAAAATTTCATGGTTTGAGATAAAGACAGAGAGATGTTAATTTACCAATTAATATAATGGACAAAACAAACTCACCTTGTGGAAAATTAATTTATGGCTAAACAAGTTGAATGGTGAGAAACAAAAAAATACAAATTAAATCGGCATTTTCTCCAATTCTCTCATCCCATTTTGCCCAAGTTCAGCTTTATTCCTTTCCCAGCTGCTCTTCCTCTAGTCCTCACCCACAACAGCCCAGGAGGATAGGATAGTGAGGGGTGGTGGTCAGTACTCAACAGCTCCTCTCTGCCACTCCTACCACCTCACACTTTTCCTCTGCTAGAGCGTTAGTCCTCTCAGCAGGCTGCAGAGAAGATAAACCTGCTCCAGTGTGTGCTCTCCACAGACCACAGTTCTTTCAGGGAATGTCACCTATTCCTGTCATGATCCTCTCCACAGGCTGCAGGGAATACCTACTCCACAGACATCCTCTCCATGGGTGGCAGGGTAATATCTCGGACGCCGGGAGCACCTCCTCCCTTCCTCCTTCTCTGATGTGTCAGGACTAAGTGGTAACACCCGACCTTGCAGATGGACTCGGCTGTGTCATGTGGTGGGGCTGTTGGGGAGCTGTCTGACACCAGCTGTGTTCAGTATATGGCAAGACTCTGGGCGAGTCCCAGAGCCCACCCTCACCAGCACCTTGCCACAAGCATGAAGTTTCAAAACATTGGTCTTGTTTTGTTGATTTACAAAACAAAGCTTAGTTAGCTGCTGATAATCAAGCAAAAATAGGTAGGTTTTAATGTAAGACTAAAAGGAAAGAAAGGAATTACACTGAATGGAAGTCAAAACTAGTTTGAAGGAAAAATACTTTGCCGTAGCTTATCTTGAGATATTTGGATTGCATTACCCAACTGTATAATTTTCCTGTGTACTCTCCTATGTAGAGAGGTTACATATAAATCTTGTGACATGATTTGCATACAAATATGTTCCTTTAGTTCAGCTTTCTTCTCTTCCACATTCCCTAATATACAAATAAAAGTGTATTCTGACAAGCGTCTATTCTGCATAAGAAAATAGGAATAAGTCTTAATATTCCCTGCAACCAGAAGGTCTTCTGTGCCTGTCCTTCAGGGTCAAAATTAGATGAGAAAGCAATGAGGGAAAACAGATGTAACCCTGTTTCTTTCAAAAGATCATGCGCTCAATTCTCAATATGAATAAGAAAGGAAAACAGGGCATAAACTGAAAGGAACTGTGCTACAGCTGGCTGCACATTCACAGATGTCTTATTCTAGTCTTCCCTCCCTTCATTTTTATTATACCAGTGATATTCCATCTATTTTCATAGAAATATTTCTTATTTACATTCTTGTCAATGATCATAACATTCCTACATATTTGAAATTTCAAAAGCCTTACTTCCATAGCACAAAAGTTGTTGGTTGGAGTTCAGTAGCTTGATAACTTTTTAAAAAAGATATCTTTGCCAGTCATTCAGTCAAGGATTCAAGAAGATGTCCATTTAGATGGGATTTTTCTTGACCCTGGATATGACACTATCATTTTCTCACTTAGCACATGATCTGCACCCAAGTAAGAAATAGAGAAAATCTCTGCATTCCTAGTATCTTTACGCACATTGCCACTCACTTCTTTTCAGCAGTTTGTGAGATGCCACAACAGCAGTGGCTTGAATGAAAAAATTTCTAGAGTTAAAGGAGCACAGGTCAATGACACAGAATGAGGAAAGGCTTTGATTTCTCTGAAATTTAGCCAGGCAAATCCCAGTATGCTTAAACCAGGGATTTTTTTTTAACAGCAGGAATATCATCTTAGGAAGTCCTTCCAATATACTTTCTTAGGGTAACCCTTACAGAGATCAGAGACCTGAAGACTGCTCCAAGTAAACAGTACCATGTAAATATTCCAGAGACAGATCTTTAGATAACAGTAAGCAAATCCAAATTGACAAGTTAAGGAAGGGAGCTAAAGATGGAGCAATAGAATTATTTCCTAGTTCAAATACTGACAGCTACAGTTTTAGTTTAGATTTGTAAGGCAAATCAGAATAGTTGAATATGTTACAGTGGTATTGTTTTGCACTTCAGTGATTGATCACCAAACTGCTCTTCTGAAGCTAAAGGATCTAAGTGTTTTTCTCTAGAACTAAGCTGATAAATATTACGTCTAACATACCTAAGGGCACAAAAGGTCCTTTAAAAAATGTCACTAGAACAAAGTGTACACTTGAAACTAATAATAGCAGAGAGGCTGAGCTGTTTTAGAAGTGCTGCAAGGGCAGTAAAAACTATCTGCAGAAACAATCTATGTTACTTTATCTGTAGATGGCAAACTAAGTTTTGAAATATTACAAAATTTGGCATGAGTTTTTTTAGTTTGTCTCTTTGTATAGAACTAAAAAAAACCCCAACAAAAAAATAACTGAAAACTACTGAAATACAAAGAAAGAAATCATGTTAATATAAAATTTAATTCCTCAAGATCAATATCAAGAGAAAAATTCTCAGCAATATGAAATAAATAGAATAATTCTTTATTAATCACTGAATTATGATCTTTAACAGAGTGGAAAAATTAAGCAGTTCTGTGAAACACGAAGTTTGCAGAAATTACACAGTGTTAATTATGCCTTAAATTATATAGCCATCCTCTCTAAAACAGGATTTCCAAATATTTTCTTTTTCATCTTTTTAAGTCAGTAAAACTGACTTTAATTTTTACATGTCAGTTCTTAATTATTCTATTCCATATAATGGGTAGAAGTCTATATGTTCTATGTACAGACAAGAACGTTCAACAGACCAGGATGAAAATCTCTTTCTCAGTCAAAATAAATAAAAATTTCCAGGAATAGTCTGCATAAATACATCCGAGCGAGATCACTTGTAGTGGTCAACATTACATGTCAGACTTTTCTGCATTATTCATCCTACCTAAAGGACTCACATTCAAGTTTTAATGGAAATGCATATGAATATGATTTTTAACTATTCAAGTCCCTAAAGTATAATGTATCACAAACTTTATCTTTCTTTAAAATTAGCAGTCATGTAACTCTGGAAAAGGGATTGTAGAACAGAATGTATAACATTTTAAAATCACCATCTGAAGAACTGCCAGTCAACTGCTTATAATTACATATTGTGCTTTTTAAAAAGAAACCCAAAATGGAAGTCTGTCCTCATTCATACGCTAAAGTATGTAATTTTTAAAAATCTGTAACTTCATGAATTTTGAACTGTGTGCTGTCTTGTCTTGCATCTTAAATGCAGAAGACCTGAGTTATATAAAGCAAAGTAGAAATACATAAAATATACATTCTTTTAAAAATATGTGTTTTTTGAAGGTGAATAGCCCTACCTCGTTCTCTTTACAAAGACCCTTGAATTCTTTTTAGTGTATACACTCAGTTTAGGAAAACTAAAATTCTCTGATAGTGTCAAGTAGTGAATATTTAAGTGCAAACATATAACTTTGGAGGTTTTGAAAATTATTATTACAGCCAGTTCTTATTGTATTTGTTTTTAAGCCATCATCTCTTTCTGCATATGACATGAGGAAAAGACATCTTTGAGAGGATAAATCCTCAACGGTATTAAAATCCCCAAACAAAAACACTTTCTCAATGAGAAGAACATCATAAAAAATTAAACACATTTATCTTGGGTTTAACAAAGCGCAACAATAATTCATAGATATTCAGCTTCTTTGTCCCTCCATAAGAGTCCAATGGAATTTATCAAACAATAAGGATCTAAATCTATTCAAAGAGCCACATCACAAACAGAAAACAGTTGGGGTTTTACAATTTTAATTATCAAAAGATGATGAAGATGTGGCATGAGGAACAACAAGGTGTTTAAAACATGCTAGTGAATTTCTGCCATTTATATTTTCAATACTGCCAGATGTGTAAAGGACTGAGACATTTACTGGGTTAAGAGCTGATAGTTATTTTACATAATCTACATCAAGTCATAACTTTTTCTGGCAGCTGAGGCATACTAGAACTAGTATCTTACTCACAAATAGTCAGCTAAATGCCAAATATATCAGTTTATGTACCAGCCAGAGAGAATATACATCTTCATCCAAATCATATTTACTTTCCTCGTTATTAACATGTTACCCATGTTGGAGAATCAAACTTTACACTTTGTAAAGTAGATGACAATTTTCTAGAAAAAGTTGTAAAGCATCTTCATGTGCTGAATGTGGAGGAAGACCATGAACTTCAACGAATATTACTGAAATAAAGATTAATTTCCAGGTCTGTGTCTTTCTGGCAGCACTTCCACTCTGCACTTGACAGTAAACATCACTCTGGTTGGGATAGTATCAACACAAAGAGTAACTTGAGACAAAGGATATAGAAAGGTCCTAACTGCTCTCAACTTCAGTCTTCAAATCAGGATTCCCTCAAATCATGGCTTTTGCCAGAAGGCTAGGAGGGGGAATAAGATATCCTAATGAGCAGGAGTTTCAGGGATATGACAGTGATATTTTCTGACAGAACATCTAAGCTGTCAAGAACGAGTCCATAAGAGTATGCCATCTGTGAAAATAAATGAATGGTTAGCACAGACTCATGTCTGTTACCAATATCAGCAAGCCGTTATTTCAAAAAGGCCCTTCCAGGCTCTATGGGTTAATCCTGGTTTTCCTGTAAAACTTCTCTCTCCAGTTCTCAATTGCTGCCTGACCAAAGAGGAAATCCAGCTAAAGATATTATCCAATTTTGCATGTCCCTGAATCTGCAATATTCATTTTCCTTCTACACTTCACTTTAGCAAAGGGAAGAATATAATCCCGAAATAAAGTATCTTGATTTTTCTTTGTCTTTGTTGTCTATTATTATCTTATCACTATCCATTTAGAATCAGCCACCACAGGTTTTATCTCCATATCTCTTTCATACAGACATTATAGCATTTTCCGTAGGAATTATTGGGTTTTTTGCTCACCAAAGGATGGGGGTTTTTTTGCTTTAAACTTACGTGACTACTATATTACCTATGCAGCAGAGTATTCATTATTTATATTTACAAACATCCCTGTAGAACACCTGCTGGGAAATAGTAAATTCATAATATTCTCAAGATGCTTGGCAATCAGTGAACTCAGACTTTTTTCCCCAGTGATACAATGGAAAATGTTGAGCTGATTGAGGAAGCTTTACATCTTGTAGAATTTGTTTTGATTGTCTACAAAGACAAAAAATAAACACATGAACACTCATTCTACGTGCATTACAGACCCAGTTGGTCTGATTATTCTACATAACTTCCAAGCATTAAAATATCAACACAACATAAAAAGTTGCAGAGAATCACCTCAATTTTCAAATTATACGTGCCTAAATAAATTAAAATTATAACTGCGGGTTAACTTTTTTCACGTGAAGTGATATAATTACCTTCTTCTTAAATTTAATACCTGTTTTTATGATATTTTCTTTTATACTTATAAATCAATCACCATAACCTAAAGACTAATTTTCATAATTGCTTTGCTGATGGCTAAAAGCGGAACTCTTAGATTTACTTTTCCTTTGTGTATAGCAGAGATTTTAATGGATTTTGAATTTACACATTTAATGTGCCAAATAGATACCCACATATTTTAGCAAGATTAATTACAAAATGTCAGTGATTTCTATATAGAAGACATAGCTGTCATTCTGTGGAACAAAGGGTTCTTTAAAAAAATTCAGTAAAATCCTCACATTTCACACAACTTCAAAAGGCAATGAAACATTTGGTACTGATTTCAGAAGGAATTTACAAAGAAATATTGATCCTCTTGTCTTTAAGTGACATACATGACATAATGTGATTTCTCTTGGATACTTAACAGAAGGATATCATCACACTGTCACTTCTTCATTTTGTAGTTTGTGGTGCCTACTGTACCCTTTGCTTACTTGGGGATGTAGAAGCCTGATGATATTTCCTTAACAGAGTTTTCATTCATTTTCTCTAACTTAAATATACATACAGTACTTTTGAATCACTACCTACATTTAGAACAGTAATCCTTCCCTTTACAATTACCAATTTTGATTTTAAAAATAAGTGCTAAGCTCTGGAATATGATTTTTTTTTTAGAATAGAATGCATTTCAACTTCTTACCTCATGTTAAGGAAAATCAGAAAAAAAATTACCAGAAGAAGATGGTTTCAAAGCTCTGTCTAGATTCTCATGCTGAATGCAAGGTAACAAAAAAATAAAATGATAGAACAAAACAGATCAAGTTTATATGCCAGATGCTTTAGAAGTCTCTTCCACAATGGGTTGAAGTTTACAGAGGAAAAGAAGTTTTAAAGCATGAAGAGGGAGGGGGAAGGGGAAATTAGAGAATGCATTTTTAGGACCAAGAAGCCAGTAAAACCATGTACTAGTTTTGATAACAAGACAAAAAAGAGAAAAGTGATTACACTGCTACTCAATCACATCCCTGCCATGCCTGGCCAGGGGCCCCACCAGGCCGAGCTCCCATTGTGACTCAGCCTTGGCCCATCCATCCCCAGAGAAGTGCTCAGTAACCAGAAATGGAGCTGCCCCCAATGCTCCTGCTTGGCCTGCTCCCGGCTGGGATGACAGGATTGGTCCTGCCTGCCTGGCCCTGCCCTGATGGACCCTGGGGGGAGTCCTGTTGCTGCAGCATCCTGACAGCAAAATGCAGAATAATATATTGACTTTGTTGAATTTGTACCAAAAGTGAGTGCTCATTGCTTTTCTGGGCGAGACCTACCAAGCATTTAATTTTCTCCGCTTTTATATCCAAGTACTGCCATATTTTAATGATCTTCAAATCAACAAATTGCACACAAAAATAAATTTTAAAAGGCCAAAATCTATTTTCAGGTCAGCAATACCAAAATTAGATTGCGTATTTCAAAATGGCTCTGCCTACTTATTTTTTTTTAATTTAGTTTAGCTTACCTTAGCTGAGTTTATTTAGGGCTGCTTCTTAAGCCAGGTGCTCCAAATGATATTTTTTTAATTTTTTTTATCTCACAAAAGAAAAATTCAGACTTCCATTTCCTTAATAACAGCTTCACCACAAATCTGTGAATGCCTTGAATCACTTGGACTGATTGTGAGTGGATAAATCACAATTACAACACCCATGCAGCAGTTTGGAAAATTCCAAAGGGCCATTTCTCCAAGTATGTAAAAATCTCTGACAGGTGTCCAAAGTCCTGAAATTATGCTAGGCAAGATTTCCAATTTACCAGCTACAACATGGATCCAACAGACTGAGCTTAGCACTGCACTGAAAGATTAATACAGGCATTTCAAAAAGTTGTGAGGATCCAGATCACAAAGGAAATCCTCATGAAGGTATAATAAACTACACATGCATGACCTGAGGCTAAAGGTACCATCACTTGACACCCAAAGCAGAAAGCAAGAACTTGAGTGCAAGGAGACAATATAAATACACCTACTGCACATGCCAAAACTCGAGTCTCTCTTACATCCTTAAACTGGATCAAAAGCAGTGGAACCACATGCAACGTAACCAATGGGCAAATTTCACAAGGTGAATTTTATCTTCTGTCAAGTTGCACAGCCAATAGGTATTTAAGGAAATTAAAGAAAAGCACACTAAGCCCACTGAAACGTAGGGTTGTGTGTCTGATCTCCTGTATTACTATGATGTTCTAGTGAATGACCTCATAAGATCACCGTATAAATGAAAATTTTTTGCTTGGTGTATCTGAGAATCAGTTAGTCTTCCTTATGCATTAGAAAGATTAGCAGCCTCTCTAAAAGATCTTGCATGTCAAATAGCATTATAAAAATATGGGCATTTCTAGGAAGGTGTGTTTCCACAGTGGATTTCACGTATTCAGGATTCAACTCAGAATTCAACTGCAGAAGTTCAAGCCCTGCCTGGTAGCTGATATTATTTTACACATAAATAAATAACAATCACTATTAGAACTTGTATCATTGTGTCCAGGATGCCACTAAGTGTAGAATTTTTCTGGTAAATAAAGTGATTTAGTATAAGCAATAACTATAAAGAAATATTATAAAATTTTACAAATTGTTATAAATTATTATAAATACAACAAAGCAATAAAGGCATGTTTTTTTTCTTTAGACTAAAAAGTTTGTGAAATAAATAAAATAGTACAAGCATCAAATATTGAGGAGTCAGGAAATGGTGACAGCAATGTTCTGAAAACAAATCAGAATAGAAAAAATGAAAAAGCACAAGGACTAAATAGAAAGAAGTGGGTGCATATCAAGATATGTAGGGACAACATTGAATACAAGACTAAACAAGCAGTGAGAAATGTAATTGACTAAAAAGTCGGTTAACTAAATTTCTGTCTACTTAAATAAATACATTTTCTAATGAAGCAGTAATATATATTAAAAAAATTGAGAGCAAACTGAAAATACAGTAACAGAATGGAGTCAGGCGGTCAAGCAGAACACATACAATCCTAAATTCAACTTTGTTTTATACCTGCTATTGTATCTTTGTTTAAAGAGCCATATAAGTAATAGTTAGGCCAGGATGATTGCATGTTGTAACAGCTTCCTCTTAATTGCTGAATAATTTACACAAAAACATTGTATCTGTGTTAATTAATAAAAAAAAAATCCCTTGTAAAATGCCTACTTAAAACAAGAGAAATCCCTATTCTAATATCACACTAGAACCAAGTTAAACGTCTTCTTTTTTTTCCTAGACGTCACACTGTGTTTGCTTGTAAAATGAGAGATCATGTTATGAGCAGCCTTGAACAATGAATTCTGGATTGGGATTTTTTGTTTGGGGTTTTGGGGGTTTTTTGAAAGGTTTTTTACAGAGGCAGCACAGGTTGCCAGCTGAAAAATGCTTAGAAACTATAGAACTAAACACAGAAAGTATTTCTTACCCAAAACCACAAGCCAGAGTGCTGGAAATTCCAGCAGACTCTCATAACCTTTCAACACTCACTGATAGTTTATAATGACATAAAGAAACATATAGGTACATTAAAAACCCTGGGAAATACAGCTGTGTTTACACCAGAATATTAAATTACTTTCTCGATCTGTTCAGTGAGGGGTCCAAGGCTGGAGCACTCTCTCCATTGAATCAATACAGCAAGACTTCAAGCACATTTAAGTCACATATATCTGATTTGTGACCAGCTTGAGGTACAACTGAACACACTTATTTTACCAGTCGTGTAATACACCCAGCAGAGACTGTTCTAGAATTTGATCTGCACTCAATACATCTTGCATCATGGACACCTAATAGACTCAATCTGTGTCCTCTGCAGAGGACCTGCCTATTTCTTGCTAGCATTCACAAAAACATCTAGCAAGAAAATAATATGTGGGCACCTGAAGGAGAGGCCGGGAGCTAAATGGAGCCAAGACTATCCATCTGCCTTGCTCCTTGCCAGAGTGTTCTGCATTCTTTGCTCATTGTTGCCTGCTTGGCCCAACTCAGGATATTCTGGGAAACCTAGTCAAGAGAGAGCTCAAAACTGCCTCAGTCTCAAGTGAAAGTTTTACGAGAAGAAATATCTCTTTCACAATAGAAAAGTCACTGATTTGTCCGTGCCTCAGACTGATGACTTCTAGCCCTACATATTCAAGAAGCCACGAATCCATACTCCACAAAATTCTTAGAACTCAATGATAGAGTGAGACACTTCCCCCACAATGCAAAAGCAACAGATGTTTGTAGGAGAATCATCAATATTTTTCATCTACCAGGATAATAAAGATATACCCACACAGAAGAAAAACAATACTAGCCAAGCAGTAGCTGCTTTACTTTACCCATACTCATATAACAACAAAGGTCATATCACAATTTCAATGTCAATTGTGAGGCACTTGAGGTACATTTCACATGAGGCCTGAATGCTGGTTCCAAAGATAACATTTTATATATTTATTTTGTTTCGGGTACCCAGCAATTTTAACCTATAGATGGGAGCTGACTTTATTTAGCAGAAAATAAAAAACTATACTGACAAAAAGCTTTCTATCACCCCTCAGCTATCTGGAAATGGATATGATAAAAATATGTGCTGCCTTCCCTGAAATGAAGGAAAGAAAAATATCCCAAACCTGAATCAGTATCTAAAATAGTTTCTCTTTTTTGGGGGAACAAATCATCATATATTTCATATCCTTGGTCTCTATCTACTGAGTTCACTCCTCTGAAGTTTCTCTTTCATTATTCTCATCTTAATTCTTGTGTAATATAAATGTACAACTTTGGCTGTGAATTGCAATTAAAATAATGACTAGCCATGGGGATCCCTCCATTTTAAATACTCAAAGTTTGGATAAGTTTATTGTCAGAAAGGCTGACTAGTTTTTCTCTAGCAAATAAACAGATCTAACCAGACTCACCCTGAAACAAGTAGGACACAATCTGCATAAAAATATGTGTCTATGAGGGTCTAATGGCTGTTTCCAGAACCAAGATATAATCTCTTCTTCCTGAATACACCTTTCAGCAAAATAATAATAGTAATAATANGCAATTAAAATAATGACTAGCCATGGGGATCCCTCCATTTTAAATACTCAAAGTTTGGATAAGTTTATTGTCAGAAAGGCTGACTAGTTTTTCTCTAGCAAATAAACAGATCTAACCAGACTCACCCTGAAACAAGTAGGACACAATCTGCATAAAAATATGTGTCTATGAGGGTCTAATGGCTGTTTCCAGAACCAAGATATAATCTCTTCTTCCTGAATACACCTTTCAGCAGCATAATAATAATAATAATAATAATAATAATAATAATAATAATAATAAAGGCTTTTCACCTACATCTCAGGCAATAATGAGCCAAGAGGAGAGATACGTCTACAGTTTTTCCCACATAATGCAGTACCATAAGCATTTACTAAGAGCTTACAACCATCATTTAGTTCCTCTGCATAGCAAACCACAGCAAGTACTCTATACTGGACTCAGTTGCCATGGGCCTCCTGTGTCATGTGTTTCATCATTTCTTCTGAAGATGGAAGACCTAGAGACAATATCAGCTGAGGCATAAGGATCTAGGATTTACAACACTTTGATCTTCTGCATTCTTTCATTTCAAGGAGAGTTACATCTTAATAACCCATGATCTTTGTTAATCATCTTCAGTGACTCCTGACACAGCAAGAATTAAGGACAATTATATTTGGGGAAAAGGTAAAAACAAATCAGGTGTGTTTTCTAAGGAGAAATAGACAGGATTTCATACTTTGCCTCCATTCTTGTGGTCATAAGTAGAAAATAATTGAAAGATAATTTTTAAAACAATTGAGAGCTTTAACACAAATCACAATTTGCCTCCCTTTTCAAGCTTTAGCTTTATTGGTTGGTTCGCCTTTCTCCAGATATTTCTTTTTACCTAGGCATTGGATATGAAAGACTTTTTGCAGTTCTGCTAATAGAATGTTTCGAGAGTACAGAGTCTAAACTACAAATAACATGTTAAATTATATATTAGCATTTGGACCACAGAAACATTAAGATTTGTGCACAGAAGTGAGATGTTTTAGTTATTTCATTTCTAAAAATAAATAGTTATCAGACTTTCATAAGTTTAAAAAAAATCCACTGATTAAACTCTGTTTTTTTCTTGTGATTTTTCCCTTTTGCCACCTCTGTCTTCACAGCTCAAGGAACAACACAGGTATGGCAGGTTTTCCCCATGGCCTTGAGAGCCTGAGGCAAGAATGGGTAGTCCCAGTCTGCCCAGTCCTTTTCTGTTCATCACACACTGTGATTATTTGAAATTTGCATTGAAAATGTTTTGTACTGAAAATGTTTTTTCCCTTTGCAGCAGTTATTTTTTTAAAACCTTGCTGTCTGGGTGAGTTGAGGGGCATCTGATTTTACTTCTTTTGATGACAAACACTCTAGTTCTGCTTCAGATATACACATCAGATATACATTTTCTTATTAATGTGTAGTTTCTGGCAGGTTTACAAGCCAGACAAAAAATATGTTTAAGGCCCAAAATTAATAAATAAATAAGTTTTGCTGTACAAAACAAAGCAAGTGTTTTATTGACTTTGATCTTGTGCAGACTTTGATTTTAACAGTGATGTTCTTCATTCACATTTCTCTCTCACTACTCAGTGTAGACATGGTGTTTAATTCAAGATTTAAAATGGATGCCGATTCCTTGATGACATGGATGTATTTAGTACTATGTGGCTTTTGGCTAAGGACAATAAATTGGGGTTTGTTAAACACAGATACAAGGAGCTTAAGTACACCTTACTCCACAGGCTGCATCTCTGCAGTATCTGAGAAATTGTCAAAAATCCAATTGTTTTCAATTCTTTTCATGTTAGTGGATTGATAGCATACATCTCCTATTCCTGTCTTGCACTTCTTCCTTAAAGACTAAACTTTTCCCTCAGAATTTATGTCTCTGGTTATACAAATGCTGATGGATCCACAAAGATGTTAAACTGATATTAATTATGATTTATCAGGAATGGAATTCAGTACACACATTTTCTCACAGGACATTCTCAGAAAGTCACTCAGGGTTATTTATTATATAACTGCCATATTCACATTAGCAGTGTTAGAATGCCAATAGTAACTCTGGGGACTGATTTAACTTAGGAAGCTGTGACTAGGTAGATGAACACCAGTGAGAAAAGATTCAAATACTGTCATAACTGACTTTCTGAGTGCCTGTTGAATGTCCATTTTCTAAAGAGATTATTGGCAATTCTGCAAAGCTAAGTTTGAAATGAAAAGCAACATTTTTGTTAACTTAATAATAAATATTGTTATTTTATAAAATATTTATTATACCGTGTAAATAAACAAATGAAAACTGGGCTAAGCCAAATTGTCTAGTGATTTTTAAAATCTAGATAAAGAGAAAGATTGTAAAAGCCAAGAAAATGTTGGACTGAAGAAGACTTAAGGAGTCATCTCACAGAAAGGCACTGTATTTTCTGCAGTTTTACATGTTGCTTGAATATTCATGTTTTGCATGCTATTTTCCAATAAATGGTGTTAATTTAGAACACAGAAATAAAGTTGAAAACAAAAAGACAATAATATAGTATTTATAGTTACTTTAAAAAAAATAACAACACTGAAATAAAATAACAATATTAAGGAAGATACAAGCTGATGTAAAGTTTACATTCTTCCAAGATTCATGGTTGGGCGATTTTGAATCTAGTTTTTCTTCATATTTGGGTTTGAGCAGACAAAATCTCTGGCTATAATTTAGGGAAATAAAGCTCTACAAAACTGCAATGTAAATTCAGTTTAGTAAATGCAAAAATTTTGTTGTGATTTTGGCCTAAGTTCACCCCACGAATTTGAATGGAATCTTATCTCAGGGTGTCCTAGATATATCATTTAAATACATAGGATAACACAGGAGAAACCTTTGTTTCCTCTCTGAGTGGACTAAGTAGCGGATTGATGTGCTAATGCATCTACCTAACCTTCTTACACTGCCTTATCTAGGAGCATACATTTTTTTTCAGCTCTACAATCCCTCCAGTCCCTGTTCTTTTAGCCAAAGGTATCTGAAGAGAGGAAAAACCCTGCAGCTATTTCTTTATTTTGTGCTGTTTCACTTCCCAAAATAGGTCGGTCTTCCAGCAGATATGAGCTGAAGGTTTAACATAGGTTATCTCACAATTAATTGCACTCTATAGCACTAAGCTGGAGTGTTAGTGGGTACTTAAGTAAAACAGCTGTGTGATGAAGATTTAATTTCCATGAGCATTTTGAAGATTAGAAAAACCTCATTCAGAACTTCTTTTAGCTACATACTACATCCTTAATTAATATAAAGCAGGAAGCCATACTACACTACAAAAATTTTCTCTTCCCTTTCATATACACTCAATTTACACATTTGAGAGTTCACATGTACAAAATCCTAGTAAGAAAATCTGGTCACATTCAATGTCACCGAAATGTGTAAGTAAAAGGTAAGAAGGAACATTTATCCCTTCTCTTCTAAGAAGAATAATTCTTCTCCTAGATTCAAAGTACAATGTATATTTCTCCAGCGTTCTGAATACAAGCCAATTTCTTCTGCACTTAAGTAAACAATACTATTTCAGATAACAAAAAAAAAAAAAAACACCACAACTTTAACTGTTCCAAAGAGTAGAATGTTTTGAAGAAAACTCACTTTTTCAGGCAAATTGCTAGTACTGTAATCCCACTACAAAAGGAAAAATGCATACAGTAGTATTTTCTTAGCTCATAGTGTATTTTGGCCACCTTCACCCTGTTCCTTCTTTCTTTTCTTAGATTCCAGTTAAATCAGTCACTAGTCAACCAATGGTAACATTTTCAGAATTTGTATTAAAATTATTCCTAAATTAATCATGAAGGTTACATTTATCTTCAATAAAAAACTTCAATTTTAAATGAAATATTGGTCTTTTGTATTACAATACAGTCTTTTCATTCAAGTTAATAAAAAGGAAGGGGCTCTTCATTATCTAAAGAGAGTAAAAATACATTCAAACTTGGGTAGTCTCACTAAGAATTTGAAGCAGGCGAAGGAGGGAGGGAGGCTTGTCTTGTTTTTAGATTAGTGTCCCCTTACAGAATGGCATCATAGTCATATCAATACAGTTTTTAACTGAGTTTATGAGAACAGGTGTGACTGCCCTTCTTTTAAATTTAGAGAAAAAGAATTGCTCCAGTGGTTTAAAAGTCAAGAATTTCCAAAGGACTGAGCCACTACAGACTTTCAACTGCATTTTCTCCCTTTTACAATTGCTCCTTCACCTGTTAAGCTCTGTGAGTAAGAGCATGGAACTGGACCCTTTAGGACACATATCTAATGTATCAGATCCAAGTCACATCCATTTGCCAGCAACTTGGGTTGTGCAAGTGATGCACTTGAAAAGATTGTTCTTCTAAGCCCATGACATCACTTTGTTTTGAATTGGGCAGTACACTTTTATTCATTTCCTACTAGACTTCTCAAGAAAAATGCAGTACATATCTTTATTTACAAATGATTTTCTGTTTTCAGCATATGATTATAGCTAAGTCTATAACTCAGACCAGCATAAAAGCGCTGTCTGTTCAAAAAAGCACCAAAAAAAAAAAGCACACCAAAAAAACACCGCCAACCACAGAACCTCAAACAAAGCAGAAATCCCCACAGATACACCGAAGTCATTATCTGAAGGGATCTATGCAACAACTCTTCATAATACCAGCTGCCTGCTGGAGAAAAAGAAATAGAGTGTCTAACATGTCTTAATCTTCCACTGCAATGATATTCAACTTTTATTTATCTTTTTATCTGTTGAGGTTTTGCCATAACATAGAAATGAAATTCAACAACATGACATTTAATTCTGAACAAAACATTACATACCGGAAAAATGTATAAAGATATACTTTCTGTATTTTGGAGTGCAACATCTTGGCACATAATAACTAGGTTTCTACAGCAGATATGATGATATCAATTTCCTTTATTTTTAGCTTTGCATATTCACTATGTCTGCAGTTTCTTCCTGCTCCTGAAACAAATTATAGTCCAGCGCTGTAAAAATTTATGAAGTTATTTATGGTATCAGTGGAATACAAATTTGTCAACATAGTCCCAGACCACCAGGTGTCTGGGTATTATCCTATTTCCCAGAGTTTAACAAGGGACATATCTATATCCAGCTAAAGAATCCATTACCAGCCCATTTCTTGGAAAAAAATTAAGACCTAAACTCTGAAAAATAAAGATTCGTGAAGGGGAGATAACATAATGTTGTTCAAAGATCAAATGCAAAGTAAAATCACATGTGTTCATCTTACTTTAATATCACCAAAGACAAAATCGTTAGGCTCTTCTATAACAATATAATACTATAATACAGTATTAAGGGTAGAATGATACAATCCTCTTTTAATGACATTGTAAAATTTTTTTACAATACTTCTTTTAATTATGAAAATACACGTTGTTATTGCTACACATTACTGTCCAGAGCTAGAAAACCACATTAAATGCTGTGTAAATTTTCTTTTTCAGTTTCAAAACCTGATATTCATTGATCTCCATAAAATTCGTACACTGACAGACCTTATAGCAAGTTATTTTCTCTTTTGATCTACAAATAACATCAGTGCCCCAAAAGTCAAAACTATTGATTAAACAAAGACATCCAAAGAGGCCAAGACAATGTTGGAGAATTAGTCAGCAGTATACATTTTTGCAGTACAAATCCACAGCATTTCCATTTACCTTTCAAAATGTCACTTAGGGTTGAGAGAAAAATTAACAAAGTAAAATTAATTCTTTCACTGTCCATGCTAGCTAGACTGCATCTAGGAATAATAAAGCAATTCAGCCTCCATGTCCGTTACTATGGTAACAATAAATTCCCTGCAAATATAAAGAAACAGCAGACCAGAGGGTATCTCTGAAACCTTTTTCATCAAACACAAGAAACTTGTCACAGATATACTGTCTATTTTTATTTGACTCTGCCTTAAATATAATTTCATGCTTTACTTCCATTGTTCCTATGGAAGGTGAATCAAGAAACCCTGAAATAGATTCCTGACATCAACCATGTTCCTACGTTAGCATTCTCCTTTATGTTAGGTAAGTTAGCCTCCCAAAAATTTCATTCTGTGCGCTACATCGAGATCATAGCCTTGTCTTTCCTCAACAATATTTTTCATGGATATGACTATCTTAGTCTCCTGCTAAGACACTGACCATTCCCACTTCCTTTTCTTTGCACTGATTTTTCAGTTTCTGTTCATCTTTACTAAATATGGGTGACCATAACAGCCTATCTCTTTCCAAGAACATTCCTTATACTCTGGCATTCCCTTCCTGCATCACTATTTCTTTTACATATTCATGCCCTTAAGGCATAAGCAAGCTACATCTTTCAAATTTCTTCTCATTTCTACTATCCTGCCATCAGGATGGTCCTTGCTTTACACAGATTTCATCCTCAGAGTTCACTTTTTCTTGATTATAGTAGTAATTAGAAAGTTTAAAAGCCATTGTCAAAGTATAACTTGAGATACACCAATGTTAACTTTACTCTTGCCCAGCAGCATAGTCCACATCACCTCCTTTTCAATCAGTTTCTTAACACCATCCCAGTCACCATTTCTAGTCTATGGCATTTCCCATGTAGCATCTTGTCAAATCACTTCGCAATTTAGATAGATATACTTTAACTACTTTCTCTAATAAAAATAAGTTTTTTTGATAGATTCAGCAAATAAAATCTACAGTTCATAAAATATTTTAATAATTCCTATTTTCTGTTTAATTTTTGAGGTTTTCCTTTCCTTCAAGGAAAAGAATCTTTGACAGTTTAGCACGAACTACCAGAGATTGTACATCTAGTAGTGCCCTATCGTTTGCTAACATTGACATATATTGTCCTGTTTTTATTATATAGAGAGACTATCTAAATCCTTACTATGAAATTATTAAAGAGCTTCAATTTTATTTTCAACTTGTGGTAATTTTAATTTTCAAGCTTTCTGTATAAGCTATTTTTTTTAATTTTTTTTTTGCTTCATGTTGTACCCTATACTATGACCATCATAAACCTTACTCAAACATTAAAGAAAGCATTTAGGTTTTAGATTTCCCAGATTACATACTCTTCAGCTCATCTTTACTAGAAAACTGTTCACATCAGGTTTTTTGTTTGGGTGGGTATTTTTAACTTTATATTTTATTCTTGTTATTTACAAACCTAAGAAAACTTTTCATATTCTTTTTCTTCGCAAGGCCTATTTCATCTTGACCTTGGACAACTTTCATTTTATACTTATGCTACCTCATTCCAAGAAGGCTCTTATTCCAGCTGACTACCCCTAGCCAATGCTCTTATTTTACCAAAGGCTGCCCTTTAAAATTGAGAACACTGGTTCTCTTATTTAATCTTCAGTTTAAATATCAGTCCATATGAAGTTCCTGCCACTTCTAAAAGAAAGTGTAGCAGAAAATCCTGTCCTGCTGGTCTCTGCTTTTTTCATTATTGGCAATATATTTCCACTAATTATTACTAACTATTTTCTATGAGAAAATAATGCATTTATAATTAAAATTTCTGGAAATTACATTCTCTATTTCATAACATCTCTCACAATGTCCATACATAATAGGAAGCACCTCAACCAAAATCATACCCCTGCAATAACTCCTCCATAATCTGTCTTCAAAGAGGATTCCAAATCAAAAAGCTCAGGTAATTACGCTTCTAAACTGAAGGAGGATCTAAGCTGTTGATTTTTTTCTAACTCTTGAAATTGCTCAGAAGGTTGTTCTGAGCATTATAAAACCTGAAAAATTAATCAATCACTATTATAAAGTATTTTTAATCACCTGTATTTTATTTCTGTGTAAGACATCACAAGCCACCAAAAAAAAAAGTCCTAATCATTAGAGAAAAGTTTATGCTTAAACTTTTTCATTATAAATTTATCTTCTGTAAAAGTAAGTACTTTTTCCTATGTTCTCCATAGTCATCAAATGACATTTTTGTCTTATAGTTACAATTTTTAAGGTATAATCTCAGATATTGATTAATTTACCTCACATGAGAAGTTACCTTGGTTGCCAGCAGATTTATTACTTACTTAAGAATGTAAATAATGAAGTTAATATTTTGTAATTTGTTGAGTGTTGTATAGATGCAGCATGTTTTAAAAATTTTTGCTATTATTGTAGTAGTCACCTCAATGAAATCACTCAGTCTCACATACATCTATTATTTAAGCAGTTTTGAAATCCTTTCCCAGAAGAGATAATTCTGGGATGTTTGCTTTTCCAGAGAAAGAGGTTTTTAGCTTGCTGTCAGTATCATTTTGTATTCATATTTTACTATATACCTGGAATGAACTGCACTGTTCCTCAAAATAATCTACAGAATATCAACTACATAGGCAATATGAGAACTTGTATTCTGTCTAGACATACAACATATAATTTCAGAGAAGCTGTCGTGCATTGCAGTCATCTGTATAACCTCATTTCAAACATCTATTCAGGTGATCTCTTATTTTGACAATCTTCAGCACAACAAATCCTTTAAATAATAATAATAATACAGGATTTTTTTATGTTACACATAACCTTTTTTAGACCTTCACCTAAGAAAAAACAATTATGCCTTCATTGCTTTATGCTTTTACATGTGATTTCCTTATCAAAGCTAATTATAGATGTCACCTCTAAATTTGGTTTGAGGACTTTTTCCCTTCTGATGTTTTAGTAGCTAACTCTTACATGGTTTATTTCTATAATACTTCGTAAATTAGGTTCATCCCAGCAACTGAGAACCTGTTAGTAAGTACCCAGAACCTCCAGGCACTCAAAAGGATGGGGCCAGGCACTGATTGAAAGCCATGGAGTTCTGAGGCCAGGGAACACCAACCTGTTGGAGTCTAGAGGAAGGCCATGAAGATGGTCAGAGGGCTGGAGTACCTCCTCTATGGAGACAGGCTGAGAAAACTGAGGTTGCTCAGCCTGGAGAAAAAGCTTCTGGCAGACCTTATAGCAACCTTCCAGTACCTAAAAGCGGCTTTTAAGAAAGTCAGAGAGGGACTTTTTAACAAGGGCATGTAGTAACAGCACAAGAGAGAATGAATTTGCACTGAAAGAGATTAGGTTTAGATTAGACATTAGAAAGAAATTCTTGACTGTGAGGGTGGTGGGACAGTGGAACAGGTTGCCCAGAGAAGTGGTGGATGCTCCATCCCTGCAGTGTTCAAAGCCAGGTTTTGAACAACATTGTCTAGTGAAAGGTGGCCCTGCCCACCAGGGCAGTGGAATTGGAACTAGATGACTAGATTTTAGGTCCCTTCCAAAACAAGCCTTTCCATGATTCAATTATATTGGTGAGTATGGTTGTTGCTAGTATTAACATAATTAACACGTTGTGGGAGCACTGCATTTATAAGGCTTTGTGGTTGTCATTGATTCTGCTGATTAGAGCAGTGTCAGAGCATATATCAGCTTCATAAATAAGCTTGAAAAAACCTACTCAAACACTGTTATTATAACAAAGAAATTTTGAAGTTTCTTACTGTAAAAACAGCTGAACATTGTTACATTTATTTTGCCTTCTATAGTTCAACAAAAACAACACCCTCACTTTTCTTTTTCCTTCTAATATATAGGTCTTGGGGTAATTTCCATACCCCAAGTCCAAATGCCTTAATCTTAGTTTTTCACCCCATTCAGTTTCCATCCAATTCTATCAACTAATCCTTTAACACCTAAAGCCAGTAAAGCCTGCTTCTTATTTTAACCTTTCCAACCTGCCAAAGGTTCTGCTTTTATGCATGCCTGGAAGCACTTAAGGCTCAGCAGTAGCAAGAGAGCTCTGTTCTCAAGCCAGGCTTAGACCTGCTGGGGTGCATAAACAGATGAGCCATTCCTCCTCCTGCCTTGCCTGCAGTGCTTAATCTGATAGCTGGTGTTAGAGCATGCCTATTGGATTTGGTTTCACACAAAATACCACAGCAGCCACAGAAAGAGATTGCTTCCCTAACCTTTTGCAGGGCTCAATACACTCATCTGTATCAATCTTGCAAGAATTTAAATTTATGCTTCAATCCTGAATCTGATTGTATTAACCATCAAATTATTGAAAATTCAAAGGTCATAGAATTGGTGACTGCCTTTAATCCGTGCTTTTGTTGAAGCACTTCTGTTGTACATTAAAGCGTTCAAGATTCAAAAGACCAGTGAAGGAATAAAGAGCAGTATAAAACTCAACAGATTAGGAGGAGTCATGGGGCTCAGTCTTTTGCCAGAAGGATTATTACACCTCTAACAGTCAAGGGATAAAAAAAGTTATTTTATGCCTAGAAGAGAACTCTTGCAAGCAAGTCTGCTAACTGCTAAGCTAGAAAGTCCTTTTCCTTCTTACAGTCTGCCTCAATACATTATAATACAAAAGCTAAAGCAGCATCAGCAGTAGGTTTGCAACAGATGAGTATTAAATCCCCATTATACATAGGAAAAATTTGCCTCAGAATTACAACATCCTGTAGGAATGAAATAGCTACTAGATAATTCTATTAAAAAATGGACATCTTCTCCACTAGTCTTTCAAATAAAATATGATAAAATTGTTTGTAAGGTTGTTATTTTTTTTTAAATCAGTTTTACAGACAACTTTAAAAATAGTTCCTGAGACATAAAGCCACCTCTTCATAGCTATGAACAACATCCAATTCCAAGACATGAGTCATTCCCCATTTATAGCCTAATTTTTGACTATTCACTGTTCCACATGTCAGTTTTTTGTGGCTTCCTTTCCCTGTATACCCAATACAAATCCTGAATACCTAATTCAGGATATTTTTTTCCTTTTTAGGATGAAATTCCCCAAATTTAGGTATTGAAATAAACAGTCAAATATTGATATGACTGTCATAAGATCTGTACACCCTGGAAAGAACTGGTCAATATTTACATTTTTCTCACAAACCTTTGAAATGAAAACAATTTGAGGCTGTTTTAATTTCTTGCATGCATATTTGGGAACTAAAACTTTCAGTTTAACTGAAAACATTTATCTATTTAGTTTGCATCTCACATCTATTACAGTGGTAAAAAAAACCCCAGACAAACAAACAACAACAAAACCCAAACAAACAAACAACCTACAACAACAAAAAAAACCCTTTGCTGCAGTGCTTAAGTTACTCTTAAGTTTCTAAATGACAACACATTCTACCCACACATAACATGACCCAATTTCTTGCCATCACTTATGCTGGAAGAAAATTATACACATTTGAGATATAAAGATATACAAGATAATGGAAGGAAAATATAAAGTGTAAGAAGCTCACCTTTTAAATGCTGTTAGAAATCTTCACAGGGTTATTCAAATACAAACAGAGATCTGGTCAGCTATTTAACAGAGAGGTACCATTTTCTTTGTAGTAGGTTTGTGTTTCAAAGCATCTCTAGGCAAGCTGGTTCCAAGAGTCACTATTGGAAATCCTGCCAATTGCCACAGCAGGCATCTTACAACCATGTGAATTTTGATTTGTTTCTGGAAGTGTCTCATATTTTTCTGGCTGCTCAAACTGATTATCAAAATTTAAGAGGCCCAGACCTGTGTGAAAAAAATGTGGCTAAAACTACATATTAAATCTGAGCATACTACTGGAAGAATAACTATCACCTTTTTTTTCAATGCCTTTCATGACTTTTGTGTAAAGCTATGAATCAAAGGTTTCCAGAGATTTTCACCTTTTTTGTCATACCTATGAGATACAGGAATCTCACCTCTCAGCTTTGCATTTGGTCAGGGAGCAATAGCGACTCAGTGCTGTGCAAGAAGTCTTTCAGACACCGAGCTTTCACTGAAGGCAGAAGATCTCCTTCCTTATGCAAAAGCAGAATTAGTGAGAAGTGATCCCATAGCCATCATGTGATTTTGCTGTGTCTTATTTCAATTCCATTACATTCAGCAGAAATTTTATAAGGAGAATTATTTCCTTTTGTTAAATGGTATTTGTTTCAAAACACTTTTGCTTTGGAAGAACTCTTCCTTTTCCTGGCAGAAAAAAAGTAGCAACTACAGCAGAAAGTGAAAATGCAAAGGTTTATTCCAAAAAGAGAAAATAAGTAAATATTTACTAGGAGGACTTTCTGGCTCTCTATGTTTCCGTGGTTTATTTTCAAGGATGATGCTCTGAACACATATACAGAAAGAAGAGTATTGACAGCACAATGGCAGCAAAAGGGCTTAACACAAGGAGCATGTATCCTATCCTTCAAAGACACCTCTTCACAAATAAGAGTAGTGGCTGTGCACGTGTTCACAGTGTATCTATTCCAGAAATCCAGAAAAAGTGGATTATCTTCATCCTATCAGTGAAACAGTGTTTACTGGCAATCAGCTGAACAAGAGAGAAATGCCAAGTTGTACATTAAATACATATATACACATACATATCATTCATTAGAAGTAGTAATTTATCTAGTTTTTAGATCCCATCAGTGTGGGCTGCTTCAGCCATATACACTGTTTAACATTTCTATGCAGTAACACAGAAAGGAAATTAAAGATTACATCTGAAAAGTGGTTTTAAAGATAAATATAATGTGAATGAAATGAAACATTCCTTAAAAATGCTGGGTGAGTTTTTCTTTGATTTACAGCAGTGCTGCCGTCATGCCTGCAATGACATTACACAGGTATAATGAGATGAAAAATGTAACCCAGTGAAACAGGGCATTCATTTTGGAAGAAAGGTACAACTAAGGGCCAGATCCACTAAGGATTTTAGAGCCTAGCCTCAAGGTAAAGTCCATATCTAAAATCCCTGCATAATGTAGGGAGTCCACTAGGTGATCATGATCATGATCAGCAACCTAGTGGTTCTTAACAGGTGAATGATGGGATGACATAGTAATGGGATGACAGAGACATAATTTGGGGAGGCAGACAAGCAGATTCAATATTTTCCTTATAGGGAGGGAGTTAAAATCTCCATCTAGCAGCCTTGGAAGCATATAAATAGAAGCTTTATAGAACTCAAAGGACAGCAATAAAGGAATTTTGCTGAAAATGAAGGGGAGGAGAGAAAGAAAAAATCTGCACAGATGGGTTGTAGAAGCTAACATGATATACTGACTAGAAACTTCAATTTGCATATACATGTATGTGATGTGTATGTATGTATGTGACATCTATACATAGAGGTGAAAGTATATATTCAAAATTTCATTTAAAAATATAGAATAATATTATGTCAAGATACTCAAGAAACAAAAATAAAGTGTTATATCTGTATGTGCACGCATGTCCCTATTTGCAAATACACACATTTCAGCCTTAGGCTCCATATGTCTGTGTACTCACCTCTCCCTTCCCCAGATGGGGTAGTCTACCCTGAGTTGGTTTTCCATTAAAAGAGTCAAAGAATCATGGTCTGGGTTGGAAGGGACCTTTAAAGACTATCTGGTCTAACCTCTCTGCAGTGAGCAGGGACATCTTCAACAAGATCAGGTTGCTCAGAGCCCCCCGTCCAACCTGACCTAGAATGTTTCCAGGGATGGAGCATCTGTCTCTGAGCAATCTGTTTCACCACCCTCACAGTAAAGAACTTCTTCCTTACATCTAATCTAAATCAACCTTCTTGTAGTTTAAAACCCCTGCCCCTTGTTCTATTGCAAGACACTCTACTAAATAAATTTTGCATCCATTTTTCTTATAAGCACCTTTTAAGAACTGGTGATTGAGGAACTGGACAGGGCTTGGTATTAAGCCTTCTTCCCCCACACATCCCTATCCCGTATTTGATTTAGAGTTTCAACTGTCTTTTTCTGTATAAGATGGACAGACAGACTGGTAAACACAATCTGGCACACTGCAGAATAAATCCAGAGTTTTATAACTCTCAAAACAGAAATTGCTTTTTCTGAATTCTGTAGCAATCAGGAGGCATTTGTCTGAGTCATGGACGAGTAAGTTAAACAGCACGGGACCCAGTACTGAGCCTTGGAGGACAGCACTAGTGACAGGCCTCCAAGTAAACCCTGGGCCACTGATCACAACCCTCTGGGATCTGCCATTCACTTCCAGACTTTACCTTTGAGGATACCATGAGTTCAATGTCAAAAGCCTTGCTGAAGTCCACGTAGACAATACTCACTGCTCTCCCCTCATCCCTCCTGGCACGTCTCGCTGTAGAAGGTGAACAGGTTGGCAAAGCATGATTTGCCTCTGATGAATCAATGCTGACTACTCCTGATCACCTTCTTGTTTTCCATGTGCTTGGAGATGACCTCCAGGAGGAGGCATTCCATCACCTTTCCGAGGATGGAGGTGAGGCTGACTAGCTTCAGGAATACTAAAATTTTTGGGTTTGCTTCTCTTACAGGATCTGTTTCTCCACAGGATACCATACTTGTACCACCATATTTGATATTTCTCTTTTGTCTTACTATTTAAAAATGCACTGACTTTTGAATTAAGGTGTTATTGAATTTGATATTGAAAGTTTCCTGTAATACATAAAAATGTAGTGCATAAAACAATGTATTTTACAGTTGAAAGCAAACAAGCATTATTTTATCTACTCAGAATATTCCTTTTCTCAAAACACTTTTCAGTTAAAAATATTTTTCTTTACATCTGTAACTTATGCAGTTGCATTATGCCATAAATTTCAAATCAGTTAGCTCCTGAATGTATGATTGCTAATAAAACTATGAAACCATTCCCTATTAAACAAAGTTAACAGTGACTATCAATTTAGGCTATATGCCCAATGCATTTTTTGCCATAAAACAGGTTTGCAAATCTTAAATGGTTTCACATTCCTCTAAGAGCATAACATGAATATTTTAAGCAGCTTAGCTTTGATTTAAATATATTTACTCAGGATATGCTGGCAGCATCCCAAAATGCAGTGTAATACCCTTAAAGCTGGCAATCCCAAACTCAATTTAAGAGAGCAGATAATATGGACTAGCAGCATTAAAGCAAATAAAGTCAATTAACGAGGGGTTTTTTTCTTAATTTGTTTTCTCTAGCTTGAAATTGCAAAGGATGGATAAAGCTACAGGATTAATGAAGAAAGAAATTAATGGGAATGGAATATAAAACAAAAAAAGGGAACAGAGAAGTCCAGGAGTTATTATTCATTACTCAGTTCTTAAGGTTTAAAATTGTATAGTAACATTCTTCTATTTTAACTAGCCACAGTGCAAAATGAAAATTCCATCTTTGGAATATTTCAGACATTCACCAGCATATTCTAAGATGAGCAATATCTTAAATTGAAAGCATTTACTTCCACTGAAAAATAAATTATTGAAAATGTATATCTAGTTGTGGAAAATAATGTTTACTGTAAGAACTCTGCCAAATTATCTGTTCCTGATATTTCCCTCAGACATAAAGACTAATTCCATTCATTGTTAAATGAGTTATTCAGGCTGCTGCATGTGCATAGTGAGATGTTGGCATTTAGGTGTTCCAAGATCAAGACAAGTGGAAAACAGCCAAAAATCATCACAGAATAGTAACACATTCCACAAGTGAAAACAAGTGCTTACATTATTTAGTTACTGCTTGAAGATTTTTCATATTTTCCTGCCTACATTTCAGCCAGTTTAAGAACAGAAAAAAAAAAATCAAGTTCTGTTCATATGAAGTTGTCTACACTTACACTGGAAATCTTTCATTGAGAGTACTGCTGAAAATGCTGCTAGTAAGTTCCCAGCACCCACTGATATTATGCCTTAGAATAAAATTTTGCTTTTACATATCTATGTTTCCAGTGATAGCTAAAGACACAAAAAAAATCACCTCCAATGAGGAGAGGATTTCCCAACAATTCTATAGCAGAGCCCATAGGAGGTTCATTCTAAAGAACATTCTAGGCATATGTACACCCATATGCTTTGTTTCAAGACCCATCTGTTTTGATTTGATATATATGCTTCAAAATAACATTTATTTCATGAAACATACACCGAGTGAAAGGGTCCACAATACTTGCTTTGAACAACACAGGGATTTCTTGTAAACTAATCATGTTATTTGGACATAGTCTCATAAATTTGCCAAGGAAATTGCAGAATCTTTTCTGAACCTGAAAATTGAATTAAGCTCCAAACCAAAATTGTGAAGTTAAGATGTAAAGTAAAATTTTTAGTATTATTGTTGTGAACATTCAAATTCTGTATTATTGAAGTAATTCATTACAGTCTGTAAGTCACTGAATGCTGTAATTCTAAGTGGATAGGTATTTAACTAATCTCAAGCAACCAGATTTAAGCACCTTTGCAGAATTGTATTGTTTCACAGTTATCCAGCAAGTGTATCCCATCCAGTAGGGTATACTTTTCTAAGACAAGCCCACAAACACGTAGAATCATCCTGAATTCAATAAAGCCCCGAACCTGGGTCAAAATCTAATAAATGATTTTCAGATTCTATTCATTTGTAGATGCATATTGCAACTTGTTATTAGCATGCTCACTAATATAATGTGAGCAAATAATCCATCAAACCCTTAGATTCCTTAATAGACAATCTTTTCTGTTTACAGCTCTTCACCAACTTTAAAATCCCTTGCAGGAAGACTGCCCACTTTTGAGGTTATTTCAATGGCACATTACAATGTGAGGGGGAAAAAAATCTCCCAGCAATCAGAGATTCAATATGACAAGTCTGAGTGAAGAAAAGCTTTGATAACAAAGTAGAAGTAAATCAACTACTGTCATACATATTGGTCTCACCAGCCAAATACCAAATAATGGAAAATATGTGAAGGATTAATGTCAAATATTAATTTTTAAGAAAATTAATTTTAGAAAAATTAATCAGAAAAACAATCAGATTATGTATGATCCAGAGCGGCTGCACCCCCAAGAGCATGCCCAAGCACAAACAGCAGGTGTGGAAAATGCAGTCAACATAAGAATCAAAGAAAATGCACATAAGAATCAAAGATTATTTTGTAAACACTGAAAAAAAATAAATTGTAACCAGATTGGGGGGAGGAGAATTTGGTTTTATCAGGAAATCGACACCTTTTTCACATTGACAGATTCCTCAGGATTCTGACTCAGAACCAAACTTGAAGAATTTCATTTAATAAAAATATTATTACTTTATTTTGTACCATAAAAACTGAAAACACACAAAGCCAACCAAAATACCCTGAAGAAGACCTACCAAAAAAAAAAAAAAAAAAAAAAAAACACCAAAAAAAAANAAAAACACCAACAAAAAACAACCAACTAACACAAAATCTAACAAAAAAAAAAAAACACACAGATTCCAAGCTTATTTAAATTTAAAAGCCAAAAGTTTTTAAATGCAAAATGTAAGGTTGTTAAGCAAAACCTATAATTATTGACCAGACACTGATTTATAAAAATTGAGTTTATCCATGGGTAAAAAATTGTTTGTCATTTTTATCAGATCGAAAAGTATGTATCATGCGTTCCAATAGGTGTACTCTAATTCAGGGGGGACAGCACAGACATGTCATGATATGTACCTACTACTTCCATAAGTTCAATTTTCTGTGTGGGCTTTTATCTTCTCTATCACTTCATACGGATCCTATGACCTACCACGACAACTGTTAAAAGGCAATTCTAGTGCTTTGCAAAGTACAAAGGAATTTTATATCACTACTGTAAGAAACTGAACATTTAATATTATTATGAAGCAGGATTAGGATGGATTTAAGAATGTTTTGGGAAGCAACAAGAAAATGAGACACCCAGTTCTGAGATGCAGCCTTTCCCATTGTAATCCAACAGATGCACCTGTAAAAACTAATGTAAAATCCAATTTTGGCACATGACTGACTAGCATTCATTTTAAAAGATAATTTTCTTTATTTCCCTTACTTAATAAATTTTCAGCATTTATCAAATTCCTAAAAAACAACTGCCCTTAACTATTGGTAGACACCCAAGAACCACAGGCAGGAATTTAGGTATGGTACTCAATTAAATTTGTGTTATTTTAAGAGTAATACTTTGGTTTAACATTATTGAAATTTCCCTCTCTTGTGTTTGTCTGCTCATTACCAACATCTATTTGTTTACTGGAGTTGTATTCAGTCAAAAAGGCATTTCAAGAAAAGATGAATCAGATAGATAACACAAGGTCATGACCAAGGCTGCTTAAGATTTATTTCTAATGAATTATCTCACAACTGTGTCTTCAGTTTCATGTATGGTTATACTTACAGCTCTTTCTTTTGTACAAAGGAAATAGTTCTAGAAAATTGGCACATGAAGAATCTTGGTCTATGGATGAAAACTCCAACTGCTTAAAGTGCACAAACACAATGTCTTTAATAAAATATCAACATCTTCCTCATTTTTTCAATTAAAATACTGAAAAATAAAATAATACAGCTCTATTCCACGTAAGCAGTGAGCCGATTGTTCTTCTGAGCTTTGGACTCTCAACAGCTGCTGGGCAGCTGTGAGTTTACTTTGAATAATAAACTGTCTCTGATCAAAGCAATGATCAGAATGATGTACCTATTTAATAATGGCCAACAGTTCTTTTCCTGTGACACAATAACGTGTCAGCAGCACTGTTCGGGTATAGCATGGCTTTATGCTCTATAGTTTCTGCACTCTTAAAATCATATTCTCCTCTCTCTAAAACAATTATAGTGGTGCCCAGAAGGAGAGACAGTTTGGTTTTGGTTTGAGGAGTATTTTAATTTGGGGTTCTGGGTTTTTTTTATTATTTGTTTGGTTGGAGATCAAAGCACTCAACTCCAAGTTTCCTATAAACCTTTTCACATTTTTACACCAGCTGAACACATTCTTCTTTTGAGAGAAATAAGACAAGAAGCTGCCAAGTTAGTTACTAGCTTGTGTAGCTAAAAACACCATCCTCCACATCTCCTCATACCCAGAGGCCACACACTTCACTGCTGACACAAACCACAGAGGAGCAAAATTGTCAGGATTCTGTTTAGTATTTTATTAAATTACATTGGGGATCTCTAATGATATCTTCAAGTCTTTAAATTAACTCATTCTCCTACATAAATGCTGAAGTAACAGTAAAACATTTCATATGGCAAGGAAGAATATGGACTAGTAATGGAACAAAGCAAAGTAAATACTTGGTAAAGCAGTATTCAGCCAAAGACATTCAGCCCTGCAGCAGAACAAGTTGTGGAAGTGTAATAGTGAAACATGATCTTGGAAATGTAGCTCATTTGTCTTCTCATTTGTCTCACTTGTCAATGACATTTTTGACAAATGTAATGATCGATACTTTTTAATTTTTTACATAGATTAATTTAAAACATTTTTAAATTGAACTTGACTTCATTAGAAAAGTTTTGTGCCACTTTGTGTTACTGAAAAAAGTGTTTCTATAAGACAGAAAGGAAAATATTTGATTGCTACTGAAATAACTATTATCAATATATATATATAATGCTGTAATCAAGATAAGGTGGGGTTATTTTTAACATATGATAGCACTTTTTATAGAAGTTTTAATCTAGTCCTAGCTCTGAAATAATCAATATGTTGAAAAAACTCTTACCTGTGAAGCAAACAAACCTAACCAGTTTTCTTAAAAATATGAAATTCTACTGAAAAGTAACTAATTTCTAAAATTATTGAAAAAAATTAGTTAAGAGAAGTAATTATAAAACATGGACCAAAAAATATTTCAAAAATCAAAATCAATCCTCTGCATTTCCAAGTCATTAACACTGTAATTAGGAAATATTGTACTTAAGGCATTTAAGAACTCACAAGTCATCTGAAAATCTAGCACACCCCTATTCCTTGCCAGCCCTAAGAGAAATCTTTTTTGAAATTTTGTATAACAGCATGAAAAACTCTTCAGCAACCATATTTCATTAATACCTAGACTAACCCTTTTCCAGTTTTCCTCTCATTTTGCTTAACAGATCAACTATCTTTACAGTGACACCAAAGCAAATATTTTCTAATTATCAATGGATTTATTTTCTCACAAAATACACAAAGTTAGTTTCCATTTATTACTTCAGTATCAGAGCTAAATTAACTCAAAAACTTAAACTAGTATTTTAGTACTCCTTCAGCTTCCTGGTCTTTAAAATTATTGTTCAACAGGTGATTCATGGAATTAAAATCTCTTCTGGCTTTGTGTCTACTGTGTAGTTATCCATGTGCGTAAGCTTTTGTAGAAAATGTGCCTGATGAAATAGGGAAGTCAAGTACAGAAGTAATG
The DNA here is from genome assembly GCA_013400315.1 of Bombycilla garrulus. Classification (NCBI taxonomy): domain Eukaryota; kingdom Metazoa; phylum Chordata; class Aves; order Passeriformes; family Bombycillidae; genus Bombycilla; species Bombycilla garrulus. The sequence continues at coordinate 49,646 of VXBU01014535.1, forward strand.
AAAACTCTTGTACCTCCTCAGGAGTTCCCCTAATTGATCAGCAAAGAACTAAAAGCTCACCAGTTCATGGTTCCTTAAAGCCAAGTCCCAGAACACTTACCTAGAGGTTTGTTGCAGTACTGTAGCTTTAATCTAACTAAGAGATTAAACTGTAGAAATGGACTTCACTCGGCTCTACTGATTTACAGCTCTGCTGGCTGAACCCTGAAATATTAGCATAATTACCTCCTCTTAGAAGTGTAGTGAAAGGAAGTTACTATGGGTCTCACACAGGTAAATCCTCTATATACGAAGACTTCTCTTACACCAAAACTATTGGTCCATGGCAAACAGAGTTGATGTCTTAACAAGTACCACTTCTACATTTTTAGCAGTTGCAGTGGGGTGTTGTGGGTAGGAGCATGCATACATCCACAACTTCATTCACAGAATTTAGTTATCTTTTTTAGGGTAGAAAATTCTAGTTTTATTCTTTTTTATTTTTTCTGTCATAAGTATGCTTGACTTTGTGGGTGATTTGCTAAATTTCATGGTTTCTTGCTTGAATTTTTTTGTTTTCACGACCACTTTGAAAACATTCATGAAGATCACACCCTGTGAGAACAGATTCTGCCACCTTCGCAGCTCTTTGCTATCCCAGGCTCACACTACTTGTCAGGAAGCAGATGGATAGTTGTTATGAGTCCTTCCATCAAAGACCCCTGATGCACCCTCAGGCGCTTCTCCTGGTTTACGTTAACAACAACTACAGCAAAGGAAACATACTCCCACTTTTATTTTCTGCATTTGGATCACCACAGCACAAAAACGTGTGCATGCACAATCCTCACAGAGCTGTACTTGTAAAATCATTGTTCCTTAGCACCAATGAGAATCACAGAATCACTAGGTTGGAAGAGACCTTCAAGACCATCGTGTTCTATCTGTGCCCTAACTTCTCAACTAAACCATGGCACTGAGTGCCACATCCAGTCTTTTTTAAACACAGCCAGGGATGGTGACTCCACCACCTCCCTGGGCAGAAAATTCCAGCACTTTACCACCCTTTCCATGAAGAATTTCTTCCCAATATCTAACCTGTATTTCCTTTGATGCAGCTTGAGACTGTGTTCCCTCGTTCTGTCAGTTGCTGCCTGGAGAAAGAGACCAACCCCCACCTGACTACAGCCACCCTTCAGGGAGTTGTAGAGAGTGATAAGGTCACCCCAGAGTCTCCTTTTCTCCAGGCTAAACAACCCCAGCTCCCTCAGTCGTTCCTCACAGGGTTTGTGTTCCAAACCCCTCACCAGCCTCGTTGCCTCCTCTGGACGTGCTCAAGGGTCTCAACGTCCTTCCCAAACTGAGGGGCCCAGAACTGGACACAACACTCAAGGTGCAGCCTCACCAGCTGTCTAGTTCCTTTGTTCAAGTCCAAAGAACACTTTGTTACATTCAAATTATTGCCAAAAATAAGTAAAGGGACTTATCGTCAAAAGTAATAATCAATTGTTAATATGGGTTAATGAAAATATTTACTTTTTTAAGTATATAACTACAGTGAAGTAGAAGACAAAGAGCTTCTAATTTTCTATCCTTATAGATGGGTTCTGGTGAGTAGAACATCAGTTGTCTGTAGCAACAAAGTGGTGAAGGCTTCCAAAAATATGTGTTACAACTCTCTTGTAAACTAGAAGATGACAGTATGGACAAAAAAGGAAATCATTGTGAACAGAGTGCCTGTAGCCACATGACAGCTAAATACAATAGCTTTGTCCAACTCGAGCATCTTCCCATGAATGAAAAGAGTGGAAAATACTCTGAAAAGCAAGCCACACTCCTTATTTGAGAATAGGGCATAGTCTTACCTTAAGTTACAACAAAAGTAGTGTTTAATGAACATTGATGATCACAGAATGATACAAATCTACAGCTCAATTTGAAATCTCCAATGTCTAGACACAAAAGGTCACAAATGGACAACACTGAACATGCTCTGACTGACTAATGTTGATTTGATCTTTAAATGTGACTTTTCATTGTTTAGGCGGGTTTGAGAAGACATTAGGAAATCTGATTTAATGCATTTTTGAGCACATTTTTCTTAGCTGTATCACAGTCACACAGTAAGTTTCTGCAGGCATATTGAATGTCATGAATGATAGAGTCTGCCGAGATCTGAAGAGATAAGCCTTAATAACACTCATATTTTACAATCTTTCCTTCTCAAGGACGTCCAAATGAATACATATAGCATTACTGGAACAAAGTCACATGTATCTTTCAAAAATTTCCATTTTCTTCCCTCAGTTGCTTACAGATGAGGTATGCACAGGGCTTACCACTTCTGAACTGACCCCATGCATGCTTCCTTCAAGGTTAAGAAAAGATCAAATCTAGGTAAAAACAGATTATTTAATTATGTTTTTGCTCTTTATGTAAAGATCATACTCAACATTCAGTAACAAGCAAAGGGATTTAACTGAGCAAATTCTAGGTTTAAAAAAACATAAAGCTGTGCTTATTTTGTTGAATTATCAGATTGTTTTGGCAAATCCTATCTTTGTGTTTGATTTTGACTAAACAGAAACAAAAATCTTATTATTTGCACAGTTGTATATGGCCTTTTTGGAAAACAGTATTTCTTTCATTAACCCTTTTCAATTATTTTCTGTTATTTGTTCAGCACTGATGGCCTTGAATACATCTACACTACTTTTCTCAAACCACCTCCATCCTGCTTATCAACTTCTTTTTCTCTCAACAAAATGAGGAGAACAGTGTTGTCAGGACTAACAGGGAGCATGTCCAAGTAGTTCATTGACTGAAATAGATTGGCACCTCAAGGTATGAGGGCAAGCACCAAAAACCTTAACTTTGAAAATGGACTGGTTCAAAAACACAGCTGTTAAAAATCAGCAAGATATACTCCTTCAGTACTTGGTATTTTCTTTTAAAATGAAGAGTTCCAAATTTGTCCTCAGGTTAGCTATGACCAGTCGCTGGCCCTGCATTTGAATTTTGCACAGTAATATTTTCAAAAATCAGTTTCAAATAATGAAAAATCAAACTTTCATTGCTGCACAGACTAGAAGCATGTATGGGTGCCTCAAAACACCAGAGAAAATTGTTATTTCTAACCAGTAGTACATAGATTCCTTTTTAAAATGGGTAATCATTAACTTGAAAAGGTGGCTGGGGTAAGCTCTTCTTATCATTTGAATAAAAAAAAAAACAGCTTTTTTAGTAAAGCATACAGGAAAACTGTAAACATTGTTAAACAGTAGAAATCAGATAAGCAGAGGTTGCAAGTTAGGTTCTCTAGGGCTCAGTCCTGATACTGGTCCTTAAGTGGCACAATACAACTGATCAATTTTAATACTGAAATGCATGCTGATAATTTATTAAAAGTTCTGTATGACATTTTTAACAAATATTTGTTATTAAAATGCATAAAATCAGAATATACATATTCTTATTAATGTATATAAAACCAAAAACCACTAAGATGAAGCATTTTAAAAGAAAATTAATTCTGCTGTTTTAAAGTACTCTGTGTGTTTTTAATTTTCCTAAAGTACCTTTTTATCCAAATTCTTAACGAATAAGTAACACTGAATTTCTTTTAAAGATTTCCTGCCTTGTAGGATAAATGTTCCAAATAGCAATTAAGTTATTGCTATAGAAAATATTTGTCTCTTAGAGAATATGTAATCTTCATGTTTGCTACTCTTACTTAGATATATTTCTACATGTTACAATATTTCTGATTGTGTTACAGCATTTGATCCTTAAAACAAGTTGTTCTGCTACTATTGAACTGCATTAACCAATGAGTAAACCATTTTCAACTTTAAAAAAAATCAAAAACAAAACCAAAAAACATAATCAGTCAAATTATTTTTATCATGTTGAATTTGTTTTAGAGTACATGGCTCCATATTGTTAAGGTCAATAAGTGAACAACAAATGTAGGTGCAAAAAATAGTAGTGTGACTTTAAAAGATAATTGGAGGGAAAAATTTCAAGGAAAGACATTCTGGAATTAGCATCTTTGCCAGTGGTAACCAGCACAGATGGTTTGACTTGAAGAGCATTGTGTCCAACATCACTATGATCATGCAGCTTAGGAAGAGTACTCTATCACCAGTTCATACAATGACTACACCTAGGATAAACTGGCAAATACCCATGAACTTCAACACAACTACTTCATTTAACATTAGAGAAATCTAAGCCACTCTTTTGCTAAACAGTATGCAACAGCTTACAGCTTTGATTCTTATTTCACTTCATACTAACATAAGCCACTGAACTGAACAGAAAGTTAGAGGACAATCTGAGCTAAGGCATATTGCAAGTTATCTTATTTCAATATTTGATCCATAAATTGTAGCTTTGAATCACTACATATAAGAAACTTTACATAATTTCCTATCATCCATGGTGTAAAGATAAAAAAACACTGTCATAAATCAACTTAGCACCAAACTCTCAGGGACTGTACATCTCTGACAATCTGAGTAGATGGTATTGACTGATGATCAAGCACTCCCACTAAAAATATAGGTAAAAATAGAATAATTAATTAGTTTCTAAGTAAAATAACTGGTTTCACACAAGTTTTGCAATATGAAGAGTTGGGGTAGGACTGAAAATATTTGCTTCCATGCTTAAAAAAGTGAAAGTTAGATTTTACAATAGTGAACTATGAGACTCAGATTTTCTTACAAATGTTTCATGCTTACTAGTGTAATTATTTTAATTATGGACTCTTTGGTAAATCATGTCCTAATTGTGCAACTTCTAAATAACAGCATAAATGCGAGTTGATTGATATAGCTGACACATATTTAGCTCTTGAGCTGATTGAAATAGCTGGTATATATTTAGCTCCTAGGGAAGGACAAAAGCCCAAATGGATGGCAAGTTCAATAATAAACTAATCCTTAAGAAATTTACCCAGATTATTACCTAATCATGTAGATGCCTTTTTTTTTTTTTTTAAGAGAAATTGTTTTACATTCAGTATCAGTTATCTTAGGACAAAAACAATTTTTAAGTAATAGCTCTTTCTATTTAGAAAAATTTAGAGAAATGTGACAACTTGAAATATTGTACTGGACATACATAAGGAACTATGTATGAAGACAGCACACTCATTCAGAGTGAAATATTTCTGCATCTTCTGAAGCAAGCTTGATAAACTTTATTCAATAAATTTCTGTAGAGTAAGTAATCAGTTAAATATACGTGCTCACAAACAAGTCCTTATTTACAAAACTAGCTATGCTTATCTATTGTGAAAACAAGCACAACCCACTTGCTGGCAAGTTTTTAGCAAAATGACTGAGTGGTCTCTGATTCAGCATTTTTATATTTTCATCTCAGGAAAAAAAAAAAAGCATTATTCATTAAGAAGTACTTATTAATGAAATTTGGATTATGTTTTTGAATTTGCTAAGTGTTTTACATAGCACTACTATACCACCTGCTTTATCCAAATCTGGCTGAGGTCCAGTATTGGAGTAATGATCACCACGTTTGTTCTGTATTCTTGGCATTACTGAGAGCTTTGGCTGTTTAAATTGATGGTGCCCAAGACAATTATTGTATAACAAAGGACTCAGGGGGGAAATGGGTGGAAGGGAGGAGAAGAAAGCGGGGAACACATCATGGATGGGCATGGGATACACACAAAATTATAAGTATTGATATGACAGTGATCTTTATTTCTCTATATTCCAGTTCAGATGTGACAGCATAATGACATTATGTCATTATGTTATCATGCTGTTTAATCTAATCTTCCAACATACATTACAGCATAACACTATAAAAAGCTTATTCAGGAAAAATTAATTTGCCTTGCAGATGGGGAGTATGGAAATAAGGCCGTCTACTTTCTCTTTTGCATTATTGACATACTTTCTAGTAATTGTTCCTCTGAAAGAGATTAAAGAGGATGAAAGTTAAAACTCAGGAACAGACAAGGTAAATACATTAAGTAGGGGACAAAGATCTACTTTATTTACAGTGACTACAAAATGTTTGGTTTGCTTTTTTTTCCTTAAATTTAGGGGATTTTCTCTGGTATAAAATAAATGCATAAATAAATGGAAAAAAAAACTTTACAAAAACTAAACTCTAATATTAGAGTTTAGAAAAATATCCTTTTCTCTAGTTTCTTATCTCTGGTGGCAGAAATAATTTCTTTCAGCAACCACATTTAAACTGGAGGTATTACTTGAACATTACATCTCTTCAAAGGACAAGTAGCAGGCAGTAAGAAGCAAGTTATCAGTAAGAATAAACAGTCAGTAAGAATACAAGCTATCAGACAATTGTGTGACAATCATTTTACTAGACTACTGGTGTTCTAAACACTGGGTGAGAGGATACGGGGTATTCCAGAAAGCCCACATGGATGAAAGCTTTCTTAACCTACATTAAATCTTGATAATGCAATAATGAGTCTTTTAAAAGGATAAGTCTAATTCCCCTATCTAGTGCAATAAAGACTGTATACAGCTAATCAGCTTTGCCCTTTCAATTAAACTCGTCCAGGACGTTCTATGTAGTCAGCACCCTGAATGAGTCATTAAAATTCTCGTTCTGTAAGAGTTGTGTGCAGTGCACCGTTGTTTCTAAATTCCATTAAATCCAAACGGTCTTTATCGCCCCATGACCACTGTGACTTCAATCAGCCAATTTAATTACCTTACAAAATTGTCAGCAGAGGCAGCAAAGAAAAACAGGAAGGGTTGTGACGTTATCAAATTGAAATCTTCCTCTGTGCTGTTTAATCTAGACCAGTCAATAACAATGCTTCTCACCTCCTTGCTGCCTTCCCGAGGCTCTTAACCTTACTCTTCTTTCAAAGATTTCTGTTGTTGTTTATAAAACTGATTTTGAACTCCTCTTCGTGAGGATGTTAACAGATACTGAAGGCTTCTTCTCCTTGGCAGTAAATTTTTCATTGGCTCTGAATGCTGGACTTGTGAAGACATGGACCCCCGAGGGCTGCCATAAGAGTTTGGCTTGCAGATTTTCATTACGCTCTTGATCTGAAGGCAGAACTGCCTTCCCCACTCAAACAAGATATGTACATTTTTATTGTTTCTCTCAAATAGAGGCAGAAACTTTACCTCCTCCCGCTAAAACGATGTCAATGCAAAATCTAAAGGAAAGAAGTACACAGCCAGGAGACATAATGCAAGATCCTTAAGAAAACTCCACTCGATTACCCAGCAGGTATTTTTCACTCGACCTCTTGTCTCATACACATCTGCACAGAGCTAGTTCCCACTGCTGTGACATCACTTTGCTGGTTTTAATTGCTACAATTTTTAAAAGGCCTCCTGAATCCCAGAACCAGGTGTTTTGACACCTACTGTCACCTCCACAGGCAGTGGATGCTACGAGCCAGCCTCTGCTCTGGTTTTGCCACACTCGAGCTCATAAAAACAATTATATTGAGATAAACTCAATGTGTTTGAGACAAAAGAGCTCAGCTAAAAAGTATGTCAGATGAAACCAATGCTAAATCTTCACAGAGGAGCACTCAAGCATCTAACAATTCCATTCTCAGGGTTCCCACAAGGAGTTGAAAAAATGAGAGGGATTTTTCCTAAATCACAAAGAGTACATTATTTTATAATGTTTTATTTGCTATGATTATTATTATTTTAGGTAGGGCAACAGGAAAGTGCTAGTATTCATGAGGACTTGGTGTGGTGGCTTTTTAGGAAAAAAAAAATAAAAATACTCAGTAGTAAGAAATGCCTAGAAATGGTGAGAGTTCAAAACTCTTCCTTTTCCCTTGAAAAGTTTTTTCTATCTGTCTCTTGACTTTCTTTTGCTTTTAAACTGGAAGAAGCCACATGCGTGCACACACCCTTCCTTTATAGTTCATTGTAACACAAAACATTCAGCTCCCTCTCTCATCTGCTTCAAGTGAGGCAACTCCAAAGCACTAAAAAGTCAAAACTACAGGTATATGTCTCTACTTGTCTTTGCCCTTCTTGAATGTCCTGAAGAAAATAAAACATCACAGGAAGTGGGTTAAAACTTATCAGGCAACTGGGCACCCTGCAGTGGAGATCTTTAGTCTTTCGCCGCATTTCCACGAATAATGAGAGCAAATACAGTGGCCAAAAGTCTTTCACCTTCCCGTCACAGGTCTCTCTTCGCGCCTTTGCTGTAGGAAAGATGAATTGCTCACAGCAATAGAGACAAGGCCGGAAACGAGTTAAGAAAAATGGGCATTTTAGAGCACTCCACTCTTGAAAGCGCTGACAATCAGGCTCCAGATAGTAGTAACAGGTAGAGGGGAACAAAGAGGTTTAAATAGCCCAGGCTCTTAATGCCTTAGGCAAGACAAGGGGTGGGTTTTTGAAAACACAGGTGAGCAATTAGAGGCGTTTGTTAATTCAGCATTAATGGCTTGTTAATTCAGCATTTCGGGGACAAGGTGTTGAGATGTCTTCAGGAGGTAAAGGCAGACCTAAAAAAAGCAGCCCGCCTAGTCGTCGTGAGCAGAAGGGCGGATAGGCTAGGCTTTGGATCCGCCGACTTCCCTGGAATTTCTTGGGAGCCGCTGCCATGCGTCTGAGATCACACTGGAGCAGTGAATTGGAAAGCTGCGAAATGTGATCCCCGATAACGTAAAGGATGTGTCGGCTGTCACGTATTTTGGCTTTTGTTAGGTGCCAAGTGATAAGGAAAAGGTTTCCATCACACTTAGCACAGCGGAGAGACAAATACTAGGTTGCTGCTTTTCTCCCTCGTCAAGGTGGGACCTATCCTTTTATCCGCATGAGTGCTTTAGGGCTGCTCCTCATTTGACGCCCTCGAGTGCCGTATACACAAACCTCACCTTCAGCATTCCCGGGGCTCGCTTTTGGGAAACTGTTCAAAAGGGCAAGGGGGGGAGCTTGGTCTCATGCCCCGTGAAGCAATGTGTCACTCAGGAAGGGCGCCTAGTGCGATGCTCGAACACCACGTCGCCCAGCTCCAGCAGCAGCAACAGGCGGGTGTCCAGATGCCTAGGCAAGTGTCGCTGGGGAGGGAACGGTGCAATCGCGCCAGCCTCTCTCCCTGTTTGCTCCATAAGGTACAGACAGAAATAACCTCCCGAATTTGACAAATAACCCAGGCGGTTCTACTTCCCTGTGTGGTTGCTAAAAGGTAGCTTTAGAGAGAGAGGGAGGGAGAGGAAGGACATGCCGGCTAGTCCCAACAATGAGAGGAGCCGTGGGAAGGACAATGCGAATCCATAGTGGCTAATTTGCACAGGAGGAATGAGGGGGCTGCAGCTCTGGCAGGCTTCAAGCTCTCCCCTGTTGCCATAGCACTGCTGGCTGAGGAAGAAGAGCGGGGGCTGGCAGGCTGCCTTCTGGAGGGAATCTCCTCAGCTCTCGCTTCTCCTCGGGAAGGACTCCACGGCATCCCGTCCTCCTGGTCGCAAGGACATCCCAAAGGGACCGATAGCGCGGGAACCCGGAGGAGGCGGTGGGGAATTCCCCCTCAGAAATAACCAAAGCTTTTCCGCAGCTCAGTCCCTGCTCCCTCCCTCCACCCTACACAGAGAGAGAGAGATGTCAGCCTTTGGGGAAGGCGTGGAAGTTCGCTCGTGGTCACAGAGTGACTTAGCCTGGACTAAGCTAAATCCAGACTCCTTTAAAACAGAGATGTGCAACAGGCCTGGATGAGCAGAGCAAAAGATTTTCTGCTCTTTTCACATCTAACATTCTCCACAACAAAATAAACTTCCCAACTGCTCCCTACCTACTTCTAACGTCCAGTGACCGTTTGGCGACAATTCTTTTCAAAGACAGGGAAAAGAAGATAGAGATGCAGAAACGGATTTCTAGTTCGCTGCTACAAACAGTGGAGTGAGCACAACTCGTTGGCCAGCTGTGTGACCAGGACGCAGCTGAGAAGGGAAGTTAGCCCAGTAAAACATATGCATGCACCACCATGTCACTGGGTGACAGAGACCCGCTGCATCACCTTTCAGCCTCGGGATTATTTATTGCTCAAACGCTTGCCAAACCGCTGCTCTCTAGGGCTGTCTCTAAAGGTACACTGGACTAACAAGTCAGTGGGAATGCCGCTCTAAAGAAGGAAAGGTCCACCTCACAGACAGTGCTATGACCAGGAAGATGTTTGTTTACATGCCTGAAAGTAACTCAGGCTCCTAGAGACAAACTCTCGGCGCCCGTGGAAGGACAGACAGCCGGCCAGTGCCAGATTACAGGCATCCTACCATTAAATTCACTGCCATGATTATGGGTCACATTGATTGGAAAATAGACCCCACAATGGTACACGGCCCCGTTTAGCCATGTCCAAAGAAACAGGCATTCCTGAGGACGGTTGCTAAGAGCAACGTGCCTTAAGCACCACCTTTAGACCAGATGGAAGCAGAAAAAAAAGTACTGCTAGGAATTCAACACACGAGATTGGTAACAGCCTGGTGACTTTTAAATCATTACTCACCTTCCCCGCCATATAAAAGTGTATGCGGGGGTGCTGATTTAAACTAAAATAGATACAAACCAAGGCATTATTCCCAGGCAAAGACAAGAGATTTCTGTGCCCCACAGAAATGGATGCAGCGGCTGCCACAGTTCATCGCGGACAGCACGAACGCGGGAGATCCTCTCTTCCTCCCTCCACCCGTGCTGTCGGCAGGCACAGAGGATGCCGCTGGCATGGAGGAGCAATTTTCAGCCTGTCCCTTCCTGGCCGCCCCCCGCAACGGCTCGCCCGCGGTACCCGGGCGACCAGAAAGAGGGTGATGCGGGGCTCCCATCGTAGGTCGCCCCGGACTAGCACCGAAGGACATCCCCGGCAGCACAGACCCCTTCGGACCTGCTTTCCGAACTTTCCGTCCTTCCCTTCCTCACTGCAAAACTTCGGTAGGGGATGCAGCGGCTGGACTTTGTCCCTCGCTTGCTCGTTTAGACACAGGAACGCTCGCTTGCACAGGCAGAGCTCTTAAGGTTCGTGCCCTGGTCCAGCTGGGATGGCCTTTAAATTGTAAACCCTCTCTATTCTTGAAATGTCATTCTGATTTGCCTTTTTTTTTTTTCCCCTTTCTTTTTCCCGGGAGAGGGAGGAACTCCTACAACTTTCCTTGCATATAAAAGCTGTGCTTCTGAAAGGTACCGCAAAAGCTCTTCCCGGAGCACCGCTCAAGACATAAATCATCTCTTCTCTAACCCTAAACGCCAGTCAAATGACAAGCAAACAGACAGATACTTCAAGGGAAATCAGCCCAAAGGTCTCAAATCACGGCGTTCCGCCCGCAAGGGATCAGCTCGGGAGGGATCAGAGACGGGCGGCCGAAACTTAACAACTACTTGACAGGTTTTTATCTGATCAAGCACCGCATTAGCCATGCTTTCCCCTACTATGGAAACAATAAAGCAAAACAATGGAAACAATTACGAGGAAGCCACACAAGCTGCGCAGAGCCTTAGGCAACCGCGTTTGCCAGTCTTTTTTCTATTGTTATTATAATTATCAGCATCGTGCCGTTACTACGGCTACAATGAGCAGCAACGACAGGGGAAAAAAAATTTAAAAATCACACAGCAATTCATCCCTCCGGATACAAAATAAAGAGGGAGTTCGCTGCCCGACTCAGGTAGCACGTCCCAGCTCTCCTCCAGCATCCCCTTCTGAGTCAATCCTCCGTATATCACATTCAGGCTTAAACATACAATGAAAAAAGTGTCGGGAAATCTTACCAAATCTTAATACATGTGTGGTTCCTTGAGAATATCCAATCCACGGTAAGCAAAGAAGGAGTCTAATGGTGCATCTGAAGACTGAATTAGTTACAATACGGGAAATAATCTTCATGATGTTTCTATGCACACACGCACTGCCTTACTTCCCCCTTCTAAGCCGTCAGGTTTCCCGGTAGGGTGAGAATGAGGATACGTAAACTGATGGCCCTCAGACACGATCACGGCATGGTCACAGAGAGAGCAGAGAGTCTACGCTTCCCAAACCCATTAGCAATCCCTGCATGTTCTTCATTCACTGCGCCAAGGAGCAACCTTCAACTGCAAGGAATGGTGGGACATCCATGTTAGTCGGGGGAGAATCCTTGAGAAATCCAAACACACACAATGTCCAGCCGAGTAAACCTGGGAGGCGAGAAAGGAGGAAAATCAATAGGTAATCCAGCTCGAGAAATCGCGGAGGTACCGCCACATAGCGAGCGCCCGCCGTTTCACTGGCGAAGCTTTTGCCGTGCTCCCATTCTACTGCACTGCTGCACAGCTTCTGACGCGAAGCCAGCCAAGATTAAGTGAGAGAAATTGAGATAGCTCTTCTCTGCTTAAGGCTGCCTGCCAGACAGCCTTCCCAATTTCTATTATGCAACCGATCTGATCGCCCAGCTTTGTCGGAGGAAA
>VXBU01014535.1:70793-83339 GCA_013400315.1 Bombycilla garrulus
CCGCCTTGCGGGAGTGCCAATGATTTCCTCCCTCACCCAGCCGCACTCGCCCCCGCAGCGCCACAGGCGTCTCTTCGCCTCTTCTGAGCTTCTCCCGATTTTGTTTCGTGACTCGGACATGCCTTGAAGAGCTGCAGGATTTCCCCTGCGCCTCCCCCTCCACAGTGCGGCCTTCTCGAGGTCTGACCTCCGGGCAGATGTGATGAGCAATTTGACAGGAAAATCCCTGTCTCCTCGCTTTTCCCTCACGGAAAATTCCTGTTACCGGATCCGCCGGGGGAGCACAGCTCGTACCCCACAGAGGATGCTCAGGCGTTGCCCCGTTTCATCCACCCAAGAGACCAACCGGTTATCAGAGGCAGGAGGGAAGGACTCAAAAAGCGTCGAAGAGATGGGGCTGGAGCGGGTGGGGGTGGGGGACTGAAAAGCTCCTATAATTAAATAAACAGCAGAGTTGTTGTGCGAAGTAAATAAATAGTCAATGATCCCATTGTGGAGCCGAGCGCAGGAGGCACAGATTGCGGCGGGCTCGCAGCGATTGGGCTCCGGCCGCTGTGACTTGCAGCTTAATCGGTCCCACAACACATCCCTTAATTACTTGCCGCACACTTCCATGGCCGACAAAAAACTCATTAGTCAGTTCATTTGCCTGAAGCGGTAATGGAGATAACTCTTGTTAAAAGCAAACGCACTGCTAAAGCAAAGCGCTTCATGCCACCCTGGGCGGTGAAGGGAGCTGGGCAGGAGGTTGCTTCTCCAGGATTCCGGGACTAAGCGGGTCGCGGGTGGAAAACCGAGCAGAACAACGGCGTGGAAAGATGAGCTCTGTACGACCCTGCAGGAGGGAAAGGAGCGGCGGGGATCGCCACGGCTCTAACCAAGTAATCTCCATGATCTCCGGGGAAGACAAGCCAGGTTAAATGCTGCAAGACCAGCCGTAGGGTGGGAAGTATATGAGGTCAGATGAGCAAACGTTTGTGCAAGCACTGATTCGGTGATTTCGTCCCTTTTTTTTATCGCTGACTGTTTTTACACTGTTACTTACTATCCAGAGTTTTCTGACCAGAAAACAAACAGAGAACAAGTAAAGCATAAAAATACATGAGTCAAAGGTGTCACTCCAAGATGACAGAAGAGAAGGCAGGGGAAGAAAAGGGGTTCGGTTCTAACATTGCAGATGGATTGTGTAATACTCTCATGTAGTCACTTCAACTCAACTACATTGATGAAGAGCCTTTTCCCTTGTTGCCTGGGTTACATTTCTGTCCAGACATGAAATTCTCAATGCTTTCCTCAGCCAACAACAGTTTACAAAGAATTAGGTCCTCTCTGACAAGAAAGAGGTTCCCAGTGCCACCAACACTGTTATTGTTAACTATTGTTCAGAGTATTTAGGGACTTTGCATTTGTTTCATTAGTACTCAAATGAAGAATATTGGAGCAGGAATATTGGATCAACAAGCCTAAGATCACACTGCAAGTCAGGGATATAATGGGAAGAGAGTCTGTGATTGTAATTTCTCAAGTGTTGACTATTGCAAAACTCTTTCACTTCAATACTGACAGACCTTCTCATGTTTCTCCCTAGTTACACTGGAGGAACTTTGAACTTTATCGGTATTGACCACTAGAAAGAAACAGGAAAGCACAGGCCCAGTTTGTCAGTATCCAAAGTGAGATGTACCAGAGAATTTGCTACACAAGGTCCTGGACTGTAACAAGAAAAAACAAAACAACAACAAAAGGAAAACAAACAAAACCTCACAACCTTCCCAAGCCAGCCCCCAAACCTCTTGACTTGCTTCTTTTTTATTGTTGACTATTTTAATTGCAATTTATAAATTTATCAAATAATATATGTCATCTTTACACCAACCATTTAAAGCAATTTTTATAAATGCCAATAAAAATTTAACACCGTTAAAATTAAACACATTTGCAAAGATTTTGTGAGAATGGTTTTCCCAGCATTATTTTTAAAAAATTTATATGACATTATCTGGGTTTATTACATTCCCATTAGGTGCATTTACAGTTCAAAATTAGGAGTAATGTAAACTTGTAGCCCAATTCCTTTAAGCCTTCCAAAATGAAATTACCAAAGGATAACAGATTCATCCTTTCCCCACAGAAATCTATCACTAGTACCTAGTAAATCTGAATATTTAATACTTCTTTCCTGCTTTGTCTTTCAATTTAGGTCAGTTATGATAACATAAACACTGACAGAATTTAAGATATTTCAAAATAGTTTCCATCAAATATTTTTTATAATGCCAGATCTACAAAGACACCAAAATAACAATATTTTAGGATTCTGGATGCTGTGGCTTAATAGTCCTAAACAGATTCTGTCCAATTTAATGACCCAAATCTGAGTACTGACATTTGTTCAAGATGAGTGGTTCACAGCTTGTGCCCTGCCACAGAAAAACTGAAGCAAACCTTTGGGACTTCAGATTGCAGACAACCGAGCTTTTTGTTCTTTCTGCCAGCCACTGTTTTGTACTTTTTTTACCTTCTTGCAGTTGTGAACAATACTGTGCGGTCTTTCAGGAAATCTGCCTCCTACTGCTATGACATAAAGATTTTTGGTACAGATCATGGACAAAGAAAGAATTATTGTTGTTATTTTGGCCAAGGAAAATCCTCCCAAAAATTGTCTTTTCACAGCTTTTAATGATGACATTGTACATTCATATTCGTGGTCAAACTGGCTGCATGTATCAAGGCATGTCCCTCAAACAGAAGAAGGAGTCAAAGAAGGATGTAATAAAGGCAAAAAAATAAAATCTGTCTACAAGAAACAAATCCCTTTTCTTGTATTATCCACTTGGGGGAGACAATGAGCCATAGGTTATATGCATATGTCAGTATGATGGATCACATACAAAATTGATGAGGAATTTGTACCCATCCTGCATTATTGTTAATTTTAAAAGTACTGACCTGTGTAACATAGCAGGCATGATGTTTTTCATAGCGCTGCATCAATTTGTACATCACAGAGGTTTCTTCTCTTTCCTTCTTGCCTAGCAAGATGAGATCCTCCAATGACTTTTGCTGATAGGAATGTCCAGACTTTTTCAAGATGATATTCCATAACTCTAGAATTAATATCTCACATGTGGACTAACTTTCCTGATTCAAGATTTACATTTGACTCACTTTATGATTTAGGAGATATACCAATGTGTATTACATTACTAAGAGGGCTAAAATACACACTACCAGAAGCCATAAAAGAATAAAGCTTAACCTGTGTCTGAGTGTTTTTGGACATACATACATACATGGCTAGGAAGTTCTATTTTATTTGGCGTCAGTCATGATACACTGTACAATATTCTCCAATGGACTGCCATATTTTCAAGTCCTCTCAGGAAGACTTTAATGGCTTAGCTGTTGTTATTGTTAGAAAATATTCAGATGTTTGCCTCAAACAGCCTTATGGCAATTGACAGTCATCACTCTTCTTCTTACCTGCAGAGGACATAAAGATGAGTTTTTATTCCTCTCTCTAAAACTATCTTCTGAAAAACTGAATAAATAAAATGCAGGAAGCTAACTGTCACTCCTTGAAGAAGGCCAAGAAGGAGGAAACAGGAAGCTCCAGATCAGTCAGCTTCCTCTCAGTTCCTGCAAAAGTGATAGAGCAGCTAATCCTGAAAACCATTTCCAGGCACATGAAGGACAGTAAAATCATTAGGAGGAGTACAAATAGATTCACCTAGGTAAAGCCATGTTTGACCAAACTGACAAACTTTTAAAATTAGGTGACCAGCTTGGTGGATGAGGGAGAGCAGTGGATATTGCCTCTTTCTTATAAGATTCTCATAAAGTTGTTGATATATGGGCCAAATGAGCAGATGATAAAGTGAGTGGAAAACTGGCTGAATGGCCAGGCCCAGAGGATGATGACAGTGGCATGAAGTCTACTGGAATCTTCATTAATGGTGTGGATGATGGGGCAGAGTGCACCTTCAGCCAGTTTGCCAATGACACCAAACTGGGCGGAGGAGCTGATACACTAGAGGATTGTGCATCCAGAAGGATGTTGACAGGCTGGAGGAGTGGCCTGATAGGAATCACCAGAAGTTCAATAAAGGCAAGTGCAGGGTCCTGTACCTGGAAATGAACAGTCCTCTAATTTGCAATTGATTAGCTGCAATGCTGCTTGGCAGGAAAAGCCCTGGGGTCCTGGTGAACACTCAGTTATGAGCTAGCAATGTACCATTGTGGAAAATGCTGATGGTATCCTGGGCTGGATTAAGAGAAGTGTTGCTGGCATGTGGAGGGAGGTGATTCTTACCCTCCAGTTAGCACTGGTGAGACCACACCTGAAGTAACGTGTCCAGTTCTGGGCTTGGAGAAGAGATGTCACAGGGAGGAACTTATAAATGTATGTAAATATCTGAAGGGAGGGTGCAAAGAAGATGGAGGCTGGGCCTATTCAGTGGTGCCCAGTGGCAGGATCAGAGAAAAAAGCCACCAACCAAAACACAGGATGTTCACTCTGAACATCAGCAAACACTTTTTTTACTGTGAGCATAACCAGGCATAAGCACAGATTGTCCACTGAGTGAATGGAGTCTCCCACCTGGAAGGTATCCACTCTCTGGACATGGTCCCAGGCAAACAGCTGTAGGTGGCATTGCTTGATTAGGGAGAGTGTTAGGCTAGAAGACCTTCAGAGGGCCCTTCCAGTCTCAAACATTCTTGTTGATATTCTTGTGTCACCCCCAGTCCGTTCTATTCTGGATGATTTCTAAGTATC
Organism: Bombycilla garrulus; assembly: GCA_013400315.1. Taxonomy (NCBI): domain Eukaryota; kingdom Metazoa; phylum Chordata; class Aves; order Passeriformes; family Bombycillidae; genus Bombycilla; species Bombycilla garrulus. Next base: position 75,571 of record VXBU01014535.1, read on the forward strand.
TCAAAACTGCTTTTGTCACTGTTTCTAATCGGTCCATATCACTGCATTACAAGGAGCAGAACAGTATGTAGTACAGAAAATACTACAACAAAAGTAGTGGGTGGAAGGAAGGACTATTATTACTGTTTCCAGGTTCCTATCTTCAATATTTCAGGTTCCCATCTTCCATCTCCAATACGATCTTTGACTCCTTTGCAATAGCATGATATTGTAGTTTCATATTTGCTGTGTCACAATAATATCTATGTCTTAACTACCCCTTTAGCTATCCCTGATTAATTGCCTCCTCTTTTGCACCTGCTGAACTACTAATTTACCCCCAAGTGTAGAAATTTGTGCTTTATAATATCATTCTTATTTTTTTTCCAGAACACTACTTCAATTTGTTGAGACACATTCTAAATTCTGGGCCTAACCAGAAACATTTCTTCAGTTGCTCCTATATAGCCTTCGTCAAACATTTAAATGAGGAACCAAGTCATTAATATTTGCAATAGTAAATATGCAATAGCAGCATAACAGGTTATAAAGAATTCTAGAGAAGTCTTTTTTTTCTTTTTTTTCTCCTTGAAGTTCAACAGCATGCCAATAAAACTGTTTTGCACCAACTTCTACATTCCATTTTGCTTACGCAAGTGCCATGTCTTGTTCAAGTTTATTCTTAGAAACTCGATAGTCTTGTTTATGAATACTAATATATTTTATCAAGTGTCTTATCCTTGTGCTTTGTTCTTTGAGCCCAGCAGAATTTCCCCTCCCCGCCTTTTAAAAAAATGATAAATAGGAATATGTATTTATCAATTTAATGGATTTGTGTGTCTCTAGATTTTTACAAATCCAGTGCTAATTTAGATGCATGGAAGAAAAATATTAATAGATGAACCAATAATGCCCTCTGGCTATAAATGGATCTTTGAAAAAAAATAAAGGCAAAACCTGAGTGGAGCAAATTACATGACCAGGACCTATTTTTGCATCTAAACTTAGAAGCAGTCATAATGGGTACAAAGATAAATAATTAAAGGAACCCCAACAAAACCCAAACAGAACAACACAAAAAACACCACCAGTTAATTTTTACAAGCACAATACTTAAACATCTATGAGCAAAATTCCTGGTTTAGGTCTTAAAGAAGAATTGGATACACCACCTGATAATAGAGCCTTCAACAGCCCTATGATTGATAATAAAAATAAGACTTTAATTTAATTAATGGGGAGTGGAAGTTTCTCTAGCATAAGATAATGCCCAAGAGATAGGTGACCTTGAACTGTAATTTTGGAAGAGGGCATTCTAATAGTGGGAAGAAACTTCAATTTCACTTTGGAACTGAATTTTTACTCAAATAAGATTTAAACTTCAGCAATAAGACAAGAATGAAATGGATCTATCATCACTGCGCTTTTTTCATGTCTCCCTCAGTATATATCACATAAACAATTAATATTAATCATGCATCAATGAGCTGCAGCAGGTTTTGTACAGCTGTACTGTTACATTGCCAGTATATTGGCGGTTACACCCAAACTCTCCATACATGGGGAACTTCGTGTTTGTTGATCACATTTACAATATTAAAAGATAACTGATTTCCAAGTGTCAGAATTATTAATTCACTGTGAATTTAGAGAAATAATTTCAAGAGGGAATATCATAGCAGGGGAATTAGGTACTAGGTTGTTCAAAATGCCTAATCTTAACCTGATAATAGAGGTAGGTTTCATAGGCAATATTTTTATGGTTAATATACAGCTGAGAATAGACTTTCATCCTCAAATATGCAGCCATTTAAACCAAGTTATATAGTCTGATGAATTATAATTAATCATATGTCTTTTCCTGGGATTTAGAAATTGACACAAATCCACTGTCAAGACCCAGATATATGGTACTGCATAGCCCATATTAGTTGTGGTGACAGCCACACAGCAGCTAAGCTGTCAGTACTAGCTACTCATTAGGACAACTGGTAAAGTGTGGTTCATTGCTTTTAGATCAGAAGAGAAGAATTAAAGTGTACTAGTGTGTAGAAAATTACAATATCTGTGCAGCTTCTAAATCTCTTTGAGGTTTTGGAAAGTGAATTTCACCCAAAGCAAGCCTACGCTTCTAATCTACCTTGAAATTATTTTAGTTAGACTATATAAAGTGTATTTGGTCCATTTCAGAGGAGGAAAGAAAAGGAAATTACTCCACTATTCAAACCTAAGCAGTTTATCAGATATGGAAAGTCATTTCTAATACGGGAAAATACCCCCCAGGGCACATTCCTCTACAATATGCATCTTAAGTAGATAGGAAGTCACATACCAAGACATGGTATTATAAAATAGAATAATGACCTACTTTAGAAATGATAACTAAAAGTGAAGTAATGGGGCCACAAAAATATGTAAAAATAAACACCTTTATTAAGTATTTCTAACTCTTTTACAGAATCACAACACTGTTTTGTTTCTAAAAAGTTCTGAGATCAAGTCCAACCATTAACCTAGGATGGCCATGCTCACGACTAAAACATGAGCCACATCCATATTCTTTTTGAACACTTTTAGGGATGGCAATTCCACTACTTCCATGGATAGTCTGTTCCAATGCCTGAACACCCTATCAAAAAAGAAATTTTTCCTAGTATCTAATCTAAACCTCCCTTACTGCAACTTGAGGCCTTTTCCTCTTGTCTTGCCATTTGTTACCTGGGAGAAGTCACTAACACCCACCTCACTACAACCCCATGTCAGGTACTTGTAGACATCAATAAGGTCTCCCCTTGAGCCTGCTTTTGCCCTGGCTAAACAGCCCCATCACCCTCAGCTACTCCTCTTGACACTTATACTCCAAAACCTTCATCAACTCCATTGCCCTTCTCTATACTTGCTCTGACACCTCAACATCCTTGTAGTAAGGGGCCCAAATTACTGTCCTACTCCTGCTGGCCACACTATCTCTTATACAAGCTAGGATGACATTTACCTTCTTGGCCATCTGGGCAAATGCTGGCTGTCAGTCATCTGGCATCTCTAGATTCTTTTCCTCTGGGTCACTTTCCAGCCAAGACTTTCTCTGTCCCAAGCCTTTACCCCCATATGGGGTTGTTGTGGCTGAAATGTAGGATCTGGCAGCTCTTCTTGTTGATCCTCATACAACTGGCCTGGACCTATTGATCCAGCCTTCTTAGTGTCTATCAGATCAACACTCCCAACTTAGTGTCACCTACAAACTTATTTGGGGTGCACTCAATCCTCTCATCCAGAGCATTGATAAAGGCAATAAACAGAACTGGCACCAATACTGACCTTTGTGGAGCAACACTTGTAACTGTCCCTCAGCTGGATTTAACTTCATTCACCACCACTCCCTGAGCCAGCCATTGAGACAGCTTTTACCCAATGAAGGTTACACCTGTCCACACCATGAGCAGTCAGTCAGTTTCCCCAGGAGAATTCTGTGGGAAGCCATACCAAAATTCATGGCCTTTCCTGACCCTTAAGCCTGACCTTGCTGGAGAAGGACACCAAGTTAGTCAAGCAGGATCTGCCTTTCTTAAACCTGTGCTGGCTGACCCAGATCTCTTGGTTGTCCTGCATGTGCCTCATGATGACTCTCAAGATGATTTGCTTCATGACCTTCCTTGGCTCCAAGGTCAGATTGACAGGCCTGTAATTCCTTGGATCCTCCTTCTGACTCTTCTTGTACATGGCCACCACATTTGCTAACTTCTAGTCAACTGGGACATCCCTGGCCAGCCATTTACCTGGACTTCTGGTAAATGATGGAGTGTCTTGGTGAGCTCTTCCACAAGCTCCTTCAGTACCCTCGTGTGGATGCCATCTGGCTCCATAGATTTGTGCACGTCTATGTGGCACAGCAGGTTGCTGACCATTTCATCCTGGTCTACAGCAGCTTCATTCTTTCCATCAGTAACTTCCAGCCCAAGAGTCTGAGTATTCAGGGAGCAACTGGTTGCTCTATTAAGGACTGAGACAAAAAAAAAATACCTCAGTCTTTTCCTTGTCCTTTGTCCCTCTACATCTAGAAAAGGATGCAGATTCTCTTTAGCCCTCTCTCTGTTAATGATGTACTTGAAAAAAAACGTTTCTGTTGTCTTTTACAGTAGTAGACAGATTAGGCTCTAGATGGGCTTTGGCCTTCTAATTTTTCCCCTGCATAACCTCACAGTATCCTTGTAGTTCTTTTAAGTGATCCACCCCTTTCTCCAAAAGTATTACACCTTCTTTTCTTTTCCCTGAGTGCCAGCCAAAGCTCTCTGTTCAGTCAGGCTGGTCTTCTTCTCCAAAATCTCATCTTTTGGCTCATGTGGAAGGCCTGCTCCTGTTTCTGTAGGATTTCCTTCTTAAAGCTTATCCAGTCTTCCTGTACTCCTTTGTGCTTCAGAACTGCCTTCCAAGGAACTCTTATAACCAGTCTCCTAAAGAGGCCGAAGTATGCCCTCCAGAGGTCAAGACAGCTCTGATGATCCACTCTTTGCTTCTCAAAGAATCAAAAACTTTATAATTTGTGATTGCTGTGCCTGAGGAAATCTACATTACATCAGCCACCAGTCTTTCTCCATAAATAGCAGGTCCAGTGGGGTACCTCCCATGATTGGCTCACTCATACAATACTTTTTACATTTTAGGCATTTTTTAAAACTTTGTTCTACCCTTCATTTGCTGGGAACAAAAGTCTTAGCTTCTGGGAGAACAGCTTAAGCATTGTAGTCAGCACAATTTGAATATTTAGTCAAACACCTTGTCAAATTAAGATCAGACTTTGAGAAGCCATTTCATGCTGTGCAAGGACTCCCTTCCCTGGAGAGTGTGCTAGTACCTACAGGCAAGCTAAGAAATGAAGATCACATTTCAGGGATGAGAACTGCTTAATGGTCCAGGGTTGGACAGCCACAAAAATAATCTTTATCGCTTAATTACAAGATAAAGTTGAAATACATTGTAGAGGAAAATCTCCTAGAAGTAAAACAGATGAAGAAGGACTTCTCTCTCATTATTTCAGATTGCTGAGACTAGAATTTTCAAGTCACTGACAGAAAAGAAAAGGTGGTTGGGCATATTATTCTGAGAGAAAGTTCAAGACAAGCAGGAGAGGATGAAACCAGTGCTGTAAATAGCAGAACCTGGACCTGAAACTGAAAATTAGGAAGAATAAGAAAAACCAAAAAGCTGTTCCAGAAGTCCTGATTCCCTGGATGGGAGGAAGGGAGGAACCTAGGAGCAATATTAGAAGGGAAGTAAAATATTCTAAACTTACTGAAATTACTTGAAAGCTATGATGAGGTATTAGAAGCTGTTGGGATAGCTGCCAGAAGTGAAACCTTTCTGAAAATGTTAAACACAAACTATCTTTGGATAATTTAGAGGAATTTGGTTCTCCTTAACACTATGTATGATACAAAACATCTATGTGACAGCATTTTAAACTATCATTCCACAAACTGTAGAATTAGAGTTTTACTCCCAACTTGACACATTTCTATGTCTAATAATGATGAACCTCAATATCTTGAAAACACAGATCAGACTTAACAGTCCAGTAAATCAAGTGTCCTGTCTAAAGAGAAGCTGAGAAACTTTCCAACTTCCTAGATTTCCTACAGAAAAAAAATAAAAGCAAAAATAAAAGCAAAAAAAACCCAAACCAGTGTCCCTCCACCTTAAATGATTATTTTTTTTTCTCCTAATAAAGAGGCATTACTGTGGTATCTTTTGATACAAAAGAGCAGAGATACATCCACTTTTCTAAACACAGCATTCCCTTTTAGAAGTCATTCAGGAAAAATATCTGAATCAAATGCAAATTCTTATCTCAACAGGATGAATTTATAATGAACAGTAGAAGGAGGAGACAAGCATATCATATCAAGATTTAATTTGTAGTCAATGCTTTGCTGGTTTTGTTTCTTCTTTCAGACTTGACATGAATCCAAGATGGGAGAACTAGCATTAATGATACTCTCATCTTTCATGTTTTATAAATAAGTCTTCTACAACTGGAAAACAAACAATAAAAAAAGGACAGAGACAATTCTAAAAATCAGTGAAGAGGGAATTGAGACAAAGCACAAAAAAAAAAATCAAGTGAAAGCTAGCTCTTACTAACAATAATTTCTTATGCATGTCACTGCCATTTAAATAGCTGGAACACATATGAACAAATGCAGTAAATCTGAATTTTCCACTTTTAACCAGAAATGGGAACATTTCCACAAATGATAAGAAGATTTTCATGTAACTCCCTACATTTTACAGTAGATAGCACTGTGAGTCAGATAATTAAATAAAGTTCAGAACTTTGAACAGCAGGTTTTACCACAGGACCCACAGGCAAAAGAATGGAACCAATAATTTCATATGGGCTTCTCTGTGGCAGGTAAAAGGTGACTCTGAATAGTCTAAGCAGTTGGTTTATACCACCCAAAGGAGCACAACAAACTTGGATTGAATTACTTAGATGATATTTGAAACCCACATTTCTGTAACTAATATGAGGACCTGTCCTCTCACCAAAAAAAGCCAGCAACTGACATTGTTGTTATTTACTCTTTTGTTTGTAACAGGCCTTGAAGGCAGTATTGCCTGCTCTTTCATTGTTAACTGCCAGTTTGGGAAATAGGTATTTCAAAATTTAATTGCTTTTCACCTACATGTTTCCTTTAGGAAAGCCATAAATAAACATCTGCAAGAAAAGAAGAATTTGAAGTATTTCCAGCTGTAGCCATAGAGAACCTAAAAATACTTTTAAGACTCTAAATGCCAATAAATGCTAGTATCCTCTCTCACACAAATGGCCCAGTTGCAAAACACCCTCCCCTCTATGGGGGAAGGTATCATTCATCCCTTTTGATGGTCCATAACTGGCTTAGGTGTGAAAATTCCTTCCAGGGAAGTACTGGGACATTCACACATAGGCCTGAGGATATTCAGTCTCTTATTACTGATTCAATCACACTGATATAAGAGGCAGCTTCATCTCTTAGAAGTGTCTTAAAATACCTCAAAGTGCCCCCAGACTAATTTCTAGGGATTTCTAAAAGAGCATTGTGTATTTCTATGCAATTTAAAAAAATCAGAAAAATATTAGCAATGATACAGCAGAAGTACAGTCTTCCCAAAGTAAAAAAGATGGTAAAAACTTTGATTGATGTTATTCATGATCCCTCATTGGACTCCGAAACTCCCCCAAACTACTTCTCTTAGTTACTAAAGAAAACAGGTTTTTATCAAGTGCATAATCATTAAACTAGAAGAATTTTTGTTCTGCACTTCGATCAGAGCATTATGGCCCAAAATTTACAAACAGATTATTTCAATTAGCATAACCTAACTGTCTTCACTTTGTCATAGAGACATGGTGTTATTTCCACTTCATTGGACAAAACCCCATGAACTTAGGAAAAAAAGAGCTAAATTGTTTTTCTGAAATTTTTTCCTTATTTGCACATTAATTTTGTCTTACTTTTTCTGTAACACATTTGATGGTTCAAGTGTGTCCCCCTTTCTGCAAGTATGTGTTTGGCACTTAATGTCCCATTCCTTGGCCTTTAAATGCTAAAGATGCTGATTGTGGATAAATTTTCCTAAGGGGAATGAAATAAATCCATTCTAAACTAATTCCGTGTCTTCCTTCAAATTTATCCCTAAATCTCAGGAGATAAATAGCTAATATATTAGCTAATATATTAGTCCAGAAACAGTTTGATTAAATGCAGGTTTTTATCTTATTCCATGAGATAGTAATAAGGAAGTTATAA
>VXBU01014535.1:86156-144693 GCA_013400315.1 Bombycilla garrulus
AACTACTATTTAACTACATATAAAATCTAATAATTCTACTACATAGAAGAATTTTCTCAAACGGTCCAAAGTGCCTGAGAAAAACACATTAGCTTTTTAAAATGTCTTGAAAATTTAAGATGTTGTTAGTGTTAGGTCAAAGAAAAGGAGTGCTGCACCTATGCCAGGGATGCTCAGAACACATGCAGTGCTAAGATTCTTAGACATGTACAAACTGTGAATTTCAGCATTCCTGACTCTGACAGTGAAATAACACCATATATAATAGAGGAAAAAATCCTAAATGATTTAAACTTTCGCATTGACTTTACATTGCAAAGGATGGTTAGCTAGCCCAAGGTGGAACTCAATGCCAAATTTACTGCCTATTTGATGACAAGAGAACTCATTTGGTGTTGTGACATAAAGACACTGGGTGTCTGAATATGGCATTTCATTAAATTTAGTATAAAACCTTGTCATTCTGATTGACTTAGAACATATTGCAGATCTGAAAGAGTGGGTAGTTAGGTGAAGGGAATAAAGAAAGTGGATTTCGTATGAAACATGCCTTATCTTGGTTTTGCTCTGCAAATTTCACTCTGTTACTGAGATTGAAATTCTGGAACATAATAAACTGTGAAATAACCTCAATAAGACAAAAATACTCTTATAGTAACATCTCGCACAAACTAAAGTTGTGGTCAAGAAGACCTAGAAAAGACCTAGAGAAGTTTAGGCCTGACTTGAAGTCAGAAGACTACTACAAAATTTTCCAAAAAATTATTGCAAAATTATAAATTAAAAATTATAATTATTTTCTTAATCATAAATTACAGATTATTCCTGCATTTAGACTGCTTCAGAAGGGAAAGGGTTCTCTTTTCTCAAGGCTGGGACTTTAAGAGATAAATTCAATTCAGGTAGAACAATAGAATATTAAATGGGAACAGCAATTTTGTTTCATGAAATATTTGACTTTTATTTTCATTTTGGTTTTGGACTTGTAGTTCTTCCCTCAGTTAAAAGACTCTAGAAAGACTTTCACACATGCAAAGTAAATACATTAATTTGTTCAGGTAAGGGCATTTTGTGTAACTTTAATTTTATTTTATTTAATTCTTGGGACCAAATATTTATCTTGTGCAGTTGCATAGATCTTGCTGGCTGAGTTATAGTGAACTACTTATTCTAGAACTAACCTTGAGCCTTTTAAGGGAACAATGGATTTAATGCTTCTCTGCTAGTACCACAACATATTTTTGGGTTGTTGCATTGTATTTGTAAGAAACAATAGTTATCAATTATCAAAATACAGATTGCAGACCAAGAGCTTTCATTTTAAAGTGTCTACATTCATACATGGTTCATTCAATCAATATTAACAGTACAATGAGCAAACTAGGTGGTAAATCCAGGTCAAATCTAAAATGTTTAAAGTATGACTTAAAGTATGAATTCAACCAGAGTAATTTTGTTTTCTGAATTCTACAATTACATCATCACACTGTGAAGCATAGTTGCATAATACATTGTACTAGATTAAAAAAAAACCAAAAAAAAACCAAAAAACCCCAAACTGAAATCAAAACAAAAAATTGGAATAATTGAAATCTCAGCAATGCAACTGCTTTTGTTAAGATTACAGCAGCAATTTAACAAAAATATATTCATAGGTCACAGGGATGGAAGAAAACTTTAGTTGTTCATCTTTCCATCAGTGCAGGATTATTTTATTTTATGCTTACTAACATGCAGTTAGAAGAGAACAGCACCACACTAGCTTGGGTCATTGACAAACTATTTAGGTCATTAACAGATGCATTTAATGAGAAATTATCAAACAAACCCTGTGGGAAGAAGGTGGGCATGACTCTCGATACTACAGTGAGTTCCAGGTTTTACTCTCTTTAGAATTTGCCACTTGCAAGGATACTTGGGGATTTTTAATGACCTTTATTTTCTTGATTACAGAAATAACAGCTACAAACAGCTTTACGGATGCAAAGAGCTAAATAGACTTTGGCTGAAATTTCTCTTAATTTTAGCCTTATAAGTAATCTTAAACCCAGTAATGCTTGAGGATTATAATGCAAAGGATTTTGTCAAAACCAGATAATTTTTTTCACAGACACTTGAGTGTATCTACACAAACTGTCTATATGTGATACAAAGGAAATCTGCTTGACTGAAATAACCATCCTGTTGGAGCTCTTTCTCTTTGAGTATTTTAAAGCCCTAACAATGAAAGGTCTCATCAGCTATTTGTGTTTGCACTATTGCTTGGGATTGCTTTGATGGTGCTTTAGAGCTGACAAAGACTTTTTGAAAATGTATTCTCATGTTCAAAGAAAAAGTGACAAGATCATGTTCAGGTTGAAGCAATTGCTCTGCTGTTTCATAGTGCTTTCTTATTCCTTTTAAATGAGGCTTAGAACTTCAGAGGTACCAGAGTAACTGCTCTGTGGCAATGCCATTCAGAATTCTTATTAGACTGAATTGCTACAGTCTCCATCCTGCCATATTATCTGAGCACTGATGATTNTGATCCAGGAAACTATAAGGACCTGGTAGGAAATTGATCAGATTACTCATGAATTCTGCTCTAAGAAAATTTGAATGGATGACACAAACAGCTGAATCCTAGAATGTTTATGCCCACAGCTACTCTGGGTTTTTTTTTCCTACTTTTTTTAACTGAAACTAAGTTCTTAAACATCTGAAAATATGTTATGAAACAGTCTCTATACATGGATAAGAATGTTTCATTGCTGTGATATATAAGGCTGGCTAAAGAATGGTTGCAATTTCTTTGTAACAGCAGTAAATAAAGTTTGGAAAAGCTGGGGACTCCCTGATAAATATGCATATAAGCAACTTTTTGGGTGAGCTTCAGATGGCCATCGAGACTAAAACGGAAGGTAAATCATTAGCAAGTTAAAATCTCAGGACCTGCACGTCTAAATATTGCCATAAAGTACAGATTGAAATATGATGTCAAACCACAAGAGATATCAGTGCAGAAACAGGTGCAGATCTACATTCATATTCTATCCTCAAATTATTTAAATTAACATAGATGAGGTAAGAATATAGAAAGTATCAGCAAAGTCTTCAATATGCTAAGGAGTCATGAAAAAATTGAATTACCATATGAATATGAGACAAGAAAGAGAAAACAGAAACAAAAGCAGGATAAAAAAAAGCAAGCTGAAATTTATTTTCTGTAGAAAGATACAGATTCAGTTTACCAAATTACAATACAGATGAAATAAAATTAAAAAGAGAAAAACTAGGAAGACAGACAAAAATGAAGAAGGAAAATCCAATAAACAAAGCAGATGAGGTCATAAAAATTGGTTTCACTTGAAAATTTAGAATTCCTTAGATAGGAAGAATCACAAATCCTCTTGATAACAGCGTGAATGCCAAAGCCCTGGGTCTAATGTAGCACCTAAGCCAAGGGCAGGAGGCCCCGAGGTGCGTTCTCCCAGCAGTCAGGTTTGAGAGCATATAGCTCTGCCATATCAAAGCTGACCTTAAACACAGACAGTTAAATCTCCAGGAAGAGGGAGGAAAAGGGTTGCAGAGCTTTTGCATCTTACTCAGGACCCTGAATATCAAATACTAGGCCAAATATAAAGCCAGATACAGAGTTAAATTAATTAAAACTTCTACAGTGTTTCAAATGAAGTATCATTAAAGACATTTAAGGGTATCTTCTGTTCCTTCCTATGTGTTCTACTTCTTGGCTGGATTTTTTCAAACATAATTGAAAATAAAACGAGAGAAAATAGATGATGGACATTGAATCAATACTTATAGTCTAGTCTGTATTGAAAAACACAGAACAAAAATTAGCAAAATAAATCAAAAGGAAATATGAAAGACAGGGTGTTCTCAAGAGCTGTGGGAAGAAGGACAGTAGGGTAAAAGTAGCTAGTCAAAGAGCAGGGTACAAGCAGCTAGTCAAAGGGCAGACTGCAAACTTGTGCTTCCTGACTTAAAAGCATGTATGTATGGCTACAGTAAGAGAAAGTGGCAGCTATGCATGGCTATCTTCCTATCTTTCATTGCTACTAAGAGAATAAAATTGAGAGGACAAGCCATCATACACTAAAAGCAAGATAAAAAACTTTGGCTTTAAACAACTTTGAAGCAAACACTAAGTAAGTTCAATGAATGTCTGCTATCATTCTGAGTGTGGGTGGTTGGCCTAAGATGTGGGGTTTTTCCCTCCAGTCCTCCAAGAAGAAATTAGTACATGACCCACATTCTTTCTAAGTCTGATAGATCCTGAATTCAACTGTGACATATTTACCAAAATTCCTAAACTCTTCATTTTTTTAAAATTCTTCAGGCATATTCTACCTGTAGGTGAGATTCAGTTTTTGTAAAAATAAATTTCATAGAGTTTTTGGTATGGCTAGAGTTAAATAACTGATTAGACTTCTTCCCAATTAAAAAAAATAAATAGAGAAATAAAAAGAAACCAGAAACAGAAGCAGTATGCATATTTGGTGCAAAGTATTCTCTTCTCATAATGGGCTCCAGCTGTGATTCTATATAAACCAGGAAGACAGGCACCAAGTTTAAGAGCACTGTATGCACAGGTCAGAGTGGGTTTGTTTTTCAGGGTTCAATCTAATAAGGATACAGAAGCCACAGTGGAAAACCTGACTAGCTGGACGGTGCTCAAAATATTATATCGTGAAGAGATAGGCATAGTAATTATGTAAGTTCAATTGATAAATAATTAAAATTACTAGAAAAGAACAAGTAGTAGGTCCCTTTGGATTTTCATGTAAAAGAAAAGCTTTTAAGTACACTAGGTTCATTACACAAAAGAGAGAAAGTGTGAGAGTCATATACACAGTGACAAGATATTAATTCTGAAATGATAATTACATTCAAAGTCAGTAGATCAAAACTGAACTGTGTAAACAAATCTGGTATGGCTCCCCTCTTTATAATAGCTCTGTTGAGATTAGCTATTGGCAAAATTCAAAGGTTTAAAAGTTCACCAGTGATACGCATTCTACATTTTCAATTTGTACTTGAATATTAGTTTACAGCTCTAATACCAAGATAAGGTGAATATTCTACAAAGTGATTATGCTTTATTTCCTGGTCTCCCATGCAAGAGAAGAGACAAAGTTACAACAATATTTTAGATCATCACATGCCAAGTACATACTCTTTAAAGAAGCCTGTTCTCCTTTTCTTTATTTAATTTTCATATGGCTCTCACCCAGCCTCTTCTGGCTACTGTTCACATCAACAAAAAACATCCATTTCATTAACTTTTTCCACCTTCTCCTCTTTCACAAGGTTATGAAGAATATTTGAGATTCTTTTTGAAAAGCCATTGGACAAAAACAAGCTTCAGCTCTCTGACCCATACAATATTTTGGTAGTCAAGGAAATAAGTTTTTTTTGCCATTTACACAAGAAAGATTCCTTTGCAACTGAAAAGAAAAATAGTGAAATCATATGCACATTGCGATTTTGTTTTCAAAAGAATCATGTACTGAGGAAGTTCCAAACCAAAGTCATATTCACCCACTGTCATTAGTTAAACTGCAACCTAATTCTACAACTTAAGAACAAGTGATACTGTAGTGTCTCACTATTGGATCCACACCTAAATTCTATTTTCAAGTTATTATCATAATTACTGAAGAGAATAGGATAGCCAGAATTTTTGGCTCATAAAGTCTACATCAACATTTTATGACCAAAATACTTTTCAGAGGTCTGAGGGGGCCCTCCAAGAGTAGTTCATAGACACTCTGATCGCTCTACTCAAAAGTAGAAGAGGAAATCAAAATAACGAGTCTGGATTACCTCGCAATGCCATTCTCAGCAGGACTTTGCCCTTTCAAAAAGACACATAAGAATTTTTATTATCACTGACATCAGAATATCTCCAGAGCAGGACATATGACAGAGTTATGCCCAGCCTTCCTACATTTCAAGAGCAAATGTATCCTAGTGGCCACAAACTAACCATCCCTGGATTGACTATGATGGGGAAAAAGCCATTGAGATGCAGCACTGTGTAAAAGTTTCTAGAAAATATTGAGGCTTTAGTGAGAATTTGAAAAACAGATGACGTGAATTTAAATCTTTACGACAAGATCCCCAACTTGGTCAATTTTACTTTGCACCCTACAGTAAAAAAATATTCTTCTGTCTAAACCAGTAGAAGACACAGTGACAAAAAGAAAAAAATAGACAAAGTGTTTTAAGATAAAGTTGACATTGTAAATGAGTGGCAAAATTTTTGGTGTTAGAGGCCAGTTAAAAGTATTCAAGTTAAATCTGCTCAACTGGCAAAAACTATACTGAAGTAGAAAACAAATGATAGGAACTAGGTATTTCACTTCTAAAAATTAACCCTCTTCCAGGCGTACACATATTTCACTTTCCCACTGATGCACTGCACCAGTACCTTCCAGCAGCAAATGACAGACTACATCTCATACAAAAGAACTCTACACTTCAGCTATTTCTTTAAAAGAAAAGCCTGCATAAATATTTCACTATTTTGAATTCAACAGTTATCAAGACAGCACCAGATGTAGATTTATCCTAGAGGATTTTATGTGTTTTGCGGAAGTACATCTCATAAAAACTGCCATAAATATGATAATTTTTAATGTCTTGATGCTTTAGTTTCATATTTTATCAACTTATAAAACAAAGATTAAACGTATATGGATATTACACTCTCTAATATTGCATTCAAAAGTGTTATAATGAGAAGAATATCAAGACTAATATTTCAATAAAATGTGAATAATTATCTCTCATTTGATATTTGGAATGGCTAAGTCTTTGGCCACTAGATGCTACTATCGAGGGACATTAGTGGAATTAGTTTGATACAATGATTTCACCTTCACTTTAATCTTTTGGCAGTAGTCATTCTGGATTTTATATAGATAAGTTTATATGAAGACATCTGGCATTCATATTTCCTGTTAAAAAATCCTGATTCAGAAGCAGAGGGCTAAAGTGACACACTCTTTAGCAGGAATGGAAGGGTGATGAGTAGAGGTGTTCTATTTTCCTTTCTAATTACCAGTTATCTAAGAGGATGAAGAGAACTTTGATCTTTCAGGTGAAGTGAAATGCAAAGTGTAAGAGGGATGTAATTAATAGTCTCCAAAGAATTTCAAAGGAGTTGCAGGGAATAACTGACACTATTTTCACAAACGTTACCTGTGAAGGCTAGATTTTGCATTTAGGATGTCCATGTTTTGCAGCAAAGCAGACTAAGTCTAATTTTCATATTCATTATGTGTCACATTAAAAATAAATGTGCACTCCACTGTGTGCTTGTATTTCTTGTACCTTGATGAATGTAATCACACATAATAAAATCAAGGAACAGGGCCTTCATATTGCTGTTTTTGTAGAAGGAACACACATGTTGCCAGGTTCAGAAATCACAATATATGGTAGCATAAGAGTTCCAGGATTGTTTCACCAGTGTTAGCAGGGAAAGCACATGTATGTTTCTTCCTCCAAGATCAGTGGCAGCTACTGTGCCCTCAGGTGAGTCATAGCCAGCTTGAGTGTGTTTGTCCATCTTGCTTTCCTCTCTGCCAGTTCAATCAGCAGTTTGCAATCAAATCTTTATTTTGGATAATAAATCACTGACAAGTAAAGGCCAAGAAAATATCCTCCAGGATTTCTCACAGCTTCCAGATGCTGGCCCAGTGATGTAATCAGTACATACCTCTGCCAGTGCTTAATCATTCATAAAACCATTATAGACTCTGGGATGCTGCTGGACCATATGGTCCAATACGGGTCCTTCATATTATGTAATTTTTTTTTAATTAAATTCCCATTTTGTTCTCCAGGACTACAATTTTCTTGCCTTTGGAGCACCTGTTCTACCAGCTGTGCTTCAGAAGATGTCGTCTTATAATGTAAGAATGTCCACAAAGGTACAAATAACCCAGAAATGGACAGAGAAGGTTATTTCATACTCCAGACCTCTGGCCAGTGTAGGAAATGTATTCTTAGTGTTATTTTACATATATATGGCAATATCTATACCTTTGGGAGAGAGTGAAACCCTACTATGAGGAGTAGTATACTCCAATTTATAGCCAATGACTGCTTTTGAGGTGAAAACCTGATGATATGCAAATGCCAGTGTATTGACTTTGTCTGTTCCCTCATTCAAGAAACAAACTTTCAGAGCACCTCCAGGCTGAGGAATCTGGTTTTTTTCAGTCCAGAATAGAGAAGATTGCATGGAGATGTCACAGCAACCTTTCAGTACCCAAGGAGGTCCTACTGGAAAGCCAGAGAGGGGCTCTGCATCAGGAACTGTAGTGATAGCAAAAGGAGTAATGGGTACAAATTGAAAGGAGGAAATTAAGGTTCTTCAGCTGAATTCAACAAGACACAGAAAATGCACTATTTAATTTTTTAGCTGATTCCAGTGACTATGACCCCTCTGTAAAAGAAAATGTCTAACTTGTTTTCTATTTTGTTTTCTTTCATATTCCAACCTTTCTCCTAGATTAGAGACCTCACTGTTTTCCTTCCACTAGAATGCATAATTGTATACAAATATTTGACATAACTGCAGTTTCACAGTTTATGTTAAAACTCTTTTATTCACTACGAATCTTAAGTATTCTCACAGTCGTCATATGCAGTTCCACTGGTAAAACCTGAATCCATTATTTCTAGATGTGAAAGTAAAGCAGCTGGCTATTTAATCATATTTTGTCTTTACATGTCAGCTGTATTCAACTTTTAAAATTATTATTTAATGTTTACTCATTCCTCAGCATCATCCTCTATTATGTCAATTTTCCTCATCTGAAATTGTTGCTGATTGTGCTCATCCCTGTGAGAATTAGCTCATTCTCTTGGGAAAGATCATTGTTCATATAGATATAGAGGAATTTAACAGGGATATTGGACTTACAGAGAGAAATAAATGTGCTTTCTGGACATATTAGATGGTATAACCCCAATTATCCATGTTAAAATACGTGTATCTTCTGCACTTCCTCATTTATTTGCCATTTTATAATAAAGGGATTAACAGGTGCTGAGATTCTGAGGTATATGCAGCAACATCTTATTGATATACTGCATTTTTAAAAATGGCCTTAATACTGTCTAAAAGATTTTATCTCTGCAATCTTCTCTGCGAGACAATTATAGCAGTTTCACTAAGTTGACATACAATATGTACCATTTCATCAGGGAATGAGCTGAAATATATTTAGACTAGATGGTTTTGCTATTTTATCGGCCAGTAGTGTAGGTAAAGCAAAACTTTTGCCTAGATGGATGCTCACAAGGGTGGATAAGTGAACAAAGACACGGATAGATGTAAAAAAGACTTGCTAAAAGTAGTGCCCATTTCTGTGTTGACTCTGCTGGCTGCAACGAGGGGTCTCCCACAAATGAATGTAGGGAGAATATTCTCCCATGCAGGAAGAATATCTGTAACAAGAGAGTGAGAAGCCAGAAGCTTCTCAGGATTATATCAGGAGCCACAGAGACCCCTGAACATACTACAGATCTAAACTTTGTTCAATTCTTCAATACACAACTTTTGAAAGACACTGTATTGCCTCTTCCATACCTCTTTTAGGACTAAACTTTGAGTCATTCAATGATTCACTCAGTGCAGGTATATTATGAATAGCTCCACAAATAATGACAGAAAAATTTGCAAAGCTAGCATGGATTTTGACAGATTTATGCTGATAGACATTTTTTTTAGTGGATAGACCTAGTGCAGGATAAAGTCTAGAGGTGTGAGATAAAGGTACTGTTCCAGAAAGACAAGCATGGCAATGACCATGACTTGCAGCATATTGTCAGTCTGCTGAACAGTTAAGAATGAAAGGTCAGCTGCATTGAGCCAAGCACATGGTTTAAAGCACACCTGAGTACAATTTAACTGCCAGCTCTTCTGAACTTTTAGCCAAAAATATAGAAATGAAGGAATAAATCTTTCTTAAGAAAGATATCATTGCTACAGTCAGGGAAAAAAGTTTAAGACTGGTCTGAAGCAAAAGGTGACCAGCTCATATCACGAGTGGTGCAGCAAATGTTTTTACCATGCACAGCATTGCACACCTCTATATAGCCTCTGCATTTGACTCACAGCTAGACAGGCGGATGCTTAGACAGCTCACAATGAGAATAGTGATCAAAAAAACTTCCAATGACTGCACTAAATCGCCATGAATCACACTGGGGAGCATGTGTTTACATAATTATATGTATACATACAGTTCACTTGCCAGATAATGCAGACTTTCAGAGGGAGCCATATGAGGCATGTGTTAACATTTACTAGAGATGAGGCAATTTAAATTCTTGGTCCTTTCCTAATCATTCAACACCACTTGAAAAAATAAAAAGTAACAGCTTCACTTGAACACTAATGTTACATGCTGGGAAGTGCTTTACTGCAGCTTATAAAATTACCTTTGAGAGAGAGCAGAGTCTAAATGCAGACAAATAACAGAGCCATGGATTTAAACCATACTTTTGTTTTGGAAAGTAGCTCTAAAAATGGCATCTTGCAGAGGTTCTCTGTTCGTTATCCCTACCACTCCAATTTAGCTTTGCTTAAGTGTCAAGTAAAAAGATGTTTTCCTCACAGTTCCAGACTGTGTGAACTCACCCTCATGACTGCCTTGACAGCAAGTCAACCTGTGTTGCTTCCTGCTAACTTATCAGTGCCAGTTCCACTGACCCAGTGGGAAAGCTGAATTACATATAACTGTAAATAGGCACAGAGATTTATGAAGCATCTTTGGTTTTAACTCTGTCACTGGCCTGTGTCCAAAAATAATCTAGAGCATATATAAGAGAAGAAGGGAAGTGACAGAGAAGAGGCTGTCATCACCAGTCAGCACAAAGGAAAGTCATGAGAAGTGCAGTGAAAGATGCTAAAATGGAGAAGAAATGAGGCAGGTCCACATCTGAGCATGTCAGGCTTCAGCATGTCATGCTGAAGTCATAATATTGTTGCTGGATGGATAAATACATGATGAAAAAGACACACCAAAACCCCAAAGGAAGGAGTAGAAGATGGGGCAAGATATCTTGGCAGCTGTTAAAGAACTGCCCTCAACAGCTGAATGAGATATGACACTGTTTGCCTCTTAGAGCCAGATACACAGAGAGATATCAGAAGATAGGGTGATAGATATGGAGGCTAATCTGCAGTGTAACAGAGGTGTTTATGTGATCACAAATAACTAGAGTACTGACAGATTACAGTCAGTCATTTGAATATCACCATACCTTGTTTCATTGATACTTATCGTGACATGATCTCTAGACTACAAGGGATGAAAAGAAAAAAGAGGAGAGGAGAGGAGAGGAGAGGAGGAGAGAGAAGAGAAGAGAAGAGAAGAGAAGAGAAGAGAAGAGAAGAGAAGAGAAGAGAAGAGAAGAGAAGAGAAGAGAAGAGANGAGAGGAGAGGAGAGGAGAGGAGAGGAGAGGAATCCCATGTTCATTTCCAGAAGCATGCCACAGACTAGCCAGAGATTGGTAGTTAGTCATTTAAGTTACCTTAAACAGGGTACATCATCTGAGCCATTCCAACATTCCTGCATTTGAAAGCATAGCATGATTAGCCCAAATGTGTATATTTATATTGTAGAAGCATATATAATATTGCACTTACTGTACAATATGCCAAGGCTGAAAATTCCAGCTCAAAGCTCTGAGTCAGCTTCCATTTAGTCTCTTGAGCTATTCCTATAGGACTAATGTACATAGTTTCTGGAGCCATAAATGACATGTGGACAATTGGTCCAGAACAGCCTATATCCCTATGATTTTATTCTCTTAGCTTCAAAACGAGATTGTCCATCCAGGAAGTTTTTCACACATGCTAACATCCAGATCAGTCCTAGGAATTTGGATGAACACTACTTGACCCAGGCCAAGTGCAAACCAAGGAGCCTGATAAAAATGTAACAATATGGACAATAACATGCCAGTGTTCAGTTCTGTTCCCCACCACTGTTCATCAGCATAGAGATATAACCAGACTCTTGCAGTCTGAAACACAGGCCACAGTTATTTCCAAACTGTGGGTTCTGAGATCCAATGTCCCTTTCTCCTCTCAGCTCTACCCTCACTCCCATTTTCCCCTTGTTCCCCCCAAGACAAAAGTGTGACAATGCACCTGAAACAGGATTGTACTTGGCTCCTCATATTATTTGAATGAACCACTCTAAGGCACATTTACTTTAGGTACAGCGTGACCAGCTGGGTTTGTTGCAAACTGTGCTTGAATTCCCTGCCAAGTGCATTTACCCTTGGAAAACACCTCCTCTTCAGTCTTGCCAGTACTCATCTGTAAGTTCATGTGTTGTCAAATGACTATTAAAGCACTAAAATAGAAAGTCTCTTCAGACGTTTAGGTGTTGGCAGGTAGCTTAACATTAGCAATAAAAATTGCTTGCCTGTGTCTAGGCAAAAGACAAAGAACACCACTTTTCTGGGCAGCAGGGAGGGCTGCCTAGTATCTTAGTCCCCTTCATAGATTTTCTGAACCCAGCAGTTTAAGGCAGTGAAGCTGAAGGTCACAGAGGAAAGCTGAGGACACCAGCAGCATTTAGACAGGTCTTGTCTAAATGTTTGATGATGTTTGGCGATAGGGCTTTCTTCAGTTGCAAGCTGTTAAAGAAGCCTTCTGTATCATCTTTCAGTCTTCATCATTCCCTCTGTTTCACAATGCTTACATGTGAAAACAAAAATCAAGCAAATAAACAAAAAAGCCTGGCACAATTACAAACACATACACACCTCAAAACTCTTTAAAACGAGCAAACGAGCAAACAAAGTTTAAAAAAAATCCAAAATCAAATCTATTCATTCTCAACACTTCTAGAAGACACAGGACTCTAATCTACTATTTCGCAAGTCACGTTTTTTAAAAATATATCATTTATGTTTTCATTTCTCATTTTAAATCATGAAGAAAACCACTGATGTTATAAGGAATTATTTCTGCATTTCTGATTTTCATGGGGTTTGCTTAATAATTGAATTAACAATTTTCAAGGCAAGTGGCAAAAAAGCATGTAAAAATATGCTGTTCTCTAGTTTTCTTTTTTTTTTTCTCTTTAAATCAAGTGATAAGTAAGTCCTGATAAACTGAACAACTTCACTTATAGAAGCATGCACAGTGAAAAGCTAAAAGCTTTTAATTAGACACTTGCTCAGTAGGGGTGAAAGTGTAATTTAAAAGACTCAGGGCAAAAGCTGAATTGTTAGTTTTATATTTTAGCAAAACCAAGCTACAATTAGACCAAATTAGTTAACAGCTTATTCATTAACCTTCAATAGAAATTTGGATGCACACTGACTCCAGGTTACTGTTTGCAGCAAAGTACATACCTAGCTCAAAATTGTCATGCATAACAGTTTAAACTGTATATGTAGAGGTTACTTGCAGAGCTTGTGTTGAGAAGTCAAGGTTTTATAAGTTCAAGCCAACAAGTCAGAAAATAAATCCATTTATTTATTCTTAAAGACATTATACTAATAACTCTACAGTTCCTAGACTTGTAATAGAGAACCACTCACTTTCTGTCATAGGAATACCTGTGACAGTAAACCTAAGCATGCAATATTTCCATTATTTCAGTGTTCTTTTTATTTTGTAATTTATAAATAAAAGAGGATCCTTTTGTATAACAAAAAATAACAGGAAGAAAGAACAAAAGTAATATCTTGGCAGAAACCACCAAGTGTGATTCCTCTTTGCAGCAGGACACAACAAAATTCCCACTCTTGGCAAATGTAAGACAAAGATAACATTGTATCATACCTATTTTCAACCTAGAGAAGAAAGTCTCGAAGCTCATTTTGACTTTACTCAAACCAACATTACAGCCTCAGTAAATGAGGAATAAATGTTAGGTCCTGGGATGTATCACTCACAGGTTCCACTTGCTTTTCAGACTTCCCCAGGCATGAAAAAAAGATATCTACTACTACTGTGCTGCACATCAGACCTCAAAACAAAGGAAAACCTCTGATTAGGCATCACTGCGGCCTGCCAGTACTGCTAGCAAAGGGTATCTCATTTCTATTGCAGTTGGTAAATGGCAGGTATGGGCAAGATAAGCAATAATAAAAACAAAAATAGGGAAAAAAAACCAAGAAAATATCAGGGAGAAAAAAATTTTGGGACGCGAACCCAAACCCTGAAGTTCAGCTACTTGTACTGGTAATAGATCAGAGGAAAGCTAAGAAGTTCTTTTCTTAAGTCTTACTCAGACAAAACAATTCTGAGCACTGTGGGAAGGACTGAAAGATATGGTCTTTTGATCTTCTGATAATGCTGTTTTATCTTTTCTTTTTGTGTGATCTCTCTCTTTAATTTGGATGATGGGAGATTTGTTTTTTTAAACATAAGGCTAAAAATAATAAGCATTTCAGAAATTGCACTACAATTTCAAATTACACAAGTGGATTTAAGTAATGAATTCCTGCAGACTATGAGTCATGCCATGCTACCTTGTTATTTACACTGATGTACTAACTTGTAGAAAAGAACATATATTTTATTTAAAAATATGACTAGTTGAATTATCTTTCAGTCATTCTAGAACTGTCCCAAATAGCAGTCTTATTCAGAAAAGCATGCCATGTAACATGCAATACATAAAATAAGGAATTAACAGCTCTTATTAGCTTAATTGCCGACAGAACAAATTAAGATAATTGATCTCAAAGTATCCATACAATCCAAAAGCTATCATCCTCCTGTGGCTAGGCATCGAACTCCAAGAGAATTCCATGCCAGTATAGATATAAGTTATATAAGTTTTGAGCCTGATCCAATAAGAACAATAACAGTCAAAAAAGAAAGAGGACAATGCACTGTCCTTCGACACAGTCTGTAATAGCTAGCAAATTGCAATATCTATCAAATTGTAATGAGGTTCCTCAAATGTTCAAGTGATTTCTCTTCTTGGCAAATTAAAAGGCTATTTCTAAAAATTTTCTAAGTGGCTTATTAAGTAACCGCTACCTCCCTTATCCTGTCCAGGGTGCAGCAAGTATGGTATGTTTATTTCCACAAACATTGATTCAGATTAAAGAATGAACACCTTTCTGCTACACTTGCATCATGTTTACGATAATTTTCTGCACACATTCAAGCAATTGAATTTCACTTGCATAAATGCCAGCAGGATCTAATCAATTCCCATTAAAGTCAGTGGTAGACTTTCAGCTGCTGGCCCCACATCAATCTAACCTTCAAGTATTCACACTAAAAGTGATATAGTTATCTGGAAAATGAGAGCTGTTGAGTCAATGAAGGAAACAAGATTATTCTGAAACTTTTAAGAGCTATTTTGAAGAAAAGAAAATTCCACGCAGGTATATGAAAAACCTGTTTTTCAGTTCTGTCTACAATTGTGCCTCTCAGAGTGTTGATGACATAAAGCTACTTATATGAAAGATAAATAGCCCATTTCTGCATAAGATGTAGCAGTTTATCTCACTTCTGAGAAAATGTTTCCAAATTCCTTATGAAAAACGGGAGTCAAGATCTGTGGACATTTCACAACTAGAACAGAACACTGAGTTGATTTAAACTAAAGGGAAACTGAAATGGCAACATCAATCCATACAAAACCTGACACTGTACATAATGCCCAGCAAAGTTGAGACACATATCTTGAAAGACCTGCCCAAAGCAAGTAGAGGATAAATTCCTTCCTATACTGGGTGAGAATCTCAGTGAAAAAGCGATATTTTTGATCTGTTATCTAAGAATATTTACTTTGGGAGAATATTTCAATACTATTCTCTTAACTCTCTGCAGAGAAATTGCCTCTATTGTCTTGATTCTGGGTTCAGAAAAGAAATGCTGAAATTTACTAAATTGTATGATTTTGTTATTACTTATTGACATCTGGGAGTGTTGCTGGCATTAGATCAGTTTACCATTATATACTAACATAAATGAAGTTCAGGAGAATCTTATTCTACAAAATAGAGAAAGTCAGAAATATTGTTTCCACTTTTTATCAGTCAACAGATATTAATCTGAAAGGTTGATTATCTTTTATTATTTTTTTATTTCTTTCAAAAAACAATTACTCAGTAGGCAGAATGAAAGGGAAAAAAGGAGCCAGACATGGTAGAGTAGGCTTACTGGCAGACTACAAAGGCAAGTAGAACCTTAAATTCTATTAAGATTATTAGAGGTTTTCTTGGGGATACTGGCCTCCCCTTCATACTGGAGAGTGATATACATGTCAAAAATGATCTTACTTGAATTTAGCACAGTGAAAACCTGTACTGTGCCAGATTTTATTTGGCAATATCTTAGTCCTTTCAACTCTCATTGTTCATGACCCAGACTGTCTTCTGGTTCTTTTAATACTCTCAATAGACTATGTATACATAATATTTTTCTAAAAAGATACAGCTTTTTTCAGAAAAAAAAATGCAACCGCCATGCAATTTTACAGAATCCAGAATTACTGTTGCCTGAAACTCTTACCCAAAGAAAATTCTGAAGAATGGTAAGAAAGGATAGATTTCATCCCTTGCTACGTTCTTCAAATGTATAGCCAAAATAACAACACAAGTAAAAAGCCAGCAGCTGGGTTCTCTTCTCACTTACAATGTTTTTATTGCACTACATGTGTACTTATTTAAATGAGATTGGTTGGTTTATAAAGTGAATAAAGTGAATCAAATCAAAGAATATTGTGATCTTTTATGAAAAACAAAAACTAGAACTAAATGCCAGCTTCTGGTCAGGGTAAAGCAAACTTTACACAGATTCAACTTAGTTTTTTTCACAGGACAATAAGGTACAGAGAGAGAAACAGGGGACCTCATGAATGAATATCAATAAAAACATGAAACAATGATGAAACCACCATCTACATGCAAATTAGATGCAGTTTACAAACTTCTTTTTTTTTAATAGATAATTTGTCCCTACAGTGAAAAGATTATCAAGTTCTGAGGAGAGTCATAAGAAAACAAAAAATATTCAATTTAACAAGTACAAGTCAGGAAATTTTGCATTATCAATGCTTCCACAATCTTGCAATTAAAAAAAACAAACTTAAACAAACTAAAAGATCTACAAAGTTATACATAATTTTTCTATATCTTGTAAAATTAACATATATGTAATTATAACAAAAGTATAATTATAACATTAATGCTAGTCCCTTAAAAAGAAGTACCATGCACTTGCACAACAGTTAATTACCAGCCTAATTAGTCACTAATATCTGGGCATTAACTCCTCAGATCCCAAAAGTTCAGGGATTCTCTTTTGGAGAGAAAGGGGAAATATAGTGTGTAGAAAGACAGTTGCCTATGGAACTTATTTTTCAAAGGTGACAGAAAGAGATGGGAGAATCAAGAAGGGCAGTGAGAGATGGGAACAGAGCTGTTTTTCAATACATTTATTATGCAATCATTCCACCATTTGATATAAAGTAGCATATGGCATGAAAGCATGTGCTGCAGATGGAGTCCACAGTGACACAGACATCTGGCATCCAGGTATTTGATTCTGTGTATGCCAGCAGGCAGGAGCTATCCAGAGGTTATTCACCCACTAATTTTTCACAACAATGTCAGTGTTTTGACCACACTTGTCTTTTACATGCTAATATAACACAGTTTTTACACTACTTTATGTAGATATCTTGTGGTGAGTTGGACGCATGTGGCAGCTAAATTCTCCCCCAGCTGTTTGCTCTCTCCCCTGCTTCAGTGGGACAGGATATGGTAAAGAAAGAGTAGGAATGAGAGAATGCATGGGCTGAACTAACAGCAGGCAGATTGCTTACTAAGCACCATTACAGGAAAAGCATAGTGGTTTGGAGGAAAATTAACTTAATTTACTGCGAACTAATGTATATATGTGTATATACAATTACTGTTTCAGGTATTAAAAAAAAAAGAGAAGAAGAGAAAGAGACATTTACACACAAAACACCTTTCCTCTCCCTCTTTCAAGATCAACTTCACTTCTCCCCTGTGTTATTGCTGCATTTTATCCTCGGCCCCCACTGTGAGGCAAAGCATGTGCAGGGTGTTGTGGTGGTGTGATTCCCCTCCACACACTTTTTGTCTCTTCTTCTTTCTTCTCCTCTTCCTCTCTTCTACTCCAGCCTTGGTGTTCCTTTGCTATTTCTCACTCCTTACCCCTCCTCCCTCTCTCTCCTCCCCTGCCTGTCAGTCTTTGTCTTTTCCCCTGCACTTTCTTACATTCCCAGAGGTGCCATCTTTTTGGATGACAGGTTCAGCTGTGTCCTGTTGTGGATCCATTTGAGCCAGCTGGAAGCATCTTTGTCTAGCGTGAGGCTGCACCATGCCCCTTCCCACAAAAGCCAGCCCTCAAGTCCCCCTGCTGCCAGCACCCTGAAACCTGAAGGGAATGCACTTTCATGCTCTGCAAAATGAGAGATACATTGTGAAGTTTGTTTTGGTCTGTTTGAACAGTGGGATTGTCTTTTTCTGAAGGACAATTATGTTGTATAGGTCAGTAGGAAAACAATTTGCTATGGTTTATATTAAAGAAAAATCAATATTTAACATCTTTTTAATTTATTATGGAAACAGCTATGATTTCTGTGGCTTAATTTCTCAGTTTTGGATCATGCCATAGGGAAAATTCTACCATTCTCAATTATTATCTCCATAGCTGTTGCATTATCTTATATATTATAGCATTATACCCAAAGAACAAAATTCTCTGCCACGGTCTCTACTAAAAAGACCTCACAAATATGTATATATATAAGATATATTATCTCAAGTTTCAAATTGCTCACTGTCTCCGTGAAAAACAGGGATGCAGAGTCCTAAATTGGTTTGAATGCTGTTGACACAAGGCACTGTTTGCCATACACCTCTGCTATCTCGTAGAGCTGTTACAAATCACTGAAGTCCGGTCTTTATTCCCCACCTGCATAAATGTAGCAAGCAGCACAGATCCAGCTGGGTGGCCTAAGATGACAGAAAGCACTTCCCAGGATATTGCCCTTAGCTTGGACAGCGTTAGATTTTTTCATAGCAGCCAGTATGGGACCACATTTTGGATTTGTGCTGGAGGCAGTGTTGATAACACAGGGATGTTTTTGTTATAGCTGTGCAGTGGTTGCACAGAGTCAAGGCCTTTGCTCCCTCTCACCTCACTCCACCAGTGAGAGCACTGGGGTGCACAAGGAGCTGGGAGAAGGCACAGACAGGATAGCTGACCCCCAACTGACCAAAGGGATGTTCCAGCCCATATGGTGTCATGATCAGCAATCAAATCTGGAGTAAGAGAGAAGAAAGGGAAAGGTTCAGAGTTCAGGTGTTTGTCTTTCCAAGTAACTGCTACTTGTGAGAGAGCCCTGCTTTCTTGGGGATGGCTGAACACCTGCCTGCCCATAGGAAGTGGTGAATGATTTCTGACTTGTGATTTGGTTGTGAGTGCAGACTTTTCTTCATCTATTAATCTGTCTTTGTCTCAACCCACAGGTTTTCTCACTTCTACTCTTCCAATTCCTATCCCTATCACAATGTGGGAGGAGTGAGCAAGCAATGTGTGGGGCTCAGCTTCCAGCCATGCTTAAACCACAACACCCAGTGAAAAAATTAGGGAGAATTACAGACTAAAGAGAAAAACAAAGACATTTTCTTTTGGGCAAAATATCTACAGAGAAGTTATGATATCTGAAAAGACATTTGACTTTGCTCAGAGCAGACACTCTGCATGGCTCAGGAGTGCCTTTTGCCAATCCACTCATCATTCATAAACTGATTGTATTTATCTTTGAGCTTGGCTCTAAGATTGTGTCTCTATCTTGTGAAGATGCCATCTGCTTTTTACTGGCACTGGAGTCAGTGGTCTGGCACCCTCACATAGATGGTGTTTTCAGAAAAGAGAGGAGAGTGCTCAATCCCAGAGTGCAAGGCTTGGGACAGACAGGGATCTGTCAGAGCAGGTAGGTATCTGCCCTATCTCCAGGAGTCTGGTTTACCTGTTGTCTCACATAATATTGAGGGTTTCTCTTCTGGAGCACTGTCTGACTCAGTAATATTTCAGCAGCATTTCTTTTTCACAACTGTCTTCCAAGACCCAGAAAAGGCACATTTTTTTGTGGATTCAGTCCCTGATTTGCAAGGCGAGATGTCAGCTCTAATGTGAAGACAGTTTTATCAGGAAGATCAAAAACAATATGTCAGGCATGTGAAAAAATAGTTTAAGACATTTTTCTTTGGGCAATATATTTTTTACTACTTCTTTAAGTAGAATCAATATTGTATTGACAATTCTCAGTATGATCAGCCAAACTTTATGATTTTTTTTGTCGTCATTGTAAGTCATTTACAGTAGTTTAGCTTCTGGTGGATTTTCTCAGATGAACCAATTTGAATTAAGTTGTCTTATATGATGTGACTCCTTTGAATTTTATATTTTGTGACAAGACAAGTGATAACCTTTCTTGCAGCATTAAACTTGTATTTGATGCAGCAAGACGGTTCAGGAGTTACCCCTTACAATTAATTTAGATCTTGCTCTCTGACTAACATATGCATCACAAACATACAAAGAAGAAAACGAATAACTGAAGGTTTAATTGCAAGTATCTTTTACCACAAATCTCTAAGTATTCACATGGCCATCTAATCTAGATCTAATTCTAGAGATTGCTCAGTGGTTTCGTTTTTTTCCTCAAGTTTTGCATCTATTTGGCTACAGCTTTACTAGATGTGAGGATGATGTTTGCCATATCATGGATATATGTAATTATGTTGAGAATTATAAATAAAATTTCAGGAAATTAGTTTATTCATTTCAACTAGAAAGAAGGTATAGTTTTGTCCATATAAAAATTATGGTGATACTAAACACTAATGTGAGCACAAGCTTTTATGAAGGAAAATATAACATGGTAATAAAAGATTATACCTTATTTTGCTTTGGTCAGTGGGGAGAAATTGAGAATTAGAAATCTCTCCCTTGCTAAGTTCTGGGCATTTGACACTACAGCTTTAAAACTCCTTTAATGTTTGTTTCTATATGAATATTGGTGTTCATTTAAAATAACAGATTATTTCTACCTCAGACCTTGCAAATTTAAGCACGTTAAGACCCTGACATTTTTAAGGTATATATACTTTATAGAGGTATATATATGCTACTACTTGTAGTTTACCATTTGATTTTGCAGATGTTAGTTGACTGCTCAAATAGCAGCAAGTTAAGTGAGCAACACAATGTGCAGACAGGAGTAAAGTAGTTCTGTGGCCAGACTGCCTTAAGCTGTTTAGAGAACCTCCCCTGTGGCTGGTTCAGATGAATGAGCATAATTAACATGAATCTCCAGTGCCATTGGAGATGAAAAATGGATGATTATGCACTGAAAAACTTTGTTTTTCTGTTACCAAGGTCTGTTGCTGTGATTGTTATTTTTTTTCCTTCTCTCTGTCTCACTTCGGGGTATCTTAAAAATAACAAGATTTTGCTCACAAAATAATAACAAGGCAATGAGTTCTATATTAGGCTTATCATAAAATTCAGAATTTATTCAATGAATAAGGAGTTCTAGCTAATGAAATAGAAACTGAAAGATCAATACCACTCAATTAAATGTGATGAAGGATCCAGTCTAGCGCTACTGAGGTTTTGATGGCAATAATTTAATCTTTCTTCTGCAGAATTGGGATGATAGAAAGCAGTTCATATAAATGTTCTGTAAAATAATGGCATAGCAATGTATGTAACTGCATAAGCATCTCTGAGATCTTCTTTTTGTCAAATATCTAAGCAGTAAGTGAGTCCAACTCAACTAACCAAAACATATGGAAGCCACATTTTTCTCACAATCATTAAATTTTTTTAGCAATAACATAGCTCTGGATTTATCAAGTAAATCAACACTCTCATGAAAGGCACTTTGGTGGTAGAAGAGTTACCTAAGTACCACTTACTATTGTGCTCAGAGAGTCTAGAAAACAGCTCAAGAGAGCTGTTACCGGAAAGAACATAGTTTCAGGAATTCAGGAAAAGCTGACTAAGACCCATCCTAGAAAACCAGTATTGATTTGTCTTACATAATGTACAGTTCAGAGTCCTGATCAACATCAGTTCTTTACCCACACTGAATATTTCAATAAAATATTTGATCATTAGAAAGGAAACAGTTGAAAACACTCTGAACTTTGTGGAGAAGCTATGCTTTAGCTCTGTGAAAGCGACATGAAATTCAGCACTATTCAATAGGCCAGTATTTTGTCTTGACTTCCTAAGTACTTAAATTTTTGCTTCTGCTGTCTGTACTCTGCATGTAAGGTCATTTAAGCTTTTAAGGAATATTTGAATTTTCATGTATTCAGACCTAAGAAGGCAATACTCCAAAATCCCCTATAACATACAGCTTGCTTTTTCTCTTTTGGAAACACATATATTTTTATTTACAGACTTGAGGGTCTGTCCTCAAATAATTTTATTCCAGAAGTTACTACTTCTCCCTGTGCATTGAGCTTAAACTCTTTTGTGAATAATCTTTTACTTCTAGTCAATAAATTTTATTTGGCATCTCTTTTCTAGAATGACCCTCTGCAGTAACAGACCCTCTGCTACTGACTTTTCCTCCTATGATAGAAAGAGATGACCAGACTGTCGTTTTATATTACTCAGCACTACAACCCCTGCTTCTTATTGTTGATTCTATAGGTAAAGTATTCAGGCTTCCATTTCATGACTTCTCTGCTCAAAATCTGGCTAACTAGGATAAATTCACTGGAGATGTGAGTTTAAATTAATCTGGGCAGAAAAGGAAGTCTGAACTTGGGCCTCCTACTTTCCTCAGAAAATATTCTGTTACAAGGTATTTTAGAAAATACACCCACAGCCTCCTCCTCTTTCTGTTCTTTTTAGGGAAGTATCAATGGATGTCTACAGCCTTACAGCTTAGTTCTGTCAGTTCATCTGGGAGTACCATCTAGGTTGAAGTTTCTCAGGGGACTGAAGTGAAACACTGAAATTTAACATCCTGAATGGACCTAGTCATAAAATAGCAATGAAGCACTTGAAGCCAGGACAATTTCAAGGATTCAAAAAGATGCAGTTCTGGTCATATGAGCAGCATAAAGACTTGCTATAAAGTATGGTGTGTCTTTACATGGTAGCTAAACAAGATTTTTCAGAGTGACAGCTTTACCTTGGTGGGTGTATTCAGTTTAGAACATATAATGCTTTTAGATCTGGCCTTTATAATACAGCAGAAAGCATCATGGCTTTCTACAGGGTAAATTAATGACTGAATAGACTAAAACACTTTACATATAGGTAGTGATAAACTGATGGAGGAATTTAGTCCACTAAATGGCAATAATACTCCACTTATCTAGGAAGCAAGCATGCTTAAATATTGCAACATCTATAAGCTACCACTGTCATAACAAATTAAAGCAAACACTTTCCTGCTTAGAATAAAGAGACTGAGCAGCTACATGGCTGCAGCCACATCACTTAACACAGACAGCACTGCAGCAGTCAGCATTTTTAGAAAGCTTTTTGTACCTTCTTTTCCCACCCTTCTTTAATAAATCACTGCTCATCAAAGTTGAGGGACACTGGACAAAAAAACTTCTGTGAAGATTTGTGCCAAATGAATTCCCTATGACCACTGCAGTTCCAATTAGGATGTTACACTGTAATTTTTTGACACTGCAAGTCCTATTCACAGCCTAAGGCCTAACCATGTACAGATTTAACAAGGAATTTAATCTGTACACATGAATGCGTTTATGCATTAAGCTAACCTAGAGCTAAGTCTTTACAGTCATATCACTAGCATAGTCACAATCTTTTTCCAGCCGTGGTTACACTGGCTGAAAATTACTGTCACCAGGCCCAGAGGCAACTGTTGTCTTTCTGACCTACATGTGAGTATTCCCTAGGATTTTTTATTTAAAAAAAAATTTAAAAGGGACTGCTTAAAAAAAAGTGGATAATATATGCATGCTAATCTGGTTTATATGGACTAAAGTGATCCCACAAGAACCTGAATTGAGGGTATCTGAGGAGGCAGTAGCCTCTGGCCCCAGTGTTCTGGAAATGTGTAACTCTGGTTAGCAGGGTAGCAGCAGGAAGAGAAAATGTGATGACACTGACTTATTTTTTTCTCTCTGTAGGTTTAAGGAATAAATTGTCTGGTCTGAGAAATCCATTCTATCTTTTTTGTTAAGTCCAGTAAGAATTTTGATTTACCTGAAATTTCTTTTTGCCCAGATCAGATAAATGCCCTTGACCCCCCCCAAACTGAGACTAGTTGTGAGAGACATCAATCTGAATAATCTTATGTGTAGAAATGCCACAAGATGATTATGCAAACAAATCATTTATGGTTCTTACACTATTGAAAACTATTAATCATCTCTGAAATTATGTTTTTATCTCATCTACATGATAAAACAAGGAATCATTTAAGAAAAATCCTAAAAATGTAGAGCCAAGCCATGACAAATCATGGGGTAGTGCAATTGTGGCTGATTATAAAGCCCAATATTCATTTTTGTGTATATGTATAATTTTCTATCCACTATCTCATCAAAGATTCAGGCTAATTAAGAGGATGACATTTTGGCTGTGAGCCCAATTAGTTTTAGATAAAACATGAAGTGTAAATGTCTCGTCTCTAAGTAGAGAAATGCCCAAATATTAGCATTCAAAGAAGACATACTAATTCTTTTGAGTCAGAAAACAAAATATTGTGAAAAGAATAAGTTTGAAGAGTAGATTTAAAATCAGGTGCTGTTTTAAACCTGAAGTAGAAATAGCCAGTTGTGTTTAGTTGGCCTATACACACTGAGAAAGAGAGGAAAGATATTAACTTAAGTGACTAAGAGCTATTGTGCAGCCTAGTAAAGGCTCAAGAATCTAAGACAGGAAGGAATAAAACACACAAGGGAATTAATGGAATTTCAATGAAGATTTTAACCTATGAAGAACTTTTTCTTATTCAATTTTTTTGTTTTCCTTTATTTTATTCCTTCATTTGGACAAGTTATAATCATAAGCATTTGGTATTTATATAATACTTTCCCAAAAGTTTGTAATAACACAAACATTTGAAATCAAACCATTAGCAAAACGGTTTATAAAAGGACTTTTTTAATATACCTATGGTAATTTATGCTCCATTTTTTTATTTTCAAAGTGCTCCATTAACATTTACTAATTGAAGAAGGTTCTGATAAAGGTTTTTGATCAAGTCCATTACATGAAGCTATTAAGGAAGCTTGGTGATTGCTTGATGAAAAGCAAATTGTAGTTATGAATATAAATATATATATTTAATACAATCTACAGTCAATTAATATATTTTGTAAGCAGTTGCAGTGTCTTGAAACAGGGAGTGATTCTATCAGCCCTGCTCTAGGAATGCTTAAGCATATCAACAGTATGATAGAACACAAGGTCACATTAGTAAGGTCCTCTGCAGTGAAAAAAAATTCAATTTATTTGATGCAGAATACTCACAGAGATGTTTATATATTTATTTATCACCTGAGGGACACACCTGCACTTCAAGATTTCAAATAGGTAAACAATAAAGAAGACAGAAGAAGCCAAAACTAGTGGTTTTTAAAGAGATCTAAATGTCTCAGAGATAGTTTTTCCCTATATGCAAGTAAAGTACATAGTGCAGCATCATGTGATTTATTTATCTTATATTCTAAACAGAAGGATCATTATTTTATTGGAGATGTTTTGACTCTCCTGATGCATTCCAGTAAAACACGGAGATTTTTTTATTACAGAACTAACATATTTCTCTTTTTTGGGTTCATATCCACATTTGACGCTCTGCACAAAAGACATGGAATACTGTCCAGCAAAACATAAGATGGGCCAGGTCAGGCACAGATAAATTCAGTGCCTTCATTAGCCACAAGCTGTATGCTCCAAGAGTGATAGTTTCATGCTCCAAGAGCAATTGCTTTAAGACACAGCACCCCACGTCAGCTATCCTACCCCCTCCCATCCATTAACCTTAGATAAACTTTCATTTTCAGAGCTCCAAACAGAATTACTAGTGTTCTCTTTGCTAATCCCCACTGTTTGGTGTTCTTTCCTCTAGAAAATTACTCTTACTTTTATGCTACTTGACTGCAATTCGATGAGCAAGAACATTGGTAATAACTAGTAAATCTCTTGTTCATTCATCCTGAATTGCATGGAGTGGATACTATGAGTAAAGGAAGCCAGGAATAATTTAGCACCTATTTATCATGGAAATAAGAGTCTTTTATAATCAGACCTTCAAAGATCAGAAGGATAATGATCTCAAAATAGGGCTTCAAAACATATCATTTCCATGCATCAGGATCCAGACATACCCATCATTAAAATATGTATTAAAAAATCTGTGCTAAGAATTTCATAGCACTGATCCAAGAGACTTATCAATCATTATGATCACAAAGGGCTACTCAAGGTTAACTGAAGAAGAACAAGTAATGCCACCAAGGTGATGAATTAATGAGTGAATGAGAATTTGATGCAACACTGATAAAGTTTCAGATATATGTGAAATATTGAATTTGAATATTGAAAATAGAGTTGTTTTTGCTCAGACTGAACTAGGGAAAAAAGTGCAGATGGGCTTGCCTGGTTTTGAGACTTAATTGATATAAACAGAGGATGTGGAAGCAGCAGATGTCTTGCATAAGTTCAAATTTGAAATCGTGCTCATATTAGCTGGTCTTAAAAATAATAATTCATAATTGGGCAGAGAGGTCGAGATAAATTTTTTCAATAAAACTGTAAATAGCACCTGAGTATTAATGACACAAGTCATTAAAGGTTTTCTTTTCTTTGTTTCAGGCCAGGCAAATGAAATTTTTAAAAGTAGATATCTATAGAAAGGTAAATGCAAATTACAAGATTGTATTGAGATAAATATTTTCATATTTAGTGGTTTAGGAATGGCAAAATGTCAATTCGATTAGGCTTGTAGCAAAATTAATCTTAAGAAATAACAGTACAATCACAAAGATAATATTGTCTTGTTAATCTGGAGAACACACATTCAGCTTTTCCTGTTTCTTTGGATAGAAAATAATTTGAATTTTCAACTCAGTGACAGCCATAAATATCAGTTACAGTTACATCTTGTTAAATCATGCCATAGAGGGTTTGTTAGTACCATTCAATAGCAAAAAATCATAGAAACATAGGAAAACTGAAAAATATTTCAGAAGTTCATTTGATTGTGTTTGTTCGTGCAAAAAAGAAAGCTATTTTCTTTAATATCTTCAGTGCTGGAGACCCCTCAGGCCTTCTAGACAGCCAGTTTCAGTGTTCAGTTTCACTGGAAACTTCTAAATATTTCTGCCAAACATTTTTCCTTTCTGCAGTTTGATGCCTTTGTTTCTAGTCCTGGACACAGTGAACATATTATCAAATTTCTCTTTGAACCAGCCTTCTATTGTTTGTCTTAATTTTGTCTTGTCTTCTCTAGCCCTAAATTCTTCAAAATGTCCTTAATAATTCCCCATGCTCTAGAAATTTTTAAATTATTTAAAGTAAAAACACACTGTTAAAACTGAAGTAGAAACACACTGAAGAGCAAGGTAGACTTCAGTCTCTCAGACTAAACAATGAAAGAAGAACCATGAATCATTATTGGTTCACTCTGTGCATTCTCTATAAATAGTTTAAATTAGATTGACCATGAGTACAACATTTCCTTCTAGCATATTTGGAGTAGCTACCAAGTTATTTGGTGTTGTTATGCCATAGACATTTTTGGACTGTCCATACCATTCTCATCCTAACCTCTAATCCATTGAAATGAGACATGAGGGCTGAGGAGAATTCACAAACCTGATTCCAATCTTGGGTATTATGGGCCTGAAAGAATTAGGAAAGTTCTTTGAATTATTTTCATACCTCAAAATCTTAGAGCTGCCAATGTCTATCCAGTGACAGTCTACAAAGAAAGCTCTATCAAGTCTTTTTCAGTTTCAAAGCTACCTCTGTACTTCTGAATGCATGTCCAAAAAAGGTTTAGCAGCAAGGAGGAAAGCCATCCTCATCTCATCCCATTACCAATATCTACTAATGTATCACACAGTCCATGTCCCACAATGCAGCTCTTCTTCCGGCACATTCTGGTCTCCAGCTCTTATATTAAAATAAGCACATGTTTACAGATCTGGTGATGTATTCATCACTTCACTGTAAATTCTTTGCACTCCTCGGAAATCAAGTAACTGACAGCAAACTGAAGGAAAACTGGCAAAGGCATTGGCCCCATGTGTGCCCTTTTCTATTACTAGAGAGTTCTAATGCAGCTAAGATAGGCCAGTGAACTTGTTTCTTTGATCTTCAGCTGCTTTTTAGGCTTACTTTCTGTTTTCTTCCACCAGTATATACTTGGAAAGGGGCTTGACCAGCATGAAAACATGGCAACTTCATCTCATGGTATTAGAAGTGTCTCTTGAACCTTCATTCTCTTCTCTAGTGGACATTAAATAACAGGCAATAAATTAATTAATCATTTATAATTTATAGCTTTGGTTCTTTTT
The DNA here is from genome assembly GCA_013400315.1 of Bombycilla garrulus. Classification (NCBI taxonomy): domain Eukaryota; kingdom Metazoa; phylum Chordata; class Aves; order Passeriformes; family Bombycillidae; genus Bombycilla; species Bombycilla garrulus. The sequence goes on from VXBU01014535.1 coordinate 114,739, forward strand.
CTTTTATAATAACTCAGTAAGTATGTGAGGGTTTTAAACAAGCAACTCCTTCTTATCCATTGCTATATTCCTGCACTGACAGTGTTGATGAGAATTAATTTACTCTGATCTTTGAGGGTATCTGACCAATTATTCTGAACCCTTTCCTGAACAGCCAGACTCAGCCATGCTGAGAGTATACTCACAACATGTACGTACACGTGGCATGGGAGCTACATCCACTTGCCTTGCAATGAATAAAGCAAAAGTGACCAAGAGGGCAGGCTTCTGCTTTTCACCAAGCAGATTCACTATGCATGTCCTCACTGTAAAGATCTAGCACGTGGCACCACGTAAGATGCAGCTACCTAACAACTGAACTGTGGAGACTTAAATGAGTAATTTGCCTGATTTTTATAAGACGCTCCAAAAAATGTAGTTCATTAAACGCTCAGCTTGGGTTTAATGTAGAAGGTTAGAGGCACCACCCCTACATAACCTAGCACAACACTTGCTTAGTAATAATTCCAGCATGTGTTTTTCCAATTCCTCTTCAAGAAGGGTAACAAGGCTCGTTAAAGGTTTGGATGCCATGTCTTATGAGGAAAGGCTGAGGGAGCTGGTTTTGTTTAGTCTCAAAAAGAGGCTCCGGGAGACCTCATTGTTCTCTACAGCTGCCAGAAAGGAGGTTGGAGTGAGATGAGGACCAATCTCTGCTACCGTGCCTGCAATGAGAAGACCAGAGGAAACAGCCTTCAGATGAGAAAACGGAGATTTGTAGTAGGTGTTAGAAAATGTTTTTTCACTCTTAGGGTGGTCAGGCATTGGGATAGATTGCCCAGGGAGGGAGCGGAGTCACCATCCCTGGAAGTGTTCAAGAGGCATCTGGATCAGGTGCTGGGTAATGTGGTTTTGCAGTTTAGGGGTTACAGTGATAGTGCCAGGTGAGTGGTTAGAATGGATGCTAAAGGCCTCTTGCAACTTTGACGATTCTATGATTTTATAAGACTGCAATCATTCAGTTTAATATTGGAGACAGCAGAAACTGTAAGTGAAGCATCATTGATATCTTTGCAAACAAACTGAAGTAATTTCCATGATGAGAAAAGACACCAGGACTTTAGCTAGAAAAATGAGTATTGATTATGAAAATACATAAATATAAAAACATGAATATTTTTAGTTAGAAAAATATGAGTAACTAATAAAAGAGACTTGAAGAAGTTTTAGTGTTTTACTATATAAGTATGCCCTGTCCCTAATTTATCTTAGTCTGTCTTCAGCTTTATTTATTTCCATTTCCAAGACTGATAAGCCTTTCTGCATTTAAGAAAGCTACACAACTTTTTCTTCATAATTACTCTTACTGGGTCCCAATTTTCTTATTCTGTACAGTGCTACAGGGGTTAAAATTTTCACTAAAAATAGCAAAAGCAATGAGTACTTTTAATGCTACAGAAACAGATTTTGACATTTTATATTATTGCATTTTATTAATAATATGAACATTTTTTCCCTTTAAGAACCTGAATATTCACAATATTAACATATGATCTGAAGTAGAAATAGAAAGTGTTGTCTTACTTTTAATTATATGAGCAATATAAGGAAAGATGCATAGGTAGAACAGACTTCCATTAGTCTATTGCTTCTCTTTCTAACATAAAAAATTATTTAGACAAATAAATACTATAATCTATCATTCAATCTAAGATCCTACAGATGTAAAAGAGCAGAATGCCTACAGGAGGCACACCAAAATGCCTGTAAAAATCAGGTTAAAGATATATTAAATTCTAAAATACTTGTCCATAGATACAATAATCAACCTCAGCCCACTCACCTGCTGGTTACCTAAACTGAAGACTAAGAACTTAATGTGACATGAACTCTCCCTAAAGGGAATGTATGTGAATTTCATAGAATACAGCAAAATATTCTTGAGAATATCTTGTCTATAATTTCACTATATAATTCTCTCAACTATTATGTCCCAGTTTATATCAACCATCAGAATTGTACTTTTGAACTGTCAGAGGTTTCCACTTTCTATAGTAGTTTTCATTACGGTGAAAGCTCAGTTGATTGAAATTAGTGGTTTCCTACTTTTATTGTGCTTCATTGACTATTCGAAGTTTTAGAAAATAATGTTTTTTACAGTATACTGTTATGCTTCAAAGAAATAAAACACTAAGCTGACTGAACTGATTTTTTTGTAATTTTATGCAGCACAGAATCATTATGCTTATTTTTCTTGCTAACTACAAATGATAATTATATTTTAAGTTACCATAAAAATCTATGACAACAAATAATTCTGCAGTCATCCAGCTAGCACATCTATAAACTATTCATTATAGTACCACCAACTACAAATGCCATAATAAGACAATACAGTATATTTACCAATGTTACAAATGAGATTATAGTGCAGTCTTTTTTGTAATGCACAAGACTTCTTTTTTTCCAATTTGATGTATAAGTCAATTTTACCTTTCAGTTTACAAGTTTTCTATACATAATGACTGCAAGAGAAGTAAACACTATTAAACTACCTCTAACACTGTGAGCAGAATGCGAGAAAAGGCTATCACTTACTTATTAATCCTGAGTTATGTAATCACAAGATAATAGAAATATAGTTCATGTTTTGAATTAGATAATGGATGATCCATGAATGTACTGATGGGACACTTGCCTGTGAATGGTGACTAACATACTAAAAGTTACCCATCTGGAGTATGCATTCTGCAAGAATTTTAATCATAAGAATAATGCACTTATTCATATTTGTTGGTACAATATCAGTTGAAACAGAAAAGTTAAATATTCCTGAAAAAAATACATAGAAGCACAGCACTAGAAAAGATTTAATACTTAGCAGATGGCTAGTTTTGCAGAGATGCCTTAACAGATGGCTGGCATGAAGTTCTGAAAAAAGTTTACTAGAGTCTGAAAGTTATAATCTTACCAAACAAGACTCCTTCTTTATTCTCATGAAGGAAATGTGTGACATTACAATGTTGCAAGTAAATAATATGAGGTTTTATCTCATATCTAAAGGCAACCACCATTACCACTTTCTAGAACCTAGCACAAGAGTTTTAAAAAAATCCGTAACTTCCTTATCACCTGTTGTTGCTTGGTTCGTTTTTTATGACCAGTGAAAGCATATGTACCTTTGCATAAACTTGTCGGCAGACATTTCCTCCTAAATTTGGGAATTCTCCTGACTATGATGTGGACATGATACTCAGACCATAGGTATTAACTCAAAAGAAACACCACACCCTTCTGGGGTGCTTTATTGGGTAACTCCATTGTTAAAGTTGCCCCAGTGTAGGGAAGAAGATGATAAATCTTGACATCCCTGAAGATTTTATGGTTTGAGAACACTAGATATTTTGTCAATTTTACCATCCTTATGAAAACATTAAAAAATAAAAAAAAAGGAGAAAACAAAATTTAAATACAAACCCACACAAATTATACTCAAAATTTTTTAGATTTTATGATTGCACATAATTTCCATTGACTCATAAAGCAAACAAACAAAGGCTCAGTAATATCTAATGATGTGAAATTCCTTTTGAAGCTTGTTATATACTTGCAAAAATCACCACAGAGTTTAATAGAGAGGTAAGCTGTCTTCAGTACAGCTAAATTTGACTCTTGCCACAGAGAGAAATCTCTAAAGCAAGAGGAAGGTTCTTCACCAAAAAGAAAAAGTGTCTATCACTAAGAATGCGTTCTAGGCTATTTATTCCAAAGGTAGTATGATTAAACTTTAGTTATATGGTCATGTGAGGTGTCCAGTTTATAAATACCAGCTCAGAAACAATGATTTCCTGGTTTTATTTCCCAATTGTGTCTATGAACAAAGCAAATCTACCTTTCACTACAAGAAAAACACATATTATTTTTTATTCCTAACTGTTAGAATTTGCATGAATACTTTGTCCTGCCTCATCTCTAGATCTTATAAACTTTAAGAGCTTTTTGGACATTATCCCTCTTTCTTTTGGGAAACAGATGCATTATCAGTGCAGAAGAGCTCTGAGGAACTTGATCTAGTTGAAGATGCCCCTGCTCATTGCTAGGGATCTTGGGCTAGATGACCTATAAAGGTTATTTCCAGTACAAACTAAATTCTATGATTCTATGACTCAAACTGATTTCAGTAGTTTTGGTTGAAGCTCAACCAAAAGAAAGTAAAGGGAAACTGTGTGATAGGTGGAGGACTGTTAAAATCAATCAAGTACTAAATCCAAACAAGTAGAACTGCTGTAAGGGTCGGCCCGAAGATCTCATTTTGCCTCCTGATTGTCGGGATAGAGACTGGGACAGACCCCACAGGACACACCCTGGCCTGGCTGAGAGGGGGAGATATTTGCTAATCACTGTAAGTGCTCTGTTCCACGGTACACTGCTCCGGGCAGGACGGCCAGCACGCAGGTACTGTCACGGTACAGCATGCATACTGCCACGGCACAGCACATACCTGCTCCTTGAAACTGCGCTGATCAGCTGCGGGCCTTGCTCACCACAGGCCATACATCTCCCTGCCTTTTGGCCAGAGGGCACTCGCCTTAGAAAAAACTTAAAACTTTGACTCTCTGAAGCGATTCTTGAGGTCTCCCCACAGAAGAAGACGTGTCTATTGGCTGGGCCACGAGGACTTTGTCTCACCGCTGGTAGCTACATCCCACCTTCTCTCTCTCTTTCTCTCCCTACTTTGCTCTCTTTCTCTCTCTCCCCTCTATTGCATAATTGAGTTGATTAGCACTCAATAAAGTGCTTCGTTGTTTTGTTGGAATTATAGTCCCTTGCTGTTTGCCTCTTATTTTGCACCTTGAGATCCCTCGAACCATCACGATTTCTGCCTTAACGTTAAAGCGGATTGTGACAACCGCACATTCAGTAATGGAAAAGATAACAAGGGCCAAATTCATTACATGACTTAGGTACAAATATCTAGGTGACCTCACATGATCAATCCATTATATTATATATTAATGTATTACTAAATCGTAATATGTTCACTCACATGGTTCAATATAAATAGATACAGGCTGTGATAGTGGGAAACTTAATTATGTTAAAGACTATTTTAATTTACAGATTATCATAGAAATTGAAGGCTTTAAAGAATTATCTACATTTACCTGATAAATGTTAATTATAATAATTACAGTGAAATCTATATTAGATACTTGCTAGTTACATTTTCACATTGCATTGAGAAATCAGTTATTCTTCACAGTGACAGTTTTAGTCTTCTCAGAAATTAAAATTATGTGCCAGTATTGAATTTTATATTTAGCCCTTGTTTATTTTGATCATTTAGTGAAAATGAAAGATTCCTTCTACTTTCAGTTATAAAATTATGCAGTAGCTACTCTTAATGTTGTACAATAATAAATACTGTTCAGTTGTGAAAAGGGAAAACATTTCTCAAAGGGATGGATCTTCACTGATTTTATGTGTCCAAACTGACCACCAGTATCATCCCATTTTGCACCAAATACTATAGGCAGATGGGATGAACTGAGCTCTGAGGGGATCTATAATTTCACTATGGAGATATCCTAGATTCTCACTTAGATCACGTATGAGGTGAGCAAAAGGGACAGGAGACTGATGCAAAATGTGAACAACAGTATGAAGACAAAATGGTAGGAAATAATTTTTACAGAGAAGTTTGGAAGTGGAAGCACTAAGAACATTGCATTTCTACATAAATGAATGCCAGCATGCTGGAAATGAAAAAAACCCAATGCAATTTCAAAGATGCACAAACCCAAAAAATCCTACCTGAAAAAAACCCTCTGATCTTAACACATCTCTAAGTTGTTTACCACCAAGTCCAAAAATGCTAGCATCCAGAGAAATATTTGTTATACAACTCCAAGACCCAGTTCCCAGGCATTCTCATTCCCAGTGAGTGCTGCTACATTGCACCATTATTTCCAGAGAAATTTGCACATAATCATGCTTGCATTTCTAAATATCAGTATTTCTGCTGACTTAGTAGTTAAGCTTGTGCTAAAGTGTTTTATAGTGTTTCAATTTAAAAGAATCTTTATGCCTATAAGAAGGCACTCTTTGCTACTTTAACTTCCTGAGTTGTAAAGTCAAAGAATGTTTATAACTTGATATATAAATGCTTGAGAAAACAGTTTTCACTCTGTGCTGATCGTTCTTGTATATTGACTGATAAGTGTTTCACTGAAGTTTTAGCACATATTCTCCTTCACCATATGACTTCCATACCAGTATTTTTAAATCTGTGGAAACAGCAATGGCAATTAATTACAAAGCAATTCCTTGCTTATGTAATTAGAAAAAATAATTGCAATATAACAGAACCATTATAAAAATAAAATTTACAATTGATTTTTTTCACTGAGAAAGATTATATAGTAGTCGACTATAATGCATCTTTTATGAGAAAAAACTACCACCAATACATCTCAAAATTATTTCATATGATGATGTCAAAGAGCTTCATGAACAATTAATTAAGTTTTACAGCAAGTCTCAAAGGTACATTAGGCAGAGTAAAATAATTAATCCTTCTGTTCTTTTCTGTCCATTAGGTCCATTAGGATTTGATTTTGAGTTTAACTGTCCTTGTTATTGTCTGCTACTCAAACAAATGCATAGCTCTTCAGCTTTCCACCTGCCAGATCTGAGGAAGGGCTTTTCCCTAATAAGCTACCACATATGTTATAGGTCACAAGCTTTTCCATAGAGAAACATACACAAAATAGAGAATGTTCTTCTGCTCCATAGTTTGTTTAATTTTTTTTATATATGTATTTGTGTGACAGAGTGGAATGTATCACTGTGATTGCAGAGCACATTTAAAACACCATTCTTGAACTACATGAACTAAGCAAAATTTCTTTTTTTTTTCTGACTGAATGGAAATTACAGTCAGAAATATTCCAATTTGGAAAAATTGCTTCAGAATTTCAGCAGTCCTCAGCTTATTTTCCTCTCATCATCGAAACTTGAAATAATTCATCTTGCTACTACTTAAGATATTTTCCACTGAGAGAAGTAGTGCATTACAGGAGACCAGGGCTGTGTGCATCATAGAAAATACAGTTCAGTTAGCAACATAAAAACATGTTTTTTTCTGCATGCCATTTATTATATGAAATGCTCACTTTCTATCTTTTGTTTCAAGAGAAAGATAGACATATATCAATAACTTCTACAGAATTAGCAAGCTTTATTGAAAATATTACTCTGTTAATATTTTTGCCAAAAATAATTTTCAGTTGAATAATATGTTTGATATAAATGTTTCTATCCAAAAGTATATCTGATTTTTTACATGCAGAAGTATGCATAGATGAATGATTAAGTATTAAGAAAAGAAGATCAAAATTGTATTGCATGGATCTTGATGTTTGTAGAACCAGCTACACTTCTGGTTGGATTCTGGAAATAGATCTTTACAGTTCTACAGCTCACATTTCAGTATTGCTGAAAATCCAAAATTTATAAATGGATGGGGAGAGAAGGAGCTACTCTTGAGCACTCCATTTTGTCTAATCTCTTCAGAAGAGAGAATGGAATTAAGAAAACTAATACATGTGTTTGATAAGAACTTTGCTTTTACTTCATACTGTTGAGACTAAAAAAAATTCTTTTGTAATATCCCACGGTAAACAATTTCAATATTTTGAAGCACCACTCATCTACCAACTTCCAATTGCTCTACAAATGTTTATTACAAGAAAGATACCAATGTAACAATCTCACAAATGTTATTTGTGAGATGACTGTCATAGATCATAAATGAATCACAAAAAACATCAGCATCCTGAAACCTAAATTTTACATTTGCAAGGTAAATGGTGAATTACTCAAAGCAGTGTTTGACAATCAACTTTCTCCATAGCTTTTCTAAACAATTTTGAGTATCATTTTCCTGAAGGTGAAAAAAGTCAAGCAAAGCAAGATACTTTAAAAATACACTTTTCCAACATAAATGACAACTCTTTTGTTAAAAGGCAAAAATATAAATATTGTATTTATGATGCTCAGGGAAATCACAAATATTCTTTGACAGAACACACATTCCCCCTTTGATGAAACAAGTAGTTGCCACCATTGGCATTATTTCAACAGCTTGTAGCTTGGATCAAAGCTCAAGGATCTGGCTTTCCTTCCCTCTTGCTTCCCTCAGTACCCCAATTTTCCACCTTCACCTTTTTATCATTAAACTGACAGAATAAAACACCACTCCCTTGCAACCTTAGCAAGTGTCTTCTCTCTTGCCAGCCGTGTAGATACCAACAGATCTCCTGCAAACACCTGTACAAAGGCACCTGTCCGAGCTGCGCTCAGAGTTACTAAGATTGGTAACTGTGTGAAAAACCTCACCTCACATTTCACAGAGGTTCATGTAGCTAACAAGAGTAACAATTCCTGTAGTACAGCTCATACAGTTAATGGCACTTAACACCACAGTCTGGGAACTTGCTCCTTGAAAAAAAGAAAATAACCAAAACACACACACACAAACAAGAACCCACTAAAAACACAACAGAAAAACCAAACACGTTGGTTTTAGCCCATCTTAATTTATCATAGGATGGATATAATATTAATGGCTTTGAAAACCTCATGGTCTGACAGTCAGATTAGCTCAAAGGGAGCCGTGGATAACATGGTGCTGTGCTGTATGCATAGTTTTGCCATCCCTCATCGCCCCAGCTTCATTTTGCCCAGCTTCAAGTATCTAATTAAAAAAAAAAAAATTATGAGCCTTTTGGGGAAATGCCTCTCTTACCTGACAGAAATAGATATCTCTGGATCTGAGAGCTACATGCAGTTGCAAAAGGCTTCTTCATGCATTCTTTCTGAAGTTGCAATAGTGACAGAGGTTTACTAATTTGCTTAAATAATCCTAAATTTTAAAATATACTGATTTTCAGTGGAAAGACATAGCTTTCCTTCCAGTCACTATTTAGTTAGAAAACATTTCATGATACGCTTAAAAGAAAATGAGAAGTAAACATATCTATAGTGTATATCCATTCTCTATCCTTGCAGCCTCATGTTTAAATATTAATTTTATAGTCCTAAATCCATTTGCTCCAAAGTTTCCCTTGTTGCATTCTTTATTCCCCATTGAACTGGAGTAGGTAAACTAAATATTTTCCAAATAAAAAATTAATAATTAAATTTACCTTCAGCTTCTGCTGAAGCCAGCTATGTTCATCCTGTCTAAGCTACATTTCTAGTTAACTTTCATATGCATACTAACAAGGTCTGGCAAAGCATGAACGACTACCAGTGAATGCACTTGTGCGGAGCCATTGCTGTTCAGTCAATAATGAGGGCAAGGGAGCAGGAAGTAGAAGAAAAAGGTTAGGGCAGTGGGGACAAATTTACAATAACTTCTAAAAAGCAAAAGATGAAAGGAAGAGCAGCAGAGGCCCTTCTTTTTTCTCTAGAAGTCCTCCAACTCTCTTTGCTGAATCACATTGAGCATAACAGTTGCCCTTTAACTCCTCACATTGAGCCCTGGTAGGACTGAGGTGACTCATTCCCATCACAACTGCTTTATACAGCAACTGTAACATGAAATTAATTTCCCCATGCAGAGCTTCGACCTTCAAAGTCTGTTCTAGCTATTAGAAACCACTATCTCCTTTTATGCCATCTGATATATAAGTGACTGAAGATTTTTTAAGGGAGTTTGCTTGCTGTGCTGCAACATATATGTATTAATCTTCCTGTTTCACAATCTTATCCATATATGTGAGCATCTTGTGAGCATCATATATGTGAGCTATTCTTACAATTTTATGTATAGATTCAATATAATGCCTACCCATAATTCTCCTAGAGACATACAGAGCATGGTGTGAAATTGAACCTACTTAGCAGAAATTAAGGAAAAATTATCTCAGAATTGTTAATTAAAGACAATAAAAGACAGGTTTCAATTCAAGCAGAAATATTATTATCGTAACAGTACAAACATTTATTCAAAGCTGTGCAAAAAAAAGGAATTTTATTTATTTTGCCAGTATAAGACTAAAAACGTGTAAGCTTTTAGTTACCACCATTGGCAATACTTTAACAGCTTGTAGTTTGGTCTCGTAGATCAGGCTCAAGGATCAGAATTTAATCCCAGTGCTAAAATCCTGGTAGAGTGTGGTATCTATACAAAAAAAGAGATTTCCATTCAACAATTAAAATAATGTTAGATTTTTTTTTGTTTTGGGTAGGGCAAACTATGATATAATAGAATTGATTGTGCCTAGTTTTAAATTCTAATAGTGTCTTCCTGCAAGAGAGGAAACATTGATCTATATTTTGACCTATTCTGCTGTCAAGGATACAAATATAGCTAAAATAATCAAATAAATTGTTTTGATGAAATGTTCAACTGATTGTGCACACTGCCAATGTTTATCACAATAACACATAGTCCAACAACAACTTATGGTTTAAAAAGCCAGTGTTGGTAGCCTCATCCCTGCACATCAGGCTCTACCCTGAGGACATGGGCATGGTTTTGGAGAGATGGAGACTGGCCCTGAAGTGGCATCACTGGGGCAGTGACTGATGGCTCTGGGGGCTTAAAGGGACCCTGGTGGAGGGATGGCCCAGGTCTGAGCATGGTGGGTGAAGCCCAGGGAAGGCTAGCAGGGACAGCAATAATTAGCAGTACCCTCGGGATCCTGACAACTCTCATCTCAGTGCTGGACACTATTTTCTGTGCAAAACTGCAGCCAGTTATTGCAGCCCTTCCTTCTGGCCTTTGGTACTATGGACAGCACCTATAGCAGCTGCATTTGTGTACAGCTTAAAGGGGGAGGAATTCTCTACAGCAAACAGATGCCTGTGACTATATGTTCAGACCTATTCTTGATTTATTGCAGTTCCAGCATATTCCTACCGGTTAGGAATTTTTTTAATAGAAAGTTAAAAATGCACAAAGCAACCTTTTGCAGGACAAATCCAGCTTCAGTCAAAAATTTCTCAGTTCTCACCCCCTCCAGTCCTCGCACCTTTTACAACAGAAGATACTGAAAAAGCAGGTAGTAAATCCATTTTCTACATAATTCTGTATCATGAGGAGAAGGAAGAGTTCCTCTTTTTCAATTCACACAATCACAGTATCAATTTTTTCCCCATTTAGCTGTCAGAATACACGCAGTGAAAAAAATAGGTTTATACAAATACCTTAACCATTTCACTATTTTGTTTTTGGGAACACAACTGTAATATTTAATTTATCTTGTTTATAAATTGGGTTCATTTTCAGCTGAACATTTCTGCCTCCTCTTCTTCAATGCTTTCTCACTCCAGTTTTCATGCAATTTAGATGAGAGACTCAAGGATGGATTTCTTGATTAGCTTATGCAAAAGCCTCATGCAGTGTTCTGCATTGCTCATTGTTAGTTGAGGGATGGAACAGAAACAAATAAATATGCACCTCTCACTAAAGCTAAAAATAAAATCTATCTTTTTGCAGTTGAGTTGATGAGTCTCATTTAGAGTTATAGGGCTTCCCTCCCTGCCTCCCCAGCAGTATTTGGGTTTTTGCTTAGCATGGATTGCCTGCCTTGCCTTTGCACTGCAGTGATAATGTTCCGTGAGCCAGTTTTAGGACACGTAATCAAACAGCTTAGGTTAAAAAGCATTTAGCGAGATTACGCTCCTACAATACCTTCAGATCTGGTTATTAGTATTATGTGTGAACTTAAACTCACCCATAAAAGGACTTTAGAACATTATGGGTGGTTTCGCTTCTAATTTGGGCACCTTCACTGATCCTTTGAAGAAAGATACACTATATTTTCACTACTACACTAAAACATCAAGGCCCTCACAAGCATAAAGTATACTAAATCACAGAAAGTGGTTCTTTTTAAATATGTAAATACATTTTCATCTTCTGGCTTATATATCAGTTATGAGTGGTAGGTTTTCCCATCACTGCCTGTCCAAATTAGCATGTCATAAGTCTGGGCTAATTTGAAGGAAAAAAAACACATTTCTTTCACTAGAGGTCATTCTCCTTAATGATAAATGATCAATTTTTCCATCAGATTTCTAAACTGACTTTTCCAGAACTACCTACCTTTTTGTAATACTAAGTATTGTCTTGTTATGAAGGAAATGAAATAAAAATTCCAACCATGTCCAACCATGTTATCCTTTACATTTCTAGTGCAGACTTCAGTGAAAACACAGATCTACTGTGCAAGTAATCACTTTGAAAAAGCATGTTCTCATAAATCATTCTAAAAATTATTTTTCTTTCACTGAGATTACAAAAATTGCAAATCTGTATTTTGTGACAGAAGTTCCTGAAAAATACTAACTTAAATCAAGCTAGTATAGTCTAAAATCCACAAAATATGCTAGCCTTTTTTTTTTTTTGAAAATGTCAATGACTACAAAAATTCACACTAATTTATGGTATGTGAAAATAGAGTCCCTGGACACTGTCAAGAACAACCACCATAGAACTACATTAATTTGACTGAAGGTAGCAAGAAAATACTGCTAGTAACTGAATGAACTTCTTTTAAAATTATTCTCTGGGAATTTGATCTAGCCACCTGAAAAGCCCTAACTTGCAGACATCTCATGTATCTGCTGCTCAACCTACACATGAAAGAAAAAGGAAAATTATTAGGAGAGACAGAGAACCCAACAGCCTTGCATGGTGATAGTTTTTTAGGAAGGAGCAAGGCACAAATATCACAACAGTCTCTGTCACGTTTGAATTATTGCTAAGAATAGATGTTTCAAGTCAAGCTCTCCTTCTGTCCTATTCCTCATCCCTAAACCACTCCATCTTCACCATTTTTCTCCCCAATTACTTTCTTGTTTAATGCTGCTGACTGTCCTCTCCAAAATGCCCATCGCTGAGCTATAGGATGATAATGGCTACAAGAAGAGCTGGCAAATATAGAGAGGCACAAAGAGAATTGAAGAGCAGCTGCTTTTGCTGTAGTATACTCCTCTTGAAACATATTATAATATACTTTTCTTATCTTTAAAAATAGACCAACTTTCATTTTGAAACAGATCTCAAAAACTTCAGAATCAAGACACAATTATCTAAAATGTACTTGAGTTTCTTGAGACATTAAAAACTGGACATCTTAAAGAAAGGAAAGTGATGAAAAGTGTCTCTGAGAGATTTTGTTTTCTTTCTTGAATAAATGGACAAAATGAGCTAATTTTTCTGAGTCAGATTTCCTTAAATTCCATTGGTCAAAATCTCACTTCCTTAAAACTGTGAATAAAGTAATCTGTTACACATTTTTACTTATGGCAGAAAGAACACACAAGCCAGTTTACATCAGCTAAGGAACCAATCCCACATTCTCTCACTCAGCTAATCAGAAAATAAGTCTATTATGCAGAAGTAAAAATTTTTTTCTGCAGAAACACAAGAAAAAAAAGTTAAAAAATTTTTAAAAATGGAAAAAATTGAAAAAACTAAAAAGAAACTCAGTAAGCTGAGAAAATGCAACCCCTAACAATAAACTTGAAGCACCCCTCAAAGATCCACATTGAAATACCACAAAAGTTTAAGTTATATGCTTGTGCAAGAAGAAAGACCTCCAAAATGTTATGAAGTTTGACAAACCTTCTCAAGTCAAAATTTAAATAAGTTCCTTTAGGGAAGTAAGAGCACCATGTATTTTGTACTTTTCTAGATAACTGGAATGGGTTTAAGTTTTTGTATAAGAGCTGATTCCAAGCAAAGTTTGGAGTCAAATGCTGCAAATGCCCTGCACCACCACATAATTCTCCAGCTCTGGTACAATAATCTTCCAGAAGATCCACTCTCCAGAGAGGTTACTGTAATTGCTGACACATCACTTTCCAGGGAGCAGTAAAGGACTGTCTACAGTGTCTGCTAACACCTCTCATAGCTGTCATACAAGAAAACCCAGAAAACATGTGGAACTCTTTTATCTCTTACTGACTTTTAAGCTACATCAACAAATGATGGTGGCATATCAGTTTCATGAGCACCACAAGGGAGATTCAAAAAGACACTGTAGAGACACTAAGGCATCTACCTTCTCTCACTGAACTGGATTCATTTTTAGAGATGGAGCTGCTTCTTCTACTTCTTAGGAAAAGAAAACTCAGTAAATTCAGTCTTGTGTCTCTCATCCATCTGCCTCTTTACTGTTGAGCCCTAAATTACTGCCCGTTTTACAGTGCATAGATCTAAGGCCAACTGAATGATTGGGTTTTCTCTTTATCATGGAAACACGGGAATATTACACCTTTGCATTTCAAATCTTTGAGAGGATTTCTACACAGACACTTCAAATACAGGTGACAAAAGACAATTTGCTAAAACTGCACCTGAAATTATCTTTATTTCCAGAATCATATCAATGCTAACTCTCCCTACTTCCTACTTTCTGGGATCAGATCTAGCACAAGCCAATCTATCATTGTTTCTACTAAGCTGGAATGTGAGATACCCATATGAAGGTATCTCATGTCACTGTATACCTGGCTGGATGGTCTGATTCATAGTGTCATATGTAGATTTCCACAGTTTGACACCTGACATGCTACAGCATTCAAATGATTGACTCAGATTTACAGAATCTCAGTATATTATAACAGTGCTCAAGTGCATGTAAAAGTAAAGCATCCTTAGGCAGCTTTGCATGAAAATCCCTATGGGGCAAGTGGATATATCATATCTCTAGTAGATTTCATTAATTCCCAATTTTTAAAAGTGTTTCTTTTATCTTCTAATCCAGCCAGAATTTTATCTCTGCTGACAAATCCCAGCAGCTGTATTGCTGCAGTTTCATAGTTCTCTTTGGTGTTATGACAGCCTTGTCGAGTCTATTCTCACAGACAGGGATGTTTCTAGCCACACTGGGAGCGAGCAGCTAGCTCAGTTGTGGCATTTAAAACCAATATGTGTTGTAAGGAGAGTCCTGAGCTGCACCTTTCACAGTCAAGTGTATTAAACTGTAAGTAATGACAACTGAGTATAATACTCCCAGCTCAGAACTGCTCCAGCTAAAACCTGAACACATGATCTCCCACATTTTTACTGTTACAAGGATAGTAATCCCAGGTGGAGAAGAGATGAAGAGCTACCCAGACACAGATAACAGTCTAGTCTGATGCAAGACCAGAGCCCATAACTCAAAGCCTTACTTTCATGCCTAAAGAGGGGATGCTCCTGAACACAAGGTTACTGCAAATGTTACAGCCATGTTTCTGTAACTAGGAAGAGCATATGTTTCTCAGGTTTCTAAAAGTCAGAAGTTATATGCTAAGAAATTTGGGAAGATTTACATGACATATGTACAGTCATTTGCCAAGGACCTCAAAGGTATTTTAAAATATTGCAAGTCTCCAGGGTGTGGACCCTTAAACATAAGGAACGCCATCAAAGTATTTGGTATGGGAAGAACAAATAGAAATTCAGATCTGCTATTTTTTGTTTGTTTGGGGTAAAAAATGTGAAGGTTTGAGATTCTATTTGCAGTAAATGAAATAATGCTTGCCTAAAACTACAGAGAAAGGAGGTGGAACACATCAGTTTTCTCTATGTTTCATTTTGTACATTACAATAAATATCAACAAGAAATATTCTTCCAAATCTTGTATTTTTTATCATCTTATTTTAAAGCACTTTAGTGAATTCCTATGTATATTTACTCTATGTATATGCAGATTTCTTAATGACAGGTTTGTACTTGAGCAGTTGTCATGGAAGAATTGTAACTCCTGCTGAATTACCACGATTCAGTGAACACAGCTAGAGCAGTGGCCAAATCCCTGAATTAATCCTACCTTCACTCATTGATAAAATACTAATCTTCTTTTATGTTACTTCAGAAAAATAAAAAGAAAATAAAGGAAAATACACCAATTTTAATGAGCAACACTAATGGAAGCATTAAGTGTTAATCAATCTGTATTTTTATCTAGACACAGCAGGCTTAAGATTTTGATGCAAATTATTTGTTAACAAGGCTTTAACACCACAATTGTACATCTAATGTAAAGCCCATGCATATTTATCATAAGAAACACTCTGACTATTAGTGTTTGCTTTCCATCATCACTGCTTTTTAAAAAATTTCATGTAAAGGATACTTTTCTAATGATTGCAGCCTGAGTCTATGTTTTTTACAAGAATAAGAGCTTGTGTAGCTGAATGCAGTGGTAAGTAGGGCAACAGTAAAGGCAGTAGCAAGCTGCAAGATGTAAAGGCAAAATAAATGATGCTTGTAGCTCTGAGTTGGGTCATGTGAAGATAAAAGAGATATGCATATAAGAAAAAAATTGGTATTTAGGGACATGGGAAAGGAGAAATCCAAGGGATGAGGGTTCTAGAATGAGGTTCTGAAAAACAGGGGCATAAAAGCCTAATAGAGGTTTGGGGACGAAAAATGTTGCCAAGAGTCCACTGGCAAAAATTCTGATCTTGAGGTAGTGTCACAACATTGTCTGCCTTATTATATTTCAGTTGACATGAATATGGAAGTTTTCATAATTGTTTGTTCTTGTCCTGGTGATAGACCACAATCACAGCACAGTACAACTTCAATGAGTATTGCAGCAAATATTAAAATGTGTTCCTTGATCCTTGAATGTTGTCACCCTCCACTGTGACAGAAGTGACTGTAATGGGTCAAATCTCTACCCAGACAAAGCTCTCCGTTCTGTTGGACTCAAGAAGTATGAATTCAAGTTATGAGCTTAAATTATGGGTGAAGAAAACATATCTGTAACATTTTGTACTCAGAGGGAAATAGTAGTATTTCTTACCAGCTAAAGCATCTGTCCTGAAGATAAATGCCTCTTTTCCTACTTTCCTTTATTGCACTAAACTGAATACACTCTTATACACTGCTTTTCATACTGGAAGAAAATCAAACTGAAATATCTGGATCAAACTCTTATTTTAGCTTTATGACCATACAGTTTCAATCATTTTGGGTTTTTTTTTCCAACATCCTTTGTCTTAGATAAAGGCTTATTCAATAACTTTGAAACTCTGGAAAGATGTTTCTGTGAAAGAGACCTAATATTGTATATTCAGCTAAGACTTGTCCTGAGGAACTTAAAGATTCAGGCTTCTAATAATAAAACATTACTTTTTGTCTGGTATTGAGAGTATTACTATGGAGTAATATAGGGCATTAAATTTGTTTAACAGACAAAAAGCACTGCAACTAACAACTGCAAGTTGAAACTGATTTTTTACTGATCGATCAGAGGTCATGTAATTCAATTGTCAGGTGAGCATATGATTCAATATGAGTTATGTAAGGTCAAGAAAAATCCAACAGCATAATGAGAAACTGAACACAGAGAGGGAATGGCTGAGACATTGTTTTGGCAATTAATTGCACACCAATTGTTAAACAAACTGCTTGATGCAAAGAGCCACAACCTTTAAGCAATTCACGTCAGTTCAAAATATTATTCAGATTTCAATTTTTAAATTTTCCTCCTGGTATTACAGCCCTGAAATACATTTTTTGAAATAATTTTTTCTCTTTTTCCTTTATATGTTCTTCAAGTTCCCTTTGATTTCTTTGTGGAATTAAGGGTGGAGTAAATATCCCTATTCTGGAATGAACCACCTTCCAAATGGAACATCAGTTAATTGCAGGTCTCTCATTTTTAGGACATTCTATAACTCCCAGCAATCACTTGGAGGAAAAAATAAGGAAACAAGAGATACTTGTTACTGAAATTGCATACAGGCTTCTTTCTTTTCAGCTTTACATATTTTATCCTATTCTGCAGAAGAGCTTCAGATACAGATGCACTTAACCATTAACTACAACTACAGAACAGGAAAAAGGTCAGTGATTATGCCATTACCCAAGACTTCTTCAAAAAAAGAACAAACAAAAAGATCACTGACCATAGTCCTTGTCCACATTTGCAGTGGACAATCATTGCAGCAGCAGGTTGACTGCAGCTGTGGCTAAGTCACTGTCAGCAACAATAATTTCTTTGTGTTAGACAAGATATAAAAGGGCCAGCATGGAAAGGGAAAATTAATAAAGGAGAAACTTAAAATATAAACACTGGCACAATGATTTTCAATGAACATGATTATTTGAAGAGAAGTAGGGGTTTATTGCATTGTAAATACAACAAAAAGCCTCCAGCTCATGTGAATCATTTGTTAATGGGACTATTGTGCCATTGCAAATTACTGTAAAGTAACATTATCACTTGCATCATCCAAGCCATTTTCTAACCATTCATCAACATTAACTGTCATTGTGAAAAGAGAGTCTCCTGTGTTTAGAAGCTACAAATCCCAGGAATTTCTGCCACATATCAATTCAATTCAGATGTTTATTGAGTATCCTCTTGTCTTTACACCATTGTTGAAAAAGAAATTGTGTCCGAAAAGATGAACCAGGAATAAAACAATAGACCAGACTAAATCAAAGATGTGCAATAGCTTGAATTACCGAACATCACCAACAAAAAAATCCAAAATAAAACCCAGAAAACCAAAACAACCCATGATGTAGCTAGTTCTCTGTTTGAAATATTCCTGAAATTTAAAAGCCAAATATTTGTAAGGAGATAGATATACATGTGGCTGGGTTGAGGAAAAGGCAATTCACACAGGTGATAATGCTTTGCTTGGTTTTTTTTTCTGAATTAGAAAAAGAAGTGAATGAATGCTCAATGACAGACATACAAGCATTAGAAATGTTTAAAGAGCATCAGACAGGTGGTCTGGTCTGCCTAGAGGAGTGACCATGGGAGATGAATTTCATGAAAGCTACATAAACCTGACCATCTCCCAAGGCCCTCAAAGGGAGCACTACCTCGCATCACCGGCCATTGGATTATTTGCCTTGGAAGGCACATAGTTTTCTAACTATTATTTATATACTTATAGTTCTGGAGTTGCTGTAATCCATTTTTTTATCTGTTGGTATTGTTTGTCTCTATAATTACCTGTGGCAACAAATTCCATCATTTCACCACTTTCTGCCTAAAATCCATGCCTTTAAAAAATGTTTCAAGCCAATCTTGTACTTCCTTGAGCTAGTTCCAGTATAATAATGTTGTGTGGATGATGATTCTGTATTTTTATCATCTAGTAATTTCATGATTTTGCAAAAGTTCTAATTTCCCCAGATTGAGCCTGTTTTACTCTTGACAGTAATTAACAAGTAATTAGTAGGCGATCTCCCTGTTTTTATCTCAGCCCATGAGCTTTTCACTCTATCTTGTACCCCTGATGAGTAGGGGGAGTGATAGAGCAGCTGGGCAGGCACCTGAAAGATAGTTGAGGTCAACTCATCACATATGTGTTCATATCTCTAAACTGAGTTCCCTCTGGAACTTATCCAAACATTTTCCCATTGAAAGCATATATCTTTGACCATTACATTTTCCATAGTTAAATGTTCAATTATTTCTGAAGAGATGTTAGTAATGTCACTTAATGCTGTTTCCTGTGAACTTTAAACAGTCTAACAGGAATTAGAGAAGACCTTTAAAAAGAGACAGACATTTCCCATATAGATCTCTCCAAGATACTTTCCAGAAATATCAACAACCTAGAAAAACTGACATGTTGAAGGCTTTAAAATGGTATATTTTTCCTTTTCTTTGTCCAATGGATTTGATGGGATGAAAAGCTTTTTTATGTCTGTCTCACAGAACTGATTTTTCTGCATCACCTCTCATCACATACCCACTTCTTTTCCTACTTTCAACCAAGAAAAATGAATTAAAGGGGAAAAAAGATTAACAAAAAAAAGAAATAATAAATCACTTTGTAAAATACGTTCTGTATTTTTAAATTCTTGACAAAATTTCAATTTTAATTTCTTAACCTGGGGAATAATACTTAATTACATTCTTCTTCCTATCACCCTCTCAACACCTCAAATGCTAGAGTCATACTTTCTAATACTGTAAGTCTTCTTACAGCAGTAAGAAGGGTAAGAGGGTATGTATTCTGAACCTAAAGCAAAAATTACACACATACCATGAAATAAATTTTATTATTAGAGTAGCTATATGTTATTTTTATGTAAATTAAATTTATTTTCAGCTGAGACGCATCTTTAATTTTCAGCATGTTACCGTTTCCAGTCAGTGGAGGTAGCCTACTGCTGAGAAGGAATGCTAAGGGTCTTTATCAAAGGAACCTCAGGAAAGTATGAGGCCAATGTTACATTATGTAGCAGGATTTTTCAGCAAAATTGGATTTTACAGATGTAGACTCAGTCTAGGCTATAAAAGCATCATTTTAAGATTTAGTTGTTAAACAATTTCATAGTGTGTAGGTGTTATAAAAGAGAAGGATACACAGTGAACCTGTATTTTCAATTACTGTTGACATTTCATTTTAAGGGAGTTATTTTGTAGGCAAATGTAAAACATTTTTCCCAGAAAAAAATTGTGATAACTAGAACAGCTAGGATGGAGTAAGAAGAGAGCAAGTGACATTTACTTTGGATAATGAATGGACATTGAATTAGGAAAACAATACAACAATCGATTTACAAGGATAATTTCATAAAAGAGCAACAAAAGATTTTCACAATTCTTTTAAAGATTATTTAAGTGTATTTTGAGAAGTTTAGACAAAATTTTTTTTAGCATAGATTTGAAGAATGGCTTCACCAAACCAGTTGTTATACTTCATTTTTAGTAATGGTTTTAAGTTTTTTTAAATGTTGTCAGTGTAGGTTCTGGTTTTAGTATTATACAGGTTGCAACACATTTTGATCAAACTTCTGCTTGAAATTGCAAATAGGCAAATATCAAATGCATTTCCAAAACATCATCTCCTAAAAGATGCCTTCATTAAACCACTCATGTTGCTAGACTTATAATCTAAGACAATTTATGTTATAGAGAGCAGCTCTGCAGAGAACAGCTAGGGGGTAACTGATGGATGAAAAACAGTATGAATGGTCAATTTATGCTCGCAGATCAGAAAGCAAATTACATGGTGGGCTGCATCAAAAGAAGAGTGGCCAGCAGGTCAAGGAACAAGATTCTCCCCCTCCACTCTGCTCTGATGAGATCCCACCTGGGGTACTGTGTTCAGCTCTGGGGACCCCAAAATATGAAGAACATGAACCTTATGAACCAAGTTCAGAGCCACGAAGACTATCAGAGGGCCAGAGCACCTCTCCTCTGAAGACAAGCTGAGAGAGCAGGAGTTATGGTGCCTGGAGAAGAGAAAGCTACAAGGAGACCTTAGAGCATCCTTAGAGTTCTTAAAGAGGGCCTAAGAGGAAGATGGATAAGGACTTTTTACAAGAGTACATGGTGACAGGACAAGAGGGAATGACTTTGAACTGAAAGAGGATAGGTTTACATTAGATATTTGGAAGAAATTATTTACTACAAGGGTGTTGAGGTACTGGAACCTGTTTCCTACAGATGTCATGGACTCCCCATCCATGGATGTGTATTAGAGCAGGTTGGATGAGGCTTTTGAGTAATCTCATCTAGTGGAAGGTGTCCCTGTCCATGGAAGGAGAGGTGGAACCAAATGAGTTTTAAAGGTCTCTTCCAATCCAAACACTCTATGAATCTGTGATACTGGTGCTAATAAAACAAATAGTGCCACAGAGGACCACTTCCAGGTACTGGAGCAAAAGAATATAGTTCGTAAAATTGTCACAATGGTCATTAATGCAATTTAATCTCAACAGACTATCAGTATTTCAGACAATTTCTGGATATCATGATGGATATCGTCTGGATATCATCTTGAATTTGAAAAAGAGAAAACAGATGTTCAGACATGGCGAGCATGCATGTAGGTTATTGTCCTGTTCTATCCAAGTTCAACACCATTAAATAACCCTGTGTATTTGCCACTAAAATTTTCCAGCATAAGTATAGCCACTGCAGATGAGAAGTTTAAATTATTTGATAATAGTCATCCCTCTCAATGAGAATTAGGTATTCCAACCTCAGAGCTTTCAGAAGATTTTTTTTTATAAGGGTTATACATAGCTCAGTGAAAATGCCAATGCACATTTTGTCTGGAAGCCCAGACAAATTAAATTAAAATAAGTATTTATTTGTTTGGAAATAAAGCAACATCTCCAACTGAGGGTTTTGCTCACTGTTTTGACACCCTATCTTGCTGTATGAACAGAAATTCAAAATTCTTCCACTGAAACTTTTTTCACATCTGTCTCTGCAGCACCTTATTCTGCACATTTATAGAAACAGAATGCTGCAAAATATGGATTTTCACTTTGATCCAAATCAATAGCTGTGTTTCTTCACTACTTTATATTTAGTATGACTTCCGTACTAGTCCAAACTCAGGACCTCAGTCTTTGCCTCTGTCTTGGTTCTGGCCAGAACAGGGTTAATTTTTGCAGCAGCCAGGAGGGGGAACAGTTAGGACTCAGAAGATATTTTAAGGGAGGAAAAAAAGATAATCTTCATATTGCCAGAGTCAGTTCTGCTCTTCTTTCATTGTCAGCAATGCCAGTGAGTTGGCATACAACAAAGATGCACTCCATAGGAACTTCTGTCCCAGGGACTGTGTACACTGGACCTCATCTGGATCCGCGGGCAACTGCTCATATTATTTGAATCCCTACCCATTACCTCCAGCACACCTAATTGTCTCAGGCACTGGATACCTCTCTCCGTGAAGTTCCACTTGCTTGGGTGTCCTACTTCCTCGAGAGAATATCTTTCCCTCCTGATTGACAGGAGTCACCTCCAGAGGCTGAGGGTTTCAGTCCTCTTCCCAACCCCTTGTCAATAACCAGGACAGGAATCTCAGTTTCTTGGCTTCACTACCATCTGCTTTTAAATCATGGGCTGCAATATCCCAGCATCAAAGCAGCCAGGTCACCAGGGTCTCACCTGACTGGTAGCTGAAATCCCTTTGCATATCTTGCAGCTTACCCAGGGATAGAGATTGAGTGATTATCTCCAGCCCTGCCTCTTCGTCCTCTTCTGAGGGTCCTGCTTCTTCATCATCCCTCATTGAGCAAACTGGTTTGGGTTTGGATTTCTTTTTCTGTATAGGTATGATTGCTACCAACCATCACAGGTTGTTCCTCTAGTTGAGCTGCAGTTTGACTGGCCATGGTGCTTTTCCCCTGTTCCCCCTAAGCTAATAATTAGCAGTGTCCAATAAATAGTAGTCAGGGCCTAGAACATTGCCTAACTTCCCACCTCTCTGGAACTGCCACAGAATTTTTCTTTCAATTATTCTGCTACCTAATCAGGGTCCTGTAGCTTTTCAAGGCTGAGCTTCCAAACCACTGGAGCAGAATAATCTTTTAAAAAATGAGCCATTTTCTCCCACCTTCCATGCTGCTCATGACTATCTGCCCTTAGGGGAGTTCTCTGAAGAACCTTCCTAGAAATCTCTGTCTTGACTCCAAACACTGAGGAGTCCTCGCAGATTTAGTAACAAGAACATGCTTCCCTTAACATCCAAAGGGAATTCAGGAGTCTGAAGAGCTGTTGCAACAGGCTTGAAGGAGGAAAAGCAGGACAGGGGGATGGGGGGAAGCTGGGAAAAATCTTCTGTTCTTCCCCCTGGCTGGGTACAACTATCAAATATCAATAGACTCTCAGGTAGTGCCTGAGGTAAGGGCAGGAGAGCAGCACTGAAGACACATCCCAAATGATCCTCATTGCCCTTGGTGTTGTCACATGCTAAGCTGGTATCTCGCAGGACAGCAACAAGGAAATCCTGATCCCTCTCCCTGCTCTGAAAAAGAGCAATGGAATAGGCCCACACAGGGATATTTGAAAACATATACAGGCTTAGGTGCTACAACCATGTGAATGGACCAAGCGTCATGCGTCCAATGGCTCTGGACTTAATACAAGATACAATTAGAACAAATTTGTTTCCAACCTATGCTGGTCAGATCTATTGTTATCTCAACTCTTCAAGTCTCAGACAAGGCACCAACTTACTCTGTCATGATTTAGGAATGGTATTCCCCAATTCAATATTCCTACTGAAACCATGCACTGCTCATTCAGTCCTTTTCTTTCTCTCTCTCTTTCTCTCATGTGGGTGATCAAAGAGAAAAACCAGAGGCACAAAACTTAAAGACCACAAGCTGAACTAAGAAAAAATTACTGGAAACAGCTACATTATCAATAACAAAGTGTGCAAGATAAGCAAACAATGCACACATAGCCGCTTGGAACTGGCATCCTCTCCACTCCCTCTACCATGCTCACTTCACCTGAACAGACTCCCTTTCGCTTTGCTCCTGGCAATGCTATGAGGGGGTACAGAATAACCTCCCAAGTCCTGGCCATGCCCTCTCTTGGCTACAGGAAAAATTAACTCTGTCCTGGCCAGAACCAAGATAACTTCTTAAATTTAACATTTCATTTGTTTATACTGAAGTCTCTAGAAAGCTGGAAAAATATTTAAAGACATGGACCACAAACCAGGAAATCTGATATATTTTTTAGATACATACTGTCTCAATCTAGCAGCTCCAGAAAAAGTAATGCAGATCACCAAGATCATTAGTTAGAAGTTTCTAAAAGCTACAAAGTAGGTTGTTACACAGGAGACTAAAAACAGATCTTATGATTTATCAGATCCTGATTCCTTTGGGGCTGTTAGAATTTGGAATAAGAATAAGACCCCTTTTGTAAAATCTCTTCTTTTTTGTTTGCCTGGAAAACATGAGAAAAACTTCATTTTTTTTCAATTACCCATGAAGATTGTTATATACTCATTTCATAATTTGGAGCATGAGTCTGTAAACCACACATACTAATGGTAAGTTTTCTAACAAAAAGGAATACATATTTTGTTCTAATGTTACTCTAGGCAAAAAACCACATCTGTAATGCAAACTGGTAGACAATAAGCAATTTAGAGCTATGGCAGAACATCAAGAATGACACTCTCCTTAAAGCATCTCATTACATCCAGATGCTGAAGAGCTGAAGAACACAATGCCTAATATCATGCAATCATTTCAGACAATGAAGATTGAAAGCCTGAGCCTGCAATTCTTGAGGCAAAACTTTTATTTTCTGGAAGACTGCAAAGTCAAGCCATATGTTTCATTGACATTTCCTTCTGTAGCTCTATTGCATTTTGTTTTGTATAATATGTTAAATCAGATCTTTACGTCCTGAATGTAGTTTTCTTGACTGCTATCCAGCTACAGTTGTTTTGCTATGCCTAGCAGGTACTACACACAGCTGGGATGAGAGAAGGGCATTATTTCAGGGAAACACTCTCCATCATCCTTTGGATCCTGAAAATGAAGGAAGGAAAAAGCTCTAAAACACCTTCATGTTGGACAGTATGACAGACAAAGCAAAACTTGTGGCTATCAAAAAGCAAAGTAAAAAGGCCTGGTGTTTAAAAAAACCTGAACTGATGTTTGCTGCCTGCAGGGCGTAAGGCAGATACCACGGCATGGATGACAGCTTCTGTTTTCAGTTACTGCTTGCAGAAAATTGATGACAAGTACTTTATGAAAGAAAGAAAGAAAGTAAAATTGCACTGATCCGAGATACGTGCACAGTATATCCACACAACTCCTCATAAATGTTTAACTGAGGCTGTGCGTCTGTGGCTGTTTCTCTCTGCAGCAGTACATGTTGAAGCAGTTATTCTCCTGTCTCTGCCTTATGCTTGTTTCCGCATCTGTGCTGCTCGCTTGCTTTTGTAAATACAGCTATCTGTAGGGCCACAGAGTGAACTGGATCAGCAAATTGAACCAAGCTGAAATACTCCAAGTAAAATGCTGATGGGAGTTGGAGGAAGAATTTTCATTTGTGATCCAGTTCAAAGACAGAAAAGATACAGTGTTCTGCTACAGGCAGGGTAATGTGAAGGATAATATTGTAAAAAAAGGACAAATAAAGTGAATGCGTATCATGAGAAGGTGATGAAATTATCTTCTGCTTATGGATCAAACTATAAACTTATTTTTTTCAGAAAATGTTGTAAGGATAATCTTTTTAAAGTCATATAAGCATTTTCTGTTTTATGAATTTCAAGGAATATGCATTCTCAGCGTGACACAGACCTTGCCTCTATTTAAGTAGCAGCTTAAAGATGATATTTTATGAAAGTGCATGTACTGAAAATCCCCCTTTTCTTGAGGTCATCCTATCCCCATTTTTCTTTTCAGAGAAAATACTTTCAAAATAAGCAAAATGCTTACCAGGTGGAAGGAGGAGTCATCTAAGAGTGTGTGTGTGTGTTATGAGGATTCTAAAGACAAATATTTAGACAGTGGTACTTGTCTGCTGTGTACTCCTGCCCCACTCAGTCCAGTTATTAGAGACTGACACTACAGAAAAAATTCTTCCAAAATAATCCTCAACTCTGAAATGTAATTTACATAATAACATAGTTTTATGTTATAAATAAGGACCGATACCTTTTTTTTTTAAATATCCTGAATTTTGATGTTTGTCAAAGTTTTAATAGACCCAACCCTCACTATAAATCTCAAAAAATTAAAAGTAAATTTCAACTTGGTAATTATTATAAGGGATTTATCCTTACAAAATCTGGACAGATTTCAGATACAGATACTCTTTAACAGAAGGTACTTGACCCTCCATTCTGCCAGTCAATGCTCAAAACTCAATGCTTTATAGAACTGTTAACAGCTGATCGTTTAGAAGCCTTCACTGAAGCTACAGCACAGCACTTTAGTTATAACCACCAAAGACCATGGCAGAGAACACACAATACATTTTGCCAAGTGTATTTCTCCATGACAAAATACACTCACACAGAATCAATATTACACTCTAGTTTGATTCTCTCAGTGCTCAGGCCTGAGCCACAAGATAGCTACAAAGTACTGGAAATGTATGAACTGATCTTGTTTACATTTACTGGAAAGAGAAAACCAATAACATGCTCAAGAGGTGGCAAAGCTCTTCTACAAAAAACTGAATGCTTTCCTCATGGTAAAAATTACAGTCATAAATATAAAGAAAATCAAAAGAAAATGGAATACATTATTTTATACATTTATTCCTCAAATACTTAATTTTATTTCCTAATTATTATATTTAAAATATTTTGTTGTCATTCAATTTAAATGAATGATAGCCATATTCTTACAAACACATCAAAATAAAGAGATTTTCTTCCCCTTGAAGTCATCAACTTTTTCATAGACAGTATAGTCATGATTTTCAGGGCAAATCTCTGTTGAAGTTCTTCTTATAAGCTCATTAGACAGCTAGAAATATAAATCATTTCCAGGAACCAATTTCCAAAGTTAGAAAAATTATTATAACTTGCAATTTTTTTTTTTTTAGCTATGAGAGTGGCGAGAGAGAATCATAAAAATAATAAAAATATTCCCACTATAAAATCAGCAGTTAGGCACTGCTGAAAGCAAACAGCAATTTAGGCATCACTATTAAGCAAGAGAAATTACACCCCACTTGTTGATTTCCAGGCTTCTTCTGATAGCAGGAGCACTTAGTGTTATCTCAATGAAGAGCAACAATAAAGCATGTCAGATGCAAAAAGAACTATTGAACAGCCACATTGAGTCACAGCAATTCAGAACATGAAGGCAGCAGAAGGACAAGGAAATTTTCTGTTTCAGGCAGAAATTCCTTTTGAGGCTCTTTTCTGCACAGGAGACTCCATCCCCTGTGAACAGTAAGGCAAATGCTTCACAGTTACAGGCTTGATAAAAGTTACATGACATTTTTGAGAAATAAGACCACAGTATACTTGCTTCAGCAGCAATGACTCAAGTGGCTGGACTGCTAACATCTCTGGCAACTGCTTCAACAGAAAACTTTTAGTGAAACCAAACAGAACAAAGAAAGGAAGGGCAGACAGAAGGAAGGAAAGACATATGGATTGAAGAGAGGATTAAATACTTGCCATTTCGATTATCTAATTGTCTAAGCTTTACCTAGAGCCAGTCTACTACAGAACTGTGGCTGACAACTTTGCAGAAAAAAACACTCTCTGGTGAGAAAAAAAATGTCTGCAGTGAGATTGTATTGACAACCTCACCCCAACACAGACAGCAATGTAGGAACAGTGTATCAATAGGACAGGCAAACCATCCCCTTGTACCCCAGACTGCTCTGGAGAGGGAATGATCCTCAAACCATTCATTTCTAATGCCTTTACAGGTACTGCTGAAGAAGAGTCAGTAAGGTGTTTCTGATCTGTCATATAAAAGCACTGATAGTGGGTTTATTTATTCCTCAAGAAGTTACAGAATAAAAATGTGAGACACAAATAAAGAAAATAATCAGAGTCAAACCTGGTTTTTACAGACTGATGCTGTACAAAGACTTGGACAACTGAAATGAAGCAATACTCTAAGTTCTCAAATTATAAGGGGAGGGGAGTGAAGAGGAAGGAAGAGGAGGAGAAAAATGGTTTCACTCTCCCCCTCCCCCAGTTGTATTCATGGTCGTATTTCTTATGTACATTTGCATAACGGTCCACAGAAAAGTTATTTCAAAATAAGGAAAATATATGGGTAATTTTTACACTCAGTTATTAGAATTGTCAGAACAGTAGACAGAGGAATAAGAGGCAAAAGCTAAAGAACATGGTAGCTGGTGTCTTGATCTGAATAAACACTTGTTCATGAATAATAAGAGTTATCCTTAATGCAAATTAATAATGTTTTTCAAAGAAGAGTGCTCCTGACATAATTTGCTGTGAATTTAGGAATGGTCTAAAACTGAGTAAAAATTAATTCAGATTTTGACTAAATTTTCCACATCATTATAATAGATTCACTTTGCAATTTGTTAAAGCAGAAACTAATCTACTTAACAGATAGCAGAACTACTTTACAAGTGTCTAAGTGACAAACACAGCCCAAAGTAACAGATCTGGTTAGACCACAAAAAACAAAAAAAAATCAAAGAGTAATTTTCTATTCATAATAATATTTAAAATGTAAGCAAAAATATTTTTTTTGGCATATAGACCAGTTAGAAGGAAAACAGAATTAGCTGGAGCCAAGGAAAATTGTAGATTTAAATTTGAAGTAATCAGAAGTGGCTTAACAGCAAACCGTAGATAGTACTTCATGAAGAAAATTATTTAAACTATTTCACACAGGCTTTTGCAGTAGGAGAACACCTGGAGAAGCATAGTCTGATTAAGGATAACTAGCAAGGACTCTGGCAGGGAACTGTTGTGCTTATCTAGCCTGTTGGAGTTCTTTGAAGATACTGCTGCTCTAAGAGATAAGGGGAATTCAGTGGATGTAATATACTCAGATTTTCAAAAGTATTTGACAAAGTTCCAAACTAGAGATTAGTGGTTGAGGTAAAGAATAAGGGTTAAAATGGGCTACTGGATAAAAAGGCTGGATCAGGTGCAAAGTATAGAGTACTGCTATAGAAGGAAACTTCTTACAAATTGGAAAGGGGTTTGAGGTCAATCAGGTTAATAGGCATGTGCAGAAGTCGAGAAATACATTAAATCTAGAAATGCATTAAATCTAGAAATACATTAAATCTAGAAATACATTAAATCTAGAAATACATTATTCATGTGACAGTGCCCTGTGAATTGAGTTGCCAAATGTCCACATCATATATGATTGTATGCAAAGTGATTAACAAAAAAGAAATACATATAAAAAGCATTATAGGAAATTAATCAAAATTAATTGAAGAATTCTCACAAGTGAAAAAAGTTAAATAATTTAAATGACACTACTGACAATTAGAACATATGCTAACCAGGAAAAAAATAAACCACAAAAACAGGAAGAACATAAACAGGGGAAAACTATTATAAAGAACATAAAGCAAGAAAAAGAAGTTACTATTATAATATTTTTTTTTCAAATGAGTTAGCAAACAACTGCAGAGATTGTTATATTGCCACATAGGGAAATAGGCAACAACCATGGATTCTCATGGCTCTTGCTAAAGCATGAAAAGGATAAAAATGTTAAACTAAAAAAAAAAAAATAAAAATTT
>VXBU01014535.1:144946-165918 GCA_013400315.1 Bombycilla garrulus
TTAT
This sequence comes from Bombycilla garrulus, assembly GCA_013400315.1. Taxonomy (NCBI): domain Eukaryota; kingdom Metazoa; phylum Chordata; class Aves; order Passeriformes; family Bombycillidae; genus Bombycilla; species Bombycilla garrulus. The sequence goes on from VXBU01014535.1 coordinate 144,951, forward strand.
TTTATTTTGTTTATACATATTAAAGAACTGTTATTCTTATCCTCATATCTTTGCCTAAGAGTCCCTTTTTATAATTTGAAAGGAGAGGGTTTGCATTCTGCTATTCCAAGAAAAGCTCCTGCTTTCCTTAACAAGCACCTGTCTTTCAAAACCAAGACATCACTATTGAAGAAACAAAATCTCAAAGCAGATTTAATTCTTTTGCACAGGTACAAGCTTATAAAACAAGAGATTAAAGAGTAAGGAAACAATCCAATTGCAGAATTAGGATTCTGAAACAAAAAATTCTACAAAGGGTTATTAATACAAAAAGTGTTATTTTGGGAAATTTGCTCTAACAAAAAAGTTGCAAGTTTTAAGAACATCAAGTTAATAATTAACTTGATATATGATTGCACACCTACACTCGTCAGACACTGTGCTGATGCAAATCATCAACTGGGTACAAGTGCCTTCAGATGACGGCTAAAGTACCCAAAAATCCATTCAGTCATGTTGGATGTCTAACAACCCATCTGTAAACAATGGTATGCAAAAGAACAAAGTAGGTCAGATTAGAATTCCCAATTCTTAGGAAGGAAGGAAACATTCAAGTACTATTTCTCCTTTTCACTATGTTTACCCTCCATCCTTCTTCCCATATTCACCAGGAATTTACTTCTCAACTTTTAGAAAAGCTTTGCCTTGCCTATGCATCTTTCCCTAGAGACTCCAGTCCTAGGAGGTGTGATTTCTTTGCGCAAATAATTGTCATTTCTCCAGATAAAATGCATCTAGCCCCAAAACATTCAGTGCTACAGACCTGCCCAAAGGATTTTGCACTATTCGATTTTTGACAAGAGAAATATCATGTTAACTCATCAGATTCCCCTTTATAGTCTCATAATTCACTCTATAACTATAAAATCCTAATTCATATCAGGTGCATCAGCTGCCTTCTGTCAGTACAAGGAATAAAATGGCCCAAGAAGACTGAACATACCATCTTATTAATGCTCTATAAATCAAGGCATTTTAGATACACAAATACAGTACAATAAACACAAACAAAGGAATTTTTCTCATTATCATCAGCAGATTCATATTGCATATGGCTGACTTAATAGGTTTTAAATTTATTCTGCTCAATCTTTGCTTCAATAAGGAATGCAAAAGTGGTCTCACAAACCACAACGCAGAAAAAGCTTTTATAATATGCTACCCATTGCATTCAGCTCTATTTGTACGGAGGTGTTTTATAATCCAATATAGACATATTAAATCAAAGCAAACCACTTCAAAAGACACTCAGAAGACCTATGACACAAACAGCATTGTAAGGGTCCTTATTTCCTTCATATAATAATTTTTTTATCTAGTTTACTCAGGTAGAAAAATCATTTTTATTAGTTTTTAAAGTGACAAAAAAATTCTTACTGGTTATGAGGGTTGAGGAAAAAATATTGCATCACAATTGTCCAGATATTTATACTACACTTGCTACTACTATAGATGCTGCAATTAGGATTTAGTCCATTATATTCCTGCAGGATGCAGGTTAGAAATATAGCATGGTTGACTAACAAACCCACTTTTTAAAACTATTTCTGGCAATATATTTGATAAATATATTTTTAATCACAAGCACTTTTGAATTTAACTACATATTAGGTGTGATTGTAGCATACCTATCACATGTCCCAATTAACTGGAACATGGTTTGATGTGCTGGATCAAGCAATCATCTCATCAGAATTCTGAAATATTGCCAAAAATCTTAATCAATACATAGGGTTTCAGAAGATATAACGTCTTAAAAATACTTTCATTTATTTGCAAATATTTTTTGTTACTATGATGATGTACAGTTTTGAGCTTTAGCTTTATGCACCAGCTCCTAGTCTACCATGACTTGATTCACCATATTTACCACGATTAGAAAAGGAAATCTATTCTTGAAGGACCAGAATGAAGGACAAAATAAAGAGACCAGTATTTCAAGGATAAAGACTATTCTTGTGAGACATCTCTTAACTTAAAACAGCTGTAAGCTTTACTGGAGAGCATGGATATATTCTTGAATACATAAAAGAATTCCTTGGGCAATGGATTTACTAGTAAGGAGCTAAGGCTTAGAAATAATACTGCTAATCTTTCTTTTAAATGCCTTGAAAGAATATAGCAAATATTGAAGGGGAAGATTGAAGTCAACCATATCTTTTGCTAGTCAGCCTCCACAATACCTCAGAGCAACCAGTGCATTGGAAATAATCTGCCTCCCAACAGCTATAGAAAATATTGCCAAATTGCTTTCATCTTGACAATAAAGACTTAAGTGGCAAGAAAATACATATTCAGATAGAATATTGTTGCCTTATTTTAAAGTGTGTGATTTGCATCTGTAAACCTTCTAGTCAAACTTTACAGATCTCTGTCTAGGTACTGGAAATGCTGAATCTTCACCCAGCAATCATCTTAAACCTTTTAAAGATGATGCCTCAGATTATAGGACATGATTGTTTATACTGGAAAGAAATGTGTTTGATCTAAAGTGTACCAAATGTATGCTGGTCAAGGTTTAATAAATAACCATCACTCAAATCAAAACTTTTCTTTGTATAAGCAAATTTGTGTGACATATATCTGACCTGGGGTGCAATTCTTTCATATTGAAGCATAATATATAAATACAGATAGAACATATTCTACATATTTTTTGTTGTTCATCTTCCCAAACCAGATACATATATATGTGTATACATATGTGTGTGCATATATACACAAATCTGAAATGAATAAAATAGCACATTTATCATCATTTCAGATTTTAAATGACAATTTCCCTTCTAAGAAGAAGCAATCTAAATTTCGTTCCAATGGGATGGAATCATTTGCTATAGTTCTCTAATCTTTTAAAGTCTTGCTGGTCTCTTGATTTTTTTTCCCTTAGAACTTCTATTAGCTGTGGAAACATCAGATTGTGCAATTAGATGGCTGAACAGCAGTTTTTGTCTTACTGTTTAAAAAGAGAAGTAATTCTAGAAAACACAAAGTGAAACAGATGGGGGGAAGAAAGAATTAATAAGTAATACTTTGCAGCTATAAAAACATCAGAGTTGGAGCCGATTGAGAAACCTCAGCTAAAAGATTTTACAACAATTATTTAGTTCATGTAACTAAAATTTCATGTGGAAATATTTTCAATAAGACTTTCATCCAGGAAAAAAAAAATTATAGGATAATCTGTATCATGATTAATTTTTTAATAGAACAGAAGGGAAAGGGACTATGTGCCACCTCAATAGTCTAGTGGATAGACTCACTTGGCAGCTTCAGAATGTCGGAATCTCAGTCAGAAACAGAAGGAAATCAGATGCTCTGTTACAAGTGAACATTTTGACTAACCTAGTTTGTTTCTCCCAAAATACCTTCACCACAACATTGGTCTAGAATAGTGTTTTTAGGCTTCAAAATTTTTAAGATAGAAATCTTTTGCAACCTTCTCTGCTTGAAATTCCCTTCCTGAGATAACTACTTACATCTTGAATTTTAAATCACAAAAATCTAAGACTATGGCAAAGGTAGGTAACTTTCACATGAAAAATGTTGCCAAAAAAATCCTACCTATAACAATTAAATAGTGGTCATTATCTGAACTATATAGTTGTTACAATATTTAAGAAATATATGATGCACCTTATGAAAGCAGAAGTGAATAATACAGAATGATTTTTCGCAAATTCTTTTGTGCAATTTGTTCACTTACATTCTTCGAAGTTTCTCTAGTTTTCTGAGACATAAGGATGTTGATCTCAAACAGTGCTCCTATGTGCTGCATTTTTATTATACAGGCTGTCAAAGAGTAGGGACCTCAGGGCTGAGGCTGGAGAATGCATTAGATTTCATTCAGAACCACCACAGAATGCTGATGAAACTACTGAAAGCCTGATATTTTTGTTAAGCTTTTCATCTTTCAGGAAAAAAAAAAAAAGGGAGGAGAAAAAATCCTGACCAATTGGTGTTTTTTAAGTAGGAAAAAACATTTACTTCCAACATGTGAAAATAAAAGACGAGGAAATGTTAAGTGTCTTTGTTTCTACTTACTTCATTTTGAAGAAGTGTTTATAACTAGGTAAGGAAAAAAAGCTTGCCAGGAGAAAGCATAAAGAAATATTTAAACAGAAAATAGGTTTAGAACATAAAAAGAAATTTATAATATTTAAATTGCAGCAAAAAATCAGAAATACAGTGAAAAGAAAAACACTCCAGTGTGCTAACTTGTACTTTAGACAGCATTCAAGTGCTCAAATGGAGTTTCTGTCCATAATAGACAAACCAAGGCAAATACGAATTCAAGATAATTGATGAGGAAAGAAAAGCTTTTAAAGTTGATGGACTGATAAAAGAGGGCACTCAAGTCTTTAGATGACAAGGAAGATCACTGACTTGAAATAACTTCTCGTAAAAGCAGCTTATCTGGTTGGTGATATAAGATCATTTATGATAAGGAGTCAAAGGTAGAGTGCTGCCAGATATAAAGTACATATCTTCAGATGCCTGAAGAGAAGCTATTGTATCTCTGTCAGTTTTGAAAGCAAAATAAACCTGTACTTTTTGTTCATTTTTCTAGGATTCTGAATGAAAAGTCCTTGTATCCAAAAAATGTATAACTTCCAATACCAAGAGTTTAATCCAAAACAAGACAGTATAAATCACTTTCCATCACCTATTATTTATACAAGATACAATTTCTAATTCCAAGGTATTGACACAAAAGTAATTTCTTTTAGAATATTTATTCACTAGTAAGAACTCCACATGCAGTTAATTTATATCCTAAGGTTCCCTTGACTCCAAAATTATGTATTATCAAGAGACTGGAAATTGTTTTACATGTTCTTCTTGCTAATAATTTTATCACTAAAACAGGAAGCTGATACAGAATTTCTGACCTTAAGGTAATAACTGAATTTCCCCATTTTTCTCAGAAGCTGTTTTAAGAGGATGCAGTCACTGCTTAAACATATAAACTTCAGAAATATTAAAAGTATACATGTTATGGCTATGAAGATGTCTGTCTCTGAGAAACTCCTTTTCTCTAAGTTATTCAGCCATTAGTCAGAGAAACTACCCAGAGTTCTACAACAGCAAGTACCTCAAAAGGATAAAAGAAATTAAGGAATAACCCTCTCTGCCCCTCTCCTCACCTGTCTTCCACTATTCAATAGGACTGCCACTGCTGCCTGACAGCTACTGGGTTGTATCACAGAAGCAGATGGAGACATGAGAGCGTGGAAGATTTTTCCAAAACCCAGTACTCTGGAAAACTCTTCTACATGGGTTATATCACATGGTAGTACTGCCTCCATCTACATGAAATTATGGCAGCACTGTTGATTTGAGGGGTCATCACAGCTTGTAGGATTAGGTGTGACAGAACGATGGGCATTTTTAGATATACTGGAATAAGCAAGTGCAGTTCTGCCTCAGGTGTCTCCAGCCCAGAATGCCTCCACACAGGACAACTGCAATTTCTTTCATTGGTTGTGTGCCTGTGCCATTTTAAATATATATAAGGAAAACCTGTAAACTGGTTTGATAGCTTGCTGAGGACCTTTTGCAGAAAGGAATACAGTCATATAAAACATCAACATATCAAGATGTGTCTTTTTATTGCATTAATAATTCTTTAATGTGTAATAGGGGGTGATCTGAAATACATCTGAATAATGATTCATATTCATTATACTCATAGAACACTAACTGGTTTGGGTTGGATGAAACCTTTAAGATCATCTAGTTCCAACCCCCTGTCATGGACAGGTACACCTTCCACTAGATCAGGTTTCTCAGAGCTCCATCCAATTTTATTCATAACCAAACATGTTGGAGTTTTTTTCTTCTGCTACCTAAGAGACAATAGAGCCAACCTTCTATGATAAGGACTGCTAACTGTGGTATGTAAAAAATAAAAAAAAGGCACAAATATTTCCCAGAGGCTTTTTGATTATGTGGCTGAAAAATACTGCTATCTTCTACACCTCTTGCTTCTGTAAGTAATGCTATGTACAATAACAGTCACCTCTCAGATGACCATTGCTAGCATAGACACAAGCGTGTCAAACTATTAACAAAGATAAAGACCAAGGTGCTTTATTAGAACTAAATCTAAACCCAAAGCCTATGAAGATATTGAGCTAGGGGCTTGAGTAATGAATAAGATTAATCAGAACTGTTTGCTTACATAAACAAACTCAGTAGAATTGGTATTGCAGCACCCTAGTGAAATTATTTGCATAACTTGAAGAATAAAATATCACTTATTTAAAAAGGACAGAGAAAGCAAAGTGAAGCAACACTCTACCAAAACAGCATTGGCTGCTATTAACTGCGCTTGTTTTGGTTGATTTAATATTCTACCAAGTGACCAGTATGGGGCTATCTTTTGGATTTGTGCTGAAAACTTTGTTGATAACAGTGATATTTTTGTTATTATTGAGCAGGGCTAGCAAGGCCTTTTCTGCTCTTCACTCAACCCTCCCAGTGAGGAGACTGGGATTTGGGAGGAGACACAGCTGGACAGCCAACCCCAACTGACCTAAGGGATGTTCCATATCATATGGTGTCACGCTCAGCATATCAAACTGGGGCAAGAAGAAGGAACTAATTCAGAGCAATGGCATTTGCCCTGCCAAGTCAGCACTAGGTGCATTGGCACTCTGCTTTCCAGGAAATGGCTGAATATCTCAGGAGAAATGGTGAATTAATTCCTTGTGCTTTTGCTTGTTCTACGCAGCTCTTGCTTTTCCTGTTAAACTGTCTTTATTGCAGCCCACAAGTTTGCACACTTTAAATGCTCTCCCTTATCCCAATCAAGCAGGGGGCGGTGGGAGAGTGAGAGCAGCTGTGTGGAGCTCAGCTGCCTCTCGGTGTTAACCCACAACAGTTATCCATATCTGACAAGCAAATGATCCTTGGAAAGGTTATGAATCACTGTTCAAATGCATAACAAAGGTTCAGAGAATATTGATGCCAACTCGTACAGTTATCAACATAAGTAAAAAAAAGTGATAACACAGAAACCTCTATTCTCTGGGAAATATGTTTCACCCTCCTGATACAATTTATTTCATCAATCTATGGTTTATGTGTTAATCTCCTAACTTAGGAACAGTTTCACCTAATTAACAGAAATTTTAAGTCTATTTAGTCATGATCACAGAATTAAAATTATTTTGTACCAAGTGCTCTGGTTTTGAATATATTTGCTGTGTGCAAGCAGAATAGGAGAGCAAAAGTCTACATATGCTTAAAAATAGCATTTTCACAAGTCTAGCAGGTAACTAAGTTAAATCAGCTAATTTTATGAACAGAAGTATATAAATTCCAACTAAAATATTACATTATATATTTCAAAAATTTGTAATTAAGCAACTTTAATGTTTGCTTTGGCTTAGAGACTAGAGGAAATCCTAACCAGATATTAAAAATAATTAAAAGTAACATATAGTAAATGAAGACTGGAAATTTTTATCAGTGACTATACAATAAAAATCAGGGAAACAGGAGGCCAAAAGATAGACTATCTCACTAGTAACTTGTAAAATGTAAGAAAATATATTCTAATACTGGTAAATGGCAAATTTGTCAACAGCAATGCAAAGCACACAGAAGTATATAATGAACATAGCTCATCAGTGTTTGGAAAAAAATGTGGTGATAAACACTTCAGATAGAATAAGAATTATCTTCCACTTCATAAATAATTTCATATGAGAGTGTACTTCCTTAATTTAGTAGTTTAAAAATTGTGATTCAAGTTTATTTTACCTGAGCATTTTGAGAGGGTTTACTGAAGCATTTTCTGGATCATTAATACAGATTCTCAACAAGCCTTAGATCCTTGCAAAATACTTATTTAGCATGAGACTAGGCATTGAAATTAAAAATAAATGTAAAATAATAACACTGTAAACATTGGTTGAAAACAATTTTTTAGAGCATTAGGGATTTTCAAGTGTTACTTTCAGTCAGACTCAACTACTCTATTAAATTCAACAGGGAGGCACTAGAAAATTTTAGAGGCACTCTCCATCTCCATCACTGTAGCTCCTTACCTTATGAAAGTTTTAAAAGCATCTGAGAACATTAAACTCTGTTTCAAGGTTCAAAATTTGAAAATGTAAAACCCAAAGACTTGCATTTAGGATTAAAAAAAAATTAGTGTTGTCCTACATTTTATAGTCTATAAGCAGAAATTTTCCATGAAAATGATACTCACATGGTTACAATACCATTAAAAAGTATTTTCATTTGAAAAACATTTTTGTAAATGTTCATGTAAAGCAACATCTGACAATAATTAATTCACAGAGATTTAAAAATATCTTTGGCTGTTGCTTACAGCAGAAGACAGGGTAACCACATGGCACAAACTGTGACGTGACATAACTTTGCAATCACGAGCTTGTAGTGACATGGCTGACTTCATATATGGCATGCTATAAATACTGCTGGTGATTGAGGCAGCTGCTTGTCATCCTTGTCAGCAGCCTAGGCTGGCACCTACTTGTCTTAACATGAAACAGTCTTTGTGATATGGAGTTATTTTATCCCTGCTTTTCTGTCAGAACTTTAAAACTGATCAATTTTTATCCCACTGCATTGTTATCCTCTGTACTCACTGCTGCCAGTACCTGCAAACCTTTCGAGCCCACTGAAGGTCCAATATCTTGTACTAACCGCTCCAACACCTAGACTTGCTCCAGTATCAGGAAGAATTCATCCTTGTGCTACAAAGCAGTAGGATCTGGGAATTGAGGCTATCTACATATTTTGTAACTATGTGTCGTGGTTTAGGAATGGTACTCCCCAATGCAGTGTCCCCACTAAGACTCTCCCAAGAAAGAAGCCAGGCACTCTTCCCTCCTCCTCCTCCCACTTCCCACTCTGGGGATGGAGTTGAGAATTGGAGGCAGAAAAGATGGAACTCATGGGTTGAGATAAGAACAATTTTACTCGAGACAGCAATGAGATAACAGCAACAATAGTAATAACAAAGTGCACAAAGCGAGGGTGATTTACATGCAAAATGCTCACCATGCCTGGGACAATGAAACAATGGCAGATGGACCCTACACCAAAGGACTGCTACAACTCATCCCCATGAAGGTGAATGTAATCCAGATTCTTGCTAATAGATTTCTTGGGGTGGATTAGAATGAAATTACACTGGATGAATGATGTTTAGAAACATACACATATAGGGTTTATTTTAGAAAAATTTGGTGGCAATGGAAAGCAGATATGTAGCCATTTTGGTGGTTATTATTGGTAGCTATACACCATATGAAAGGATTAAAAATAGTGCTTTAGAAAATGTATAGGGAAAAGAGAAAAAGAAAGAAAGGATAAGAGTAGAAAGATACATAATCACCACCCATAGATTTATGACAAGACTCTGTTGTTGCAGCTGGTCCATTGGTCAAAGTAGGGGTTTTACTCCAACTTGACCCTTAGGGGCAGGTAGAGAACCCCACAAAGCACAAAGTCAGATGGGTTTAAATATGCTCACGCTCAGTGGGAATACCCAGGAACCTCTCTGAGGCAGGGGAGTTTTCATTCCTCTGGCCTTAGAAATGAGCCCGAGGGCTCTTTGGGGGTCTTGGAGAGTTTATGAAACCTTTTCAGTTGCTTGAGCAAGTAATGCCCAGTCAGACCACCCCCAGAGGAAACAGAGGGGAGTTTTACGACTGAGCAAGTTGTGTAAGAGACGGTAATTATCATGGTAAGAGGCACCATCTCACCTTGCAGGATTTGCCTCTTATTGGCCTTGAAGCTAGTCTGTAGAGTCCAGATGGAGACAGTTCATTACCTCTGTTGTAATCAGGCCAGCCACTACATGCCCAAAAACTCACCTCCTCCCTTGAGGGATGCAACCTGGGCCTCAGCAAAGCACTAGAGCAGTTCTGAAGGATGTAAGGAATGATGCAATGTGCAGTTCTGTAAGATACAGGGAAAGAGTTCAACCTGAGTCTAAAAAGTGACTATTTAACCATAGGACCAGCGACAATTTCATGTGTGGATTCCTAGTGTGTGTCCTCCTGGATCTATTGTGGCTTGCCTTGATTAGACTGAGCAAGCTCGATAAAAAGGATACAATTTAAATATACCTAAATGGCAAAAGATCTCAGTTGCTTTGCACTAAATGAAAGTGGGAACTTGAAAAGCTGAGGGAAAATATTAATGATCTTAGTAATTCAAGACGGTTTTTTAAAATGAATTAATGGCAATAGGCAGTGCAAAAATAATATCAGTCCATTCCAGGATGAGGATTATATTAGTTCAGTCTCTGTCCTACCATTATCATGACAGTAGGTGAAATTCCTGCTGAAAATTAAGCAACAGGACTAGCAGCAAGCAATCTGCTTTACCAAAATGCATTACCATCTTCAAAATTCAGATCCAGTATGAAATATGAAGTGGGAAGAGAAGTGGATAAAAAACGTGTGGAGAATACCATTAAATGTAATATGTACATTGTACCATGTTTAAAGACATAACACTTTAAGACAACTTGAACAATAAAAAACCCCAAACCCATAGTATAAAGCTATAAGAGGTGGATAAACACTTATTATGGCTTAGAGTTACTGCGACTGAAAGATCCCAGTCACAATACTTCACACCTTTACCTCTAGTTCCTTTCTATTTCATATCTATCTCGTTCATTTTTGATCTTGACAGGAACAGCCACACACCACAGCTTTGTGTAACAAACAAAACAGAGATGCTTCAATTGATTCCCACTGCTCTCATTAGTCCTTTTGCTAAAACAAAACAACAACAAAAAAAACCACCCCGCATCTGGAATTCTATCCAAACTGTCTGCAACCATGGAAATTGAAAATCGTCTTGGTAAGAAAATGCTACATTATGTCTACTAATATTTCAGCCAAAGTCCTGTCTATAGCAGTAGAGATTTTGGAAGAACTTAATCCCATGACCTGAGAACTGTCCAGTGCATCCTGTCAGATAATTAAGGCTCTCAATTCCTGCACACTGAAAAGCCAGAAGCTGAGAGTATGTCACTTTACAGGAAACATTCAGTACCTTCACATTGTAAAGTCTTGGAGCAATTTCTAAGAAACACTTCTTGTTTCCTTCTGGTAACAATACCTTGCATGTTAAGGACATGCAGTTCTTACTACTGAAGACATAAAAGCTCAATTCAGTTTAGAAAATAGATTATTCTTGGCTGCGTTCACAGACAGAATACCTTTAGAAGGCCTGGAACAAGTTGTTGAACTAATTTAATGAGCCATAATGGGAATTAAATATTTCATTGTTTTTCAAAACGAAGACCCTTCTGATCATTCAGTGGGTTTTATATTTCAGACTAGACAAATTCACTTTGTCTTCAAAATCTCAGATGACCTTTTTTCTTTTTTTCTCCTTCACATTATATTGGTTTGTACAACAGGAGAAACAGAACAGACATCTGCTACATATTACTCAGATAATGTAAGACAAAATTATTGTGTCTGCATACAAAATGCCAGAAGCAGATATGAAGACTTAAAGGTTCAGAAGAGTAGAAAGTAGGAAGCAATATAATTATAATATAATCATAGGAAGTAATACAATATAATTCTAGGAAATAATACAATATAATTCTAGGAAGTAATACAATAAGTAATTGATACAGTAACATATCAATTGCAGAAGGATTATAAAGTGGAAAATAAGTTTTTGCAGACATTTAACCTATTGTTTTAAAAGAAAGACAACTTTACAAGGTCATCAAATAGATAATTTAATGTCTTTTTGTCCTTAGTTTCATTATGTAAATAGAGATACACCTGTATTTCAGTGTTTATAGGTCTTCAGAGGAAATACTAGTCCTTTCTTGCACAGTCTTGGATGAAAAAGAAATCTAAATCCCAGACTTCTATTTACTATTATTCCTATTTTAATGAAGCTAAACTGAAAACATTTGCTGTCTAACTTTTGAAAGCTGCAGTATTTGTCAAGCTTCCAGTATTTTACATCACTCCTAGCTGCCAGTACAGGCAGATGTAAAACTTTCCTCATGTTTGTTACTTATACCTTGAAACAGGCAGATGTCAGGGGAAAGCATGAGGGCAGAACTCAGTCTTACTGACAGCAGTGCTAACATTGTTCCAAAAATTCAATATGAGCCTAATTCAGCTTCCATTAAAGTCAGTCAGATTTCATCTTCACAAATGTAGGAACAGAGCTTAGGGGAGGCCATACAAACAGCTCTTGGGGAACACTGCCATTTTAGATTTTGAATACCCACATGACTACTCATCGTGAAATGAAGTAATTTTCTTTAGGTTCTACTAGATGTTGATAACACTTTATCAGACAATGCTTTCCACAGATTAATATGTCTATTTGGTGAAATCAAGTTCCATATTTCCTATCTAGATTATTTCCATATGCTAGCATTTCATAGTACAGACAGAACCAGCCCAGTTCTGCCTTCCTCCTAACACCCTCAATGTGGCAGCAATTCCCAGTCCCTGTACTTCCCTCCTTCAGCCAACTTTGATGCAAGGCAAACAGGTTTCCCAAACAGTGTCAATTTATAACTATGCTCAGAGTTTCTGATACTGTTTCAACCCAGGATTTTTAACCACGGAGAGCAACATATGTCAGAAGTAGATGTGAAAAAGCAGGCATTGAGAAGACAGACTCATATTCATTACCATATAAATGTAAAGCTTGATCTTTAGCTCCTCATGAAACATATTTGTAGATGTAAAAATGCTTTGATATGGATGATATCTTGACATGGAAAGACTTTGAGGCTTTAGGTTTTTCTTTTCCTTTTTTTAGCAGGCAAAGCCATTTGACTCCTGCAACCTAGCAAGGATTTCTCTAGGAAACTTCCTTTCCTCAGAGTGAAATAAGATCTGTAATTAAGATCATTATACTTAATGCTTCTTCTCTCAGCCACTTCTAAGCAAACCATAAGAAAATCCTCTTCAAGAGGAAAAAGCGCTGTCATTACACCTTCAGAAGCAACTTTGTATTTAAACATTCTCCGTTCCCACTCTCTTTAGTTTAGTATCGGCAGCCAGCCTAAAACCACAATTGTCCTCATCCACCTCCTGCCAAGTGCAGTCTGTAGAGAAAGACTTAGCAACCTCCCTACATTAACAGCTAATTACATATAGCAGGAGAAAACTGTTATTGCTGGTCAAATCGGAGAAATACAAAAGTGTCCTCTCTTGCCTGTTTTGGTGAGGGGAATTTTTTTTATGTCGGAAACTGTTCCTTATCTCCTCTCTTCATCTGAAAATATCTCTAAGACTGCTTTCTACTCCAATTACCAAATTCTTGATGCCAGAAAAATCAGCATGCCCTCTCCCAGGCTCTCCCAGTTAGTGCTCATGAGGCTCAGACCAAATCCTAAAAAGCCAGCAAAAAGGTTATCAGAAGAAATCATCTTTGACACTAAAACTAGGAGTCATCCACTGACTTTGTGACTTTTCAGAGCAAGGAAATCCCCAGGTTCTTGTTTTATTGAAATTCTACTTCCTTCATTAAAGATGAAAGAGCAGAACAAGCTGCTTCTATTTTTATATTCTTTCTAAAACAAACATCCTTTTCTTATCTCCTTTGATTATATTGTCTTTCCATTTACCCACACAAGTTAGAAAAGACTAATCTCAGGCACTTGCAACACATCTTCCTGAAAAAGTCACCCTTTTAAAATGTGTTAATCTTTAAACACTATTGTGAGGTAGGAAAGTAAGATTTAACACTGTATTAAATAGAAAGTTAAGCAACAAAGGATTTACAAAATTGGTCACTCTTGATATAAGATATTAATCCAGGCAGAATATTAATTTAGTTTGGGAATTCAGTTGCCTTAAATTCACTGGTTTCATCTGAGGTTTTAGTGCCCATGGTTCAGGTTTTGCAATTTCTAAGAAAGAAGTCTTATGAGACCTGCACAGCACTTGCTTAAGTATTGGTTAGTTGTAAAACAGAAATAGGCAGAGGACATCTATTTTCTCAAAATTTGACATGGATTTATAACACAGAAACTATCACATTATTTATTTGCTAACATTGAAAAATACTGTGTAAGGTGTAAGGCAGTTGTCTTTCTTTTTTAAAAAAAAATACATATTCTATATATTTAAAATATTTCATACATAAACATGAAGTTCTTGGCTATCATTTAGATTGCCTACAGTGAAGCAATACAAAGGATGGTTTCAGAAAAATGTATGTTATGGACTGGAAAGTGCTCTCTACTTGCTGTTTTGCAAAATTTGTTCTATCAACACCATTCATGGCAATAATTATTCTAAGGTGTCACCCTGAACCATGACAAAATCATAATATGAAAATGTACATCCATCAGAGTTGGTCTGAGTCACTGATAAGACCAAAACTGATACCACAGACAAATGTCACAGTGAGTCATGTTAAATAGCAAAATGGCACCTGAGTTTCATTCTGCTAATTTTGTTCAATTGTTAATTGCTAATCTTGCTTTAAAAATTTCATTTATTTTGGGTTTTCCAGGATTCTGTTGAAAACTCGATGCTGCTGCAAAAAAATGAAAAAAAAAATTTATTTATATGATTTCATAGATTGTATCTCTTGGGCAGGCCACTTGAATTTGCTTTCTAGAGGAGACCCCTTTAGAGGCTTCCTTCCAAAATTTGCCCTGGACCAGGACAATAATGAAAACATGAAAAGAGATAACTTCCTGGAATATTATAGCAAAGACTAGAAACAAAGTGGGGTGGATGGGAATTATATAAATTCATACCTCCATGAGTATAAAAAATAGATATATTGATAGATGTGGATAAAGTTCTTGGTGTTTTCATATACCTACATATATAACTGCAAACCGGTAACTAAACCACAAGAGAATATTTGTCAAACATGACATCCACAAAATTAGCCTAGCAGTAATATACTACCAGGTCATTAAGAGAGCTTTATACAGCACATAAATGTATACTGCCTCTTTGAGTCAAATATAAGACATTTTCTTCGACAAGGATAAGACATTTCTTATTTCTGGGCCCAAATCTGGGAAAAGGAATGAACTTAATTTGCAGGACTGTGACCTGAATGAAGCAAAAGGAGCAAAGTTGTTGGGCAGAAGACAAATCTGGAAGCTTGGGTGGATTCTAATGGGTGAATTATATAAACCAGTGTTCACACCATTCTACAAATATATACAATATATGTGATATGCCAGAAGTATACATCTCAAAAGAATATTATGGCCCATGACACAAAATGCTCTTGCAATGAACAAGACAAAGAAATTCATCCTGATGTTCCTATCAATTAGCTACAGGTCCAAAACAGGAATCCAAAAAAACAGGGCTCCTTCTAAGGCTGAAGTTACAAAGATGCTAAAGAGTGAATAATTGTGTCTGAGATAAAATTCAAAAGAGTTTAAGATCCCTGTTAATCTGAGAAGGTCCTGGAATTCCAATGACAACATCACTTGCTGTCATGATTTTGGGAAGATTAATAAAAGTGTATCTCTGTGGTATATCACCAAAGCAGACAGCACCTGAGGTACTTACTTCACTCCAGTATTACTGAATTAAAAAAAAGCAAGCAAGCAAGTTATCCTTGCTTTGGTTGTCTTCAGTATTTTATGGAGAACTTACTTGAAAACACTTCTCAAAACTTCTGTCAGTATATTGCTACTTTTCCCCCGATACATGCATTTACGCCCTTGTGCAAAGCTTCAGCAATTATTTAGAAGGCAAGAATAGAAAAACAGACTGTGATCCTGACTTGCAAAGTACACGCTTCAGCTGTCAACTCATTGACTGGCCACCACACTTTTGTTTTTTATGCTTTGTTCATTAAAGCTCTCCCAGAGGCCTCAGGTACATGTTCAATCAGAGAGAAGACAGAATTAGCCTTAAAGACAGAAACAGTCAGTGTGGAAGAAGAGCTACTCATCATGCTTCAGCAAGTTGTACTGTTTTACAGCAAGTTATTCTACTTTACCTAACTCTAGATATCTGTGCTGAGTCACACCAACAGATCAGTTAGTGGTTTTGCATGGGAGTTTCAGAGATTTGTAGCAGACTGAAAAATTGAAAATCGCATTGAAAATTCCTTCTTGCCTGTATCCCTGAGGACACGATCCATCAAAATAAACACCATGATATTTATGTTGCTTAGATTAAGATTGAAAGAGATCCAAGACTATAATGTGTTCGGAACATTTCCATTTGGCCTGGAGGAACAGAAGAATAACTGTAGAGAAGACACATCCCCCATAAAAATGTGGATGAAAAACCTGTGTTGGTGTTAGCTTTATATCCTAGTTTATCAGAAACAGTTACAAACAATTAAATTAATTGAATCAGCAAAAAAGGGCTTGAAATTTTCTTCACTAAACATAATCTATGCATGTTTTGCTTTCATCATCAACTAATATCTGGAATATTCTTTCTGGGAAATAAAATTCTTTCTGTACCATCATGAGAAGCCAAACCTCTATTACAAAGCAGTTACATTTTAAAAAGGGATAGCAATCAAAGATAATTATGTTCACAATTTGTTCTGATCAATCCTGCTACCCATATATGTAGATCTAATTTTTTCCCCTTTGTCAAGTGATTTGAAACATATCAGCTGCTCCAATCACATCGGAACCACTTCATTTTACAATGCAACCCAGCATGATGCAATGGAACCTAAACAACTCTACAATGTAAGTCTATAGAAAGAAATGCTCCAGTATTTTTTAAAATTGGGCCTTTAAGGCTCCAAAAGAATCCATCCATCCTTTTTGTTTGCTTCTTCTCTTCCAGGGCCACTCATCAGAGAGAAATCCTTCCCAGAACTAGGAGGAGAGGACAAGACACTCTTCTCCTGCTTCGAGCAGCTGTACTTCCAAAGTGAAAAAGTCCTGGTTCTACTGGCCTGAATTATTTAGTCTAAAACAAAGAGGTTCTGTACAGAGGGAAAAACAAGTGTGTTGAATGACAAACAAAGTCTTATTTATTGAATATATTAAAAATTGTTTTTCCAGACACATTTCATCAAAGCAAAGCTCCATCCTTGGGAAAACAGCTATATTCACAATCAAGACAGATGTACAAGTCATGTGAAATAAGGCTGCCTCTGGACTGAATTATTTAGTTGTTTGCTAGAGACTTGATCAAATTCAGCCTCTGTGTAAACAGACAAAATTAAATGGGACACAGTTTGAGATGTTCTACATCCAATTTGATCATCTGTGTGAACTGGATCTTTGGAAATGCTTGTGTAAAAATGTCCTTATAGTGAATGCAAACTTGTGGGTATATTTTGGATTAGATAGTCCATAAGACTCAATAGCATAATTTAGAAAAAAAATAATGACACACATACATGATGGAGTTTCAATTTCCAGTGTGGTCAACTCTGGAAAAGTCTGTCTTCTGACAAATAAATGCAAGTATATTTCCAATAACACATTCATTCTCTTGGAGAAAGACTTATTCTCGCTAAATATCTAGATCTGAAAAATTATCTTTCTTTAACACTGTCTTCTTAAATACTCCTCTAATTTGCTTACTGGATTCCAACTTGTTGTTCCAACAGATTATTCTGCATTTTAGAAAACTGCCTTTTCTGTCACATGTTCATGCAGTAACAGATGATATTGGAGAAATTGCCCATAGATGATTAGAATGCTTGAGAAGCATAAATGTATTTAAAGATTACCAAATATGATCTCTAAACAATATCTAAATAGTCTTTTCATACTGAGCCACCACACTATTATAAATTAATTAATGGTTTACTGGTTTGAATAGCCAGTATTTTATTACTGTTATAGATTTTCATTACTTTGTGTTGACAGTCACAGTTTTTGCGCCAAATACAACAATTTTATTTGTGTGTGACTGCAGAAATACAGTTTCAGTTTTAGCTCTTCATTAGCTAAAAGAGTATAAAATGCAATGAAATCAAGTGTGAAACTTGACAAAAAATGACTAATCTTGCCATTTTCTTCCATATCTCTAAATCTGTTTGCTTAATTTGGTAAGAAACTGAAACCATAAATATACAAGTTTTAGATTAAAATATGAGCCCACAAATTTTCTATCATGCTTACAAGATTTATAATAATGATGGAGGATGTATTGTATGTAGTTGTTGACAAGCACTAAGAATATTGTTTCTGTGGGGTTTTTGCTTCAACAAAATATGTGTGCCTGCACTAAGGCAAGAACTGTGAATGACCCTCCTAATTTTAGGAACACATTTTGAGAATGAAAACTCCTACTAAAAGAGAAGTGTGCTCACTAAGCGGTGGTCTTAGCAGATGTTAATCAACTGCACTGTCAGGTGACATATCTCTTCCAAAGAAAAGAAAAAACTAAAGATGACAGAGTTCCTGATAACTAAACCTGACCCAAGACATTAAGTAGCCATAGTAGTAGTTTGCCAGTAGTGTTTCACTAGGGGAGACTGGTGCTCAGCTGAGATGCTGGGATGAAGTTTCAAAAAGTTTTCCCTGGAAGATCACTTGATGTAGCTCAACACAAGATGAAGAGGTGGGACAACTGCTCACCCAGTACCCACTAACAGAACAGGGGGGTTGCAAGAGGAAAATCACATTTTGTGTGCATACTAATCCTAACAGTTCACCAGTAGAGAAAGTGCAAAGAATTGTTTGTAACACTGTAAAGTTCCTTTGCAGGCAAATGGATTGTTATTGCATTTAGTAAACCAACATCTGTGAAGCTGGCAAAGGCTATCATGAGAACAAGTAGAAATTATCCAGCAGCACGCACCTTTGTGTAGATTTAGAGGAATCAAGTTCCTTTAGCTATTAAGAAGCAATAAATGGATGGCAGCTCTTCCCCAACTATGGTCCCTCCTCAAAATAAAATTTTGGATATATCTGGATAAAGTGTTGAAAACGGGTCCTAACTCTCCACCACAGCAACTGGCTAAGTACCTTCAGATTGCACAGGAAAGCACAAAGCCCATCGTCTAATCAGTTGAGCAGGGACTAATGTACAAAGCCTGAATGGTACAATATTCCATATTAAAATTTTGTCCATAACACAAGAAAAAGGGGAAGAAAACAGGAAGTGCATGTATACAAATTCTAACCACATTATTGAGACTTATTCAATATAAAAGTGTTCATATATTTTGTTTTCTTTCTCATAACGATTAAGGTTCTTGGATTAGACTCTTGAGATGTCAAATATGTTCACAATGAATTCTTTCCTTAATATAAGACAGTACTTTTTGTCTGAAACAAGGTTTTGAGTCCAACATGGCCAAATAGGCTGGTAGATTGTGCCAGTGGCAGCAAATGGTAGCACAAGAAGGAAAAGGGACCAAAGACTAACACAAATCAATTGCAAGATTTCACCATGCTCAAATCAGGGATACAAAGTATTAACAGGGAACTTCAGTGACAAGCACAGAAGTTTTTCGAATTTCAGCTTCTACCAGAAAAAGGAACATTTCAAAGGAATTAGAGTTTATATCCTTAATAGTTAATCCTTAGCTAGACTACCCTATCTGAATATACCATAAAAAACAAGAAGAACTGAGTGGATGATCTTCCAAAATTGCTATAAAAATTATATGTAAAAAATAACATAACATTCTACAGTTCTTATATTAATGCCAAAACTGTTTTGAAATAATGCTTTAAAGTCAGTCATTTTTGAGAGTCCACTATAGTAAACAGAATACATTTTATCATCTTCCTAAATTAACTTGACACATATAGTGTGGAAACACTGTAGGTGACTCAGTCACTAATGTAGCAGAAAGACACATGCAGTTCTGACTATAATCTTTAGTCCCAACAGTGATTATCTGAAGATGTAAACAGTGACAAAAATCAGTCTCTTGTTGGCCAGAACTTCGAAAATCTCTGTAGTGTTAGGAGTGTGTAGAAACATCCTAGTTAAAGGGACTGCAATGCTTCAAAACCGAGCAGCTTTTCCAAAGCGCCCATTTTCTCACCATGTGGTAGACAAGTTAGCTCTTTTACAGAAGGTATTGTGGCACTATAGATTGCCTTTAGCAAAAGGATAAAATCTCAGCTATGAAACTAATTACATAAAATACCAACCACCCCCTCAAGGCCAAAACACCACTGAATATGCTAATTCTTGATGTACATTACACCAGAGTGCATCCAGGCTTTCACTATGCTCTTAAAGGATGACACTGCTACCTCTACTTTTTTGTAACAAAATACAACTGTCCTGAGAAGTGCACAACTCCTGGGAGTGAGGGGAATGAACATGATGAATACAGCATAACCTGCTTAATATCTGTTATTCTGCATTACTTCCTGCCATGCATGAAGAGGTCTGTTCAGTGGGAATAATTGCATAATTAGAGAAACTCCTTTTAAATGCCAGTATAATTCTACGGTATGTATGCATTTTTGTCTCACCAATGTATATTTTAACATCCTAGTTTCATTTCTTCTTCTGTAATCTAGTAGTAAACCTCCAATGGACATGGATTCCTTTGGAACCTACTCTACAACAAAAAAAAGCATTAAGTATTTCACCTTTAACACTCCTTTCTACACAAATAAACATAGGATAAAAACGTTATTTTTTTAAATAGAAGCTTCCTAAATTACAGTAATTTTAATGAAAAAAAAAAAAGTCAGCAGTTTTAAGCAGTCTAGTTACCAAAAATAATTTTGTTTTTCCCCTTCTTGAAATTACTTCTTATCTCCACAACAGTCAGGGAGGGATTTGTAATTTTATGTACTAGGTAAATCAAATCTATAGCATCTACTGTTTCAAATAAACTTTAAAAACATGCAACTCATGTCATTATATGCCACAGGCCACTTAACATATTTCATTATAATTACTTTTTTTCATATTATCCTAAACAACCAATTTTTTTTTCCATGTTTATACTCTTTGGAGTACATACATAAATGAAGTCTACAAAACACTGCCTGACATTA